>JAHLJT010002406.1:15285746-15775746 GCA_031308135.1 Acheta domesticus
AAACTTGCTTTAGATACTGAACCCAGAAGATTTTCTAGATCAGTATAAGAAACTTTAAATATCACACTGAATAAGCTTGAGTGCAATAATTTTACGAAGGCATATGATAAGGTAACTCAGAAAGTTAAAAACTTGTAAATTCAGCAGCTTTAATGTCCCCCCTTCCTTTTACTTTCCTTCTCCTCGTTCCTTATCGGGAGAGGTGGCTCAGTGTATCAACTGATGTTACTGCAGTGCCTCTGACCGGGAGGTCCTAGGTTCTAGTCCCAACGGCGGCAGGACTTTTGACACTAGCTCTTCAGCTAACGATCACATTCAATCGGTGTCAATAGGATAATTCTAGCGACCGACTGCTCTGATTTGTAGTTTTCCGTGGTTTCTCCTACCAGGCGAATGCCAGAGTAGTACCCTAACAAGTGGGTCACGGACCGCGCGCGATCTTTCCTCCCACTTCTTTGTCCTATCTTCACCCCTTACACACACACAAACATGCACTACACTACCACACACGCCGGGTAACCAGTTGGGGGCCTGGAGCTTGTCCCGACTAGCGCGGTGTCCCGCAGGTGAGAGATACCTGGTTGTGGAAAACCCGCTAGTTGACGTAGGTCGACGCCGGATTTCGCCATCCTGTGGGAGATCACAGCCACCTCACGATAAAAACATGCCCTACACTTACGGGACTAATGATCTCGGTAGTTGATGCGCCCGGAATCACTAACAATTAATCAATCAATCATCCACCTTTCCCTCCCAGCACTCCCGTTCTTCAGTTCTCAGAAAAAATTTAATTGTAATGAAAACTCTCCGCAACCACACGTCTGAGAGAGTTTCTCAGTAAGTTTGAATACTTAAAGTCCTACTAGGTATGTACTCCTTTTGACGTGGATATACACCCCTGAAGAATTATAAAATGATTAATTCTGAGTTACATCACCAATATATCCAACATCATATTATAATACTTAACCGCGAGAAAATTTTTCATCGTAATTTGATATACCCTGATCAATCTGGCAGAAACCATCAGATAATTGATTTTGAAACGGATATTTTGATTTCAGGGGTACTTTGCGTGAAGTCACAACGACCGTTTCAAAATTCTACCTTCCACAATTACCTGATCATCACATCAAATCTCCATGAACATCTTTCCAATAAATCATTCATCGACTCCGTGTATCATCATTCATCGATCCACTAAATCATCCAACGATTCTAAGACTTTGGCTCTTGCAACATAATAAAGAAAGCCTATGTTGACACGTGCTGGTCATAGAATAGGTAGACTTCAGGTTTTCTTAACGCGTGGGGGTATCTCATCAAAATGGAATATCTCACGGTATTTCGCGTCGTTCTCAGTTGTGCCGCTAGGAGTCGCATGATTGCCACTGTATCGAGCAGTTCTGGCGATCATGGGATCCTAACGGCACAATCGAGAACGACGCGAAATACCGTGAGATATTCCATTTTGATGATACTCCGCCACGCGCCGTGAAAGAAAAACCGAAATATAGCTCAGGTGTAAAATTTAAAAAAAAAAAATTAAAAACTTGCGCGAATAGTACCTGGGGCCAGTCCAGCGGGATACGTGCGTGATGCGTAGATAAGACTCCACGCTCTCCCCAACGAGGTAGTCGTTTTACTATTCATTACTGGTTCTAGGACGTCTTATATAGCTGCGAGGTATCTTTACATCGAGAATGTTAACGCGTTTGTTTACGACATGGTCAAACCGCTTTTACGGAATAATTGCTTCTATCAAAAAATGCACTAAAACGAGTGTTTTAAATCATACTGATGTTCAAGTGCACATAACATTGTTTCGCTATCTATTAACGATTAGATAAATTAACATTAAGAATAAGTGCAATCATCTCATAACTCTTGTAGAATTATCCTAACGAGTTAAAGCATTTTTCAGACCTGTGAATCATCACACCAAATTTGTTTTGAAAATTCACGGGAAGATGAGCAAATGTGCAGTAATGTTAATTAGAAAACCTATGAAATGTAAAGTAAACATGTATAGATCAAAATGTTATGTTGAATTTTACCCGAAAATGTTATTTTTAAATGTTAAAATAGTAAACATCTTCATTCTTTTCCCCAAGAAGAATTTAAATTGATTAAGTCGCCAGTTCAGTTAATTGGAGAGCAAAGAAATTACATTATTAGTCCACAATGTAATAATTCACGAGATCAATTCTGGATCTATCAATATTTCAACCATTTAGGCCTCGTTGTATGATGTAGAGATACCTCGGAATACAAATCTCTAGTGTTTTTCGTATCGTGTGTTCCCTAACGTTCATTGTTTGTAATCGGGAGTATGTATTGACTTGCCTTTCATAAAAAAAGAAAAGGCTGTTTTGAAGAAAAAACTAAAAAGTTTAAAATTTTCTCCTTATGAATAGTTTAAATACCATAAAATTTAAATATAAAGAAAAGAATGTATTAAAATGTAGCAAATTGTAATCTATCAATTTTTTTCGGGAAGGTGCTGCTTTTTTGCTAATGGTTATTTTTTAATGATTATAGACGTTTAAAGATATCTCGTTGCGATTGTTTTAATATAATCAAAATTTAAATATAACGAAAAGAATGGCTTGAAAATGAGCAAATTGTAATTTACCCAATTTTATTTTCCGCGAAGGTGCTGCTTCGTTGTTAATGCTGATTCTTTTTACGTCGAACATTAGAAATATTTCTTGGGCACATTATCTGAGATCAAAATCGACGCAGCTGGAGGATTCTCGGTTGAATCCTTGGATTCTGCCAAGCGGCGAACGCTTCCCGTCGGCGCATTCTCACAGGAAGTACGTGAGTGCAGGGACGTTACGCTTCTCGGCTTTAGGCATAAACATGCACAGCAATAATGAGAACAACGAATGCGTTTCTTGCGCCAATTATTCTCGGAGATCAGGAGAACTTTGTGATGCATTACATGTTTAGAACTAATTTCGAAATGATGTCTCTAAGACTTTAACGAGTTTCCGCGTTATTTAATTATTTATTGCTTTTCTAAACAAAATTTGGCGCACGTTTCGTTTCGTTACATTGTATTTTAATTTCACAATTATTCTTCGATGGTTTAAATGTGTATTTCTATTTGAATTACCTGTATTTTTAATGAAAAGAATAATAGCGCACACTGACAACTTACATTGGTAGCTCCAAGGGAAGGTACTTCTAATATATAAAAACTATAAAAGAAAATGTCAACTTTTTCAGTTATTAATAAAACAATAATTTTAAAATACAATTTAATTTAAAATAGCTTACATATTACCGCACAATATAAAAATATGGTTTATACGCATTCCCACTATAGTCATTCAGGATTCTTTTAGAGAAACTTTCAACAATAGTCATCCTTTTTCTACCAACGGACATATTCAATTTCACTCTTGTATCATTCAATTGACAATCCACCTTATTTATTTAGATTTTTGTGATTTTGAATAATAAGATTCTTACGAGCTCTTTTAAATATATTTTTTGGAAACATGGCCAACATAATTAAGTTCAGAAGGTGTGACTAAATTGCCTGATAGTACCAAAATGTATTTCAACTACATTACTGTATAATTGATCAATAAATCGTATGTTTTCAAATTCCATCCAACTCATTCCATTTATCTAAAAATAATTGCATTTTAACGTAAAGTAAACAATAATATGCGTTTGTGTTCTTTTTAACGATGAAACAAGTATTGTACTCTGTGAACCATTATTCGCGGGAACACGTGTTGTAATAATTGTCGTTTTAGTTCTTCTCACGATAAAATGAGATTTATAGGATGCTTGTAATTGTATACCCTACCTTATTTATATTTTATAGAAATAATATATTTAATCCTGTCAGTATGCACGAGCTCCATAAATGTCTTCACTGAATAATTTAATCCTGAAAAATCGACTTTGTTCTTTCCTTGTTTGGTTACTCTTGTCCCTTCTCTTGCTTTACTTTCTACTCTGGAACCCGAAGTTCAGAATTGCATCGCTTTCAGCAAGTGCCAACTTCGTCCTCATCATCCCGAGATGTTGGGAAGTCGATGCCGCCTTCTGGGAGGAATGTCGGTGGAGGCGTGGACCGACTGCATCTCGCGGTCAACTTTTACTAAGCCGTTCACCTATCTCTCCAAAAAGGCATAGCCCGACTCTATTCCGTTCTGTCTTCCTCCTTAGTAATTAGGATGTTGTTGACTACGAAAAAGCTTTTGCTCGAGTTAACAGAAAAATATTATGGAACATCATGAAGAAAAGAGGATACTCAATACATTTAATAAATGCAATAAAAAACCTCTACAAAAATATACAAAGTATAATTCATACCGGAACAACAAAAACAGATGCATTGAAAATTTATAAAGGACCGAGACAAGGGTGCACATTATCACCTACTTTATTTAATGTATATATTGATGATCTCATAAGACAATGGAAAGATTAAATAAATCCGGGGATAAAGCTAAAATAAATGCATTAATATATTATTGTTTGCAGACGATCAAATAATTATGCAGAAAACAGAAAATGATTTGCAAAAATCTATATACCGCGTAAACCAGATATGGGAGCACTATGATTTTAAAATATCTGTTAAAAAGACGGAAGTTATGGCTTTTAAAGGGGAATACCTTACACGCTCCAAAATTGTTATAAATAATCAGATAATAGAAAAAGTGTCACATTTTAATTTTTGGAATGTGACATAAGCTATGAAAAGGAAAATGATACGCAAAATAAACTAAATAAATATCAAATGATGTGTGGAACTATTCATATAACTTTAAAAAATAAAACAATGAAAGGAACTAGAATTAAATTTTTTAAAGTAATAGCAGCACCAGTATTAACATACGGAAGCGAATCGTGGAGTTTAACAGCAAAAGAGCAACAACAAGTACAAACAGCAGAGATGAAATTTCTAAGGAGAGTGAAAGGTTGCTCGATATTAGATCAAATCAGAAATGAGGAGATTAGATTTGATATTCCATGAATGACCGCATTAAAGAAAATAAACAACGCTGGATACAACATATAAATAGAATGGATAACACAAAAATAACCATATCAATATCGTCTCCTGTATTATTTCAGTAGTATACCTTTCCGTTGCGGCTCTCACACGCAACCAATCGTTATGAATGATGTCTCAAAAGAAACAGAATTTCACGGAGACGTGACGAATTGCACTTTGACTTTCAAAATGTTAAGGATTTTTGAAAAAAAAAAAACGCATCTAAATATTCCTTTTAAATGCAACCCGCAGCACATGACCCAATTGTCAAAATGTATATAGTTAAATAACTTCTAAATGATGCATTTTAGGGCTTTAAAACTTGTCATTTGAGGCCTAAGGCCTCAAAGAATTGTTTCCCGTATTAGACTCTACAAAAAGAGATATTACTAGACATTCTATTACATTTTTCTGGTACGGCGCACACCGAAATTACCAATACCACCTCTATCACAAGCCTTGGCGCAGGAGGCCGTGAACTAAGTCAGACTATAATTGAGAGAGAAATATTTTACATCTTTTGACGTTATTCGTCGGAAAAAGAAGAAAGAAACAATATTGGCAAAGAATGGACGATTCTGAACGGTGAAGAGTGAAGATTATCTTTTTAGGTTTGGTAATAAAAACAATTTATTAAAACGATTCCTCTCCGGTGAACGATAACATCCCTGCGCACCGAATAGAAGTGAAATGGATCATGTCAAGGCAAGCGATATCCTGCTCTCGTATAATAGTGAAGAAGTAGGTGCACAGTAATCCCGAGATTAACCGGTTTGGTATGTGTTTCACCTGTGCCAGTAGTGTCGTTATCATCGGTCGACTTTTCCAATCAGCGTATTCAGTCATAATATTGCATTTGCAAGAATATTTACAGAAAACAAGTCGAACCGTTTGCACGAAAACTATGAAGACTTGTCTCTTGGTACATTCAGTGATGCTATTTTAAGCATGCCAGTAAAAGATCAGATGTTATGTACAAGCAAGTTAAATTTATTATTAAGTAGAATTATCATTAATCATTCATAGAATATTCATTAATCATTGAAGAACAGTGTTACAGATACAGTACTGATTTGTCTGCTTTCTGCAGTATTTTGTTTCCTATTTCCCCTCACACATACATTTTGTATTGAAATCGTGATGTTATCTCTCCACAGCTACGAACAGTTAAAAAATGTACTTGGTGTGTAAGATCAGCCCACAGAAAGATCAAACAGAGAAGAAGATTTTGAAGTGTGCTAAGGAAAAATGCGAAACATTGCAGGAATCAGATTGCATTGGTTCATTAATGTTAGATGGAATTTGTATTAAATATTTCTTAGACAACAAAGGCAAAATTACAGTTGTTACAGCATACGATAGTCCAGATGCTGCTTCATCACCTCATGTTTTTTGTTTATATTATATGGATTTTATATAATATAAACAAAAAACGAGGTGATGAAGCAGCATCTGGACTATCGTGTTATTTCAGTAGTATAGATGCATTTTGCTCGCATGCCACGAATCACGTGGCACGCTCTCACATGTCACGAATCTTTATAAATGAGGTCTCTAAAAAAAGAGAATTTTACGGAGACGTGGCGAATTGCACTTCGACTTTAAAAATATGAAGGATTTGGTGAAAAAAAAAGGCATCTCAATATTCATGTCAAATGCAACTTGCAACACTCTGGCAGAATTTTAAACATCTATTTAGTTTAATAACTCCTAAACGAAGCGTTCTAGAGACTAAAAGTTTGTAATTTTGGGGCCAAAGGCCTCACAGAAACATTCTTCGCACTATAATCTATAGAATGAGAGCTTCTGGGACATTTTATTACATTTTCTTGGACCGGCGCTTCTCGATACAATCCCACCTATTCGGAGACGTGCAGAATCTGCAACTGTATGTGAAATTAAACTAATTTGTTGATATTCTAGGCGACTGAATTGCAGGGTGTTTGAATTGCACAGGTGATCCTCTCAATTCGGTAATAAAGTTAAACAATATTCTGAAGAGTAGAGTAGTATTTGCCCGATGCTGTATTTTCGCATGGCCAACTTTGTGTAGCTTTCTCAAGAGTAAAAACTATCAGACTACGTGGTTAAAAGTCTACGTGGCTATCAAGTAAAGCGAAAATCTATCAAGGAAGATTGTATAATTATTTCACATGCTGTTTCTAAGAAAGTGTAGTGAATTGTTCCAAGACCATTTGCCTATAATACTAAATTTATTCGAAATTTCTTTTCAGACATCAATTTCATTGTTTTTCTTTTTATTTCATATTCTATAAATAGATAGGAAGTTATCATTATATATTTTTTAAACAAATTAACACATTTCGTTAACAACTTTCCGTCTAAATATGGAAATGGAAAGATAGGGAAGGGGGTGCAATTTAATATGCGAAAGTTCTCGCACGGGTACGCTAGTTATCTCATAAACCTGTAGGAAGACGAGAAATAGGACGTCCTAGGCAGAGATGGTTGGAGTGAAGACGGAACAAGCTGTCAGCCTAATCCCTCATAGTGATGAAGAAGAAGAAAAAGTATTAGGATTGATTTCTACGTTTCCCATGGCACACTTAGAATCACATTGATTGATTATAATGTATACACTGTCCGTTTTCAAGAAACATGTGCATGTCCTTTTACAACACTGCCAACGTTGAAAGCCTCCGCTGAAAAGTTTGTGGGAAGAAAACATGAAATCACCCATCACGGGCATCATCTTACCTCGATGGCTTAGCACATACAATTCCGAAGAGTCTGCCATGTTCACTAGTGTTTTGTTTGGACTATTGCGAGAACATCTATATTCAATTCAGTTTTATTAATGATTTGTTTACAGGATTAACCTATTACAAATTGCTGTGTATATTCGTAGCTGGCATCAACAATTTCATTACAAATAACTTCTAATAGAATAGGTAGTTAGCACAAAATACAATATAAATAACACCACAAATGTAAATAATATAGTAACACAACAACAAATTAATACAATAATATAAGATACAAAAGAATTAAGACAACAGAACTTACAAATATATACAGAACAATCTGAATCAAATGAGACAACCTGTGGAATTTAGCTTGAACTATTCATTTATAATAAATGCTAGTCATTTCAGAATTGATGAAATAACTTTGTACAGATTTTTAGATCATTCAGAGTTTAGTGAGACAGTTTGGAAAGATTAATAGATCATTTTGGTATCATCCTCTAAGCCCTTTATATATTGGGCACTCACATAAAATATGTTTCAGGTTTTCATCAGTATTCATATTATATAGTGAGCCGATTGAATCTGAGTGTATTTTGTAATGCATATTTGTACTATTGATGTTGATTTCTGTATCATTGGACATCCTGATTTGAGCGCCTACTCTCAAAATGGAAGTGGAGAGAGCCAAAGTTAGGTATTTCTCTGTTACTGTAGATTGCAAATCCCTAATTTCTCGATATATTGTATTGTCTAATGAATTCATGATTCTACGCGTATCGTCCATAAAGATTTTACGTACAATTGTTGCAACAATCAAGGGAATACTATTTCTGATTACATTCTGATTTTGTGTCTGCGTAATTAATTTATGAAAGCCCAAATCATTCATCAGTCTATCTAGAACGGACACCCAGAGCTGTATTTACTAGAATTTGGAGAACATCTATATGCGTTACTTATGAATGCAAACCGAAATAACATTTTTACTCCTTCCGCAACACCGCATGAACGAATCTGAGTTGGACTAGGCCATCTCAGGTAACGAAATGTGAAAGGGGATTAGCTGGGAAGCGAGGATGAGGGAAAATTGACCGCGGGATACAATGCGACGATTCCCGTCGGCGCCACTATACTTGGTTTTTCTTTCTTGGCGCGTGGGGATGTGTCGCCAGCACTGCTCGATAGAGTCGCGTTCATGCGAATCCTAGCGGCGCAACTGAGAACTACGCGAAATATCGTGAGATATTCCATTTTGATGAGACACCTCCATGCGCCAAGTATAGCAACTGCTTGAGCCCTTCGGCCCAAGATCCAATGATTCGTTAGCATCAGAGAATTCACTGGGGATTCTTTGTTTATTCTTTAGGGGCTGTTCGTAAATTACATAATGCAAATCTGAAGTGTTTCGAATACCCCCTCCCTCGCTTGAACCATCCTTTTATAATTGCTTAGCGCTTGTGACAAGACACCCCGCACCAATTACACTGAGTATTCAATTATCAAGCAGAAACGAGTTATATTATAATGTAATTGTGTTATGCATTAAAATTTTATAATTAACGTAGGAATTAGTTGGTGTTGCGAACTGCTCATAACGATAAGACTAGGGGGAATGTTTGAACGAAAGGGGGACGCGTAGGCAAGAATATTTCTGACAAGGGTCATTCCATATTAAATCAACACAGTCATTTTACTCAGATTCAAATGAAATTTGACACATAGGTAGTATGAATTGAGAATAAGAAAACTACAAATTTTGAGTAAAATATTTCCACCCGTTTCTGAAATACAGCCATGTAAAATTTTGCAAAATTGGCTTCCCGAAAATTTTTAAATTGATGTAGAACCTCACAAAATGAAGATAGAGAGCTGGAACAGGTGTCATTTTGCAGCTTTCTTTATGGCCTTTTATATGATATACAACTCAATAGGGGTTGCGTTCAAAAAGTTTTTCAAATTTGAATTTAAAATTTTGATTTTGAGTTTTTTCAAAATGCTCATCTTCAAAAAAATTGAAAAAATTCTATAATAATCCTTGTATATTTCCAAACAGATGGTGTAAGTTTAAAAATGGGACTGCAATGGGTTCATATGGTTACCTTTATTTAAAATGCACAATATTTACTTATTCTCGATTTTACTAATTTCAAATGCATTTTATTTCAAATTATAAGACCTAATATATACAAATTATTATTTAGTATTTTTTGTTGGTGAGTGTCTTGTGTTTTATTGTTATTGTTTTTATTATTATAATTTTTATTAGACCGCGGAACTTCATGGAATTGCAAATGTTTTGACTGTGCATATCGAAAGGAAATGTATATAACTTTATCACCAAAAATTAAACAAATCTACCCTATTTTTTAATTTGAATGTGTGCAATTTTTTAGTTTAAATGCGTATTTTAATGTATGCGGTATATTTTAGTGCATGTATTCCAGGTTTTTGTGGAGAAGAGGATCGAGGTCAGATCTTTTCGGGTATTTCTCTTTGAACTTAGAAGTGGCTTTCTTCTGACAACGGCTAGGGAAATTGAACTTCCTTAGTACCCTTCGCACGGTTTCGGGATTTAGTTTCTTGCCAATTCCAATTTATAACTGTGGAGTAACTTTTGGTGCATTAATACGAGGGCCCTTCTTAATTATTTTCACAACAAGATTCTCTTCTGGATCAGAAAGTCTTCGGACGTTCTCCTCCAGGTTGCAGTTCAATCGCCTATTCATTGATGGACCATGAGATTGTCACTCACTGTGATTTTTTCATTAATGGCATTTTGCAAAATTTTGGGCATCATTAACCCTTTGCATGATGGTAAATAACCAGCTGACGCTGCTCAAAGTTGGTGTTCATTCCTCAACGATTCATTTCGCTTAAATGTTTAGGTTCCCACGTATCTGGTTCATCAACTGAAAGGTGACCATGGTTTGTTTTATTTTTGGTGATAGGTAAAGTTATATACATTTCCTTTCGATATGCACAGTCAGTAAAAATATGCAATTACATGACATTCCGCGCTATAATAATAATAACAACAACAACAACAACAATAATAATAATAATAATAAGAAGAAGAAGAAGAAAATTCATAACAATAAAACACAACACACTCGCCAATAAAAACACTAAATTAATAATTTGTATATATTATGTCTTATAATTTGAAATAAAATGCATTTGAAATTAGTAAAATCGAGAATAAGTAAATATTGTGCATTTTAAATAAAGGTAACCATATGAACCCATTGCAGTCCCATTTTTAAACTTACACCATCTGTTTGGAAATATACAAGGATTATTATAGAATTTTTTCAATTTTTTTGAAGATGAGCATTTTGAAAAAACTCAAAATCAAAATTTTAAATTCAAATTTGAAAAACTTTTTGAACGCAACCCCTATTGAGTTGTATATCATATAAAAGGCCATAAAGAAAGCTGCAAAATGACACCTGTTCCAGCTCTCTATCTTCATTTTGTGAGGTTCTACATCAATTTAAAAATTTTCGGGAAGCCAATTTTGCAAAATTTTACATGGCTGTATTTCAGAAACGGGTGGAAATATTTTACTCAAAATTTGTAGTTTTCTTATTCTCAATTAATACTACCTATGTGTCAAATTTCATCTGAATCTAAAATGGTGAGGTAAAATTTTAATTAAATCTGTGTTGATTTAATATGGAATGACCCACAAGCCATGCAAACGCTGTGGTGGACGATGCATGGGACTCCATGGGCTCCTGGGCCAACTTTATTGGATTCTAGAACTTGTACTGCAGATCAGTTTTGAATGTTTCCTTCGTAATCTAAAATATTCAATAAATATTTTATTTGTATAAAAAATAATTTATTATAGCAATTTATAAAATTCATTATATTTTTAATTTAATTTGTTTATGTTCTAGGATATTAGGAACTTTTGCACACATGTGGAAATATTTTAAAAATAAATATCAGCAATATATAACACTAAACTATGACCTCACCCTTCCCGTATGTAATGCAGCTAAACGTTGCCTCAAACCCTCTCCCCCACTTTAGTGTTACGTAATTTATGGACGATCCCCTCACAAATTTTTTGTATGGATTCCGAAGGCCAAAATTTATTAACATTTTTTGTTTTCTAGTTTTTCTTTTGCCTATAGGAACGTTTTCCTGGCATCATCCAATTTTCCAGATACAATTTGAACAAATCAGACCGAAATATTTTAGATTTCTGTATTGGAGGGCATTGTTTCTCACTGAAAAACGGGACGCAACTCGTTATGAAGGGAAAACGTTGAAGTTATTTTTCATGTGCGAAATTATTTCATTTCTCAGCGACTTTGGGCTCTTAATCACAAAATTTTGACCGTTTGGTCCTTGAGTATGGAAGTAGCTTTTAAAGTCAGAAATAGCAGTTATTCTCGTGCCACGACTTTCATGTGCCATCTTTGCTACGTGCTATCTATTTCTTTCAACTGTATTTAACGATCCGTAAAATGCTTAACGATCACTGGCTGTTAAGAGTGGCTCTTCATTCCTCTGTTTTCGTTTTGTCGATATAAGGAAACATTCCGAAAATAAATGTATGATAGGCAAGGGGGGTATTCTTCAGTACATCCATTTTTATCACCTACGTCGGCGAAGCAACTCTCCATTATCCAACAATGTGTCGAGTAATTATTTTCTACTAACGAAAAGTAATAGGGTCAGAAGCACTTTGTGCCACACGAGTCTGGAACGCACACTTACAGAATTGCAATAGATCTGAGCACAATTTGAGTCGGGAATATTCTGAACCAGAGCTTCATTGATGCAAGAGCCTCCGAATAACGACACGCGCCCGAACCGCATTGTTATGTCGGCCACATCCCTGTAGGGAACAGCGCGCTTGGACTTTCCATCGGCGGCGGCGGCGTCTGCGAGGCGTCCGGCCGTCGCATGTCACCGGCGCGGGCCGAGAGAGCCCGGGCCCTGTCAGCGCGTACACGGATCCTCGCTTTGCCGGGACGTCTTTATCTGGCGCTGGCCGCGGCCGCTGGGCGTGGCTCTTCCCGCGGCGAGGAGGCGACGGTGGCGGCGGTGGCGGCGGTGGCGGCGGTGGCGGCGGTGGCGGCGGTGGCGGCGGTGGCGGCGGTGGCGGTGGCGGCGGCGGCAGAGGCGTGGCGGGGGAGACCGCGAAGACGATCGGGGTGGCGGTTGTGACGGCGGGGGACGGTGGCGGGAACGTTGGCAGAGACGATGGCGGGGATGACGGAGGGAAAGGCAGTGAAAGGGTGGCGCGGTGGTGGAGGAGGAGTTGACGGCGCTAGTGCAAGTGGCGATCGAGCAGACGGGCAGAGGTGTCGGAAACGGTGGTGCGGTGGCGGTGGCGGGTGGCAGTGTCAGAGGGGTGGCGGGGGAGTCTACGGAGGCGATGGGGGTGGCGGCGGGGACGGGTCCGTGGAGGGCGGTTGGCCGGTGGTGGAGACGGTGAAGGGAAAGGGAGCGGGAGTGGCAGGGCCGGCGAGGCGCCGGGGAGGAGTTGGCAATAGTGGCAGCAGTGGTCGGGCGAACAAACGGGCCAGCAGGTAGGCTGGCAGGCTGGCGGGTGGGCGGTATCGGAGGTGCGGCAGGGAGCAACGACAGGGGTGAGGGTGAGGGAGACGTAGGCGGTGGCGAGGTTCGCGGGGGCGTCGGCGGGGACGACGGAGTCTGCCGCGCGTTGGGGGAGGGGGCAACGCCTCCGCCGCGCAGCCCGCTGAGTTACGCCAATGCCGCTATCGGCGCCTGCGCGAATTTCGTTGTAGCGCGCCCGCCGCTGCGCCGTAAATAGCCGCGCCGTCCCGCGCGCACGCACCGCGGACGCCTGCCAGACGCCCCCCGCCCTCCCGCCCTCGCGCAGAACGCCTCCGCTTCCGCCGCGCCGCGCCGCGCCTCGCGGAGACTGGGCGCTGGCTTTCCACCTCCACGGGGTTCAAAACCTGGTCGATCCACATCGAAGAATTTGAGAGCAAAAAGAGTTTACGATTGAGTTTTCTTAGGGTTTTCCCATTTCCCTTGCCTACCATTTCCTATTTCTCTCCCGGCGCAGTAGTCAGGACGCTGGCTTTCTACCTCCACGGGGTTCAAAACCTGGTCGATCCACTTCGAGGAATTTGTGGAGAGCAAAGGGAGTATACGATAGGGTTTTCCCAATTCCCTCGCCTCTCATTTCCCATTTTCCTCGCGGCGCAGCAGTCAGGGCGCTGGCTTTCCACCTCCACGGGGTTCAAAACCTGGTCGATCCACTTCGAGGAATTTGTGGAGAGCAAAGGGAGTATACGATAGGGTTTTCCCAATTCCCTCGCCTCTCATTTCCCATTTTCCTCGCGGCGCAGCAGTCAGGGCGCTGGCTTTCCACCTCCACGGGGTTCAAAACCTGGTCGATCCACTTCGAGGAATTTGTGGAGAGCAAAGGGAGTTTACGATGGGGTTTTCTTAGGGTTCTCCCGTTTCTCTCGCCTCTTATCCCGTTATTGTGTGATCATCATATCTCTACGATATAAAATTAGATGAGGTTTATCGACGCCCACGGGTCGAAAAACTGATACCAGGATGGTAACTCCTTCATACCTCTGCCCTCGTCTCGAAATAGCGATGTCTGATGTACCATTTCCCAGAAATGTTGGAGAATTATAAATTGAATGGAAAAGTGGACACCTGCCGCATTATTTTTCATTATGTGTTTTTTTCACATATTTATTTCAATGTTTAACTATCGTCTCCTGTATTATTTCAGTAGTATACCTTTTGGGTTCCGGCTCTCACACGCAATCAATCTTTATAAATAAGGACTCTAGAGAGAGAATTTCACGGAGACTTGACGAATTCCACTTTGACTTTAAAAATATGGATGATTTCTTTCAAAAAACGCATCGAAATATTCATGTAAAATGCAACCTGCATCACATAACCTATTTCGGAAAATAACTCATAAACAAAGCGTTTTAGAGCCTTAAAAAGTAAAATTTTGAGGCCCAAGGCCTCAAAGAAGAGTTTTTCACACCATAATCTACAAGATGAGATATTCTCCGATCCATTCAATTAAATTTTCGTTTCCACGCTTCAACACTATCAAGGCTACCTCAATATTTCAGCCCTTCCTGCTGGTAGCAATTTTTGTGGCGACACGCTTAGAATGCTTAGATTCGACAATCTTTATTTACGCTTTCTGTTAACACCGTAGTTTGTGCAGTCTGACGAGGTTTATTTGCATAATCATTAATTCAAGATTTGCTCTCCAGAAAAAACTAGAAGTACTATTATAGTTGCTTGATACCTATACCTATGAAGATTGTTTCTTATGCCTGTAGTGAAACTATTCAATTAACGGTTTTTCATGGTCTATAAGTGCTGCGTACTTAATTGTGAAGTGATATGGGTGTTCAGTGAAGACTTTGTTTGTGTTTTACCTGTACCAATATTTTCGTTATCATTCGATGAAATCTTCAAGTCAACGGGTTCAGACACGTAGCATTCTCAAAAGTAAAAAGCTATATTTTTGTGACTACCACGAAAAACTAAAACCTAACTGACAAAGAATATTGAATTGTTACTTCAAATGTCTTTAAGTAAGTTTTGGGAATTGTGCCAAGCAAATTCTCCATTCTCCATGAATAAATATTTATTGAATATTTCTTTTACACATTAATTGCATTGTTTTTTATTTTTATTTGTAATTGTGTTAGTACATTGCAAGTTACCTTTATATATTTTTAAACAAATAAACATGTTTCGTTAGCTACTTTCCCTCTTAGAATGAAAATAGAAGGATAGGGATGAGTGTGGGGTCTAACATGCGAGTTCTCGCACGAGTACGCAGAGGTAGTGGGGGAAAACGTGTGCTATGACACAAGACAAAGAACAAACTTTTTAAAGTAGCTAAAGTAAAATTGCTTGAAATAAATGGAAAACAAAAATCAAAACGCGCTAGCCTACAATACTACGTGAATCAATTAAAAACAACTAAATTTAAAATTATGGAAAGAATAGTGCAAGTCACCCGACAACTGCCAACGATCGCAGTCCAAACGCACGATTTAAATGTTGGCGGTATCTGGAAGTATGTACACCAACGCCCAGCTGCAAACTCATATCGTAAATAAAATTGTTTGATATTAAACTCAAGGTGTCGGTTCGTTAAGATATTAAAAATGCAATCATCGTTTGAATCCCATGTACATGAACATCCCATGTACCGAAGTGGGCTTCCTAATGCCTACTAAATTGTTTCTAATGCTAACAAATGGTATTTAGTACTCAAAGGTGAAAACATTAGTTTGATTATTTTTTGGCTCGGAATTGCTTTTCTTGAAGTACGTAAGGACGCAGAAAATAATTCAATACTTTTTAGTATACAAATAATTTTTCAATTTTCTCACCCCGGCAAGCTGACATCCTGACTGTTCAAAACCCACTCGGTTCTTGCGAACAAATCAAGGGAAGTTAAATAATATTGCAATGAGTAGGTCTGTTCTTGCCCGATCCAGTATTTTCGCACTACTTTACTTGACTTTCTCAAGAGTAAAAACCCTTCTATTATTTGACTATCAAGGAAAGCGAAAAGCTAACTCTCAAGGAAGATTGAAACATTTCTTCAAATGTTGTTTTTAAAGAAGTATGAATTTTTGCAAGAACTTCTCTCTATAATGTTGAATAAACTTTAATTGAAAATTTGTTTCAAACATCAATTGCATTTTTATTTTGTTTGATATTCTGTAAGTACATTAGTAGTTCCTCTCCTTTATGGAAAGGATAGACAAATGGATAGGAAAAGGGTGGGGTTTAACATGCGAGAGTTCTCGCACGGGTACGCTAGTTCGATACTATTCCAAAAGTTTTGAAACGTCTACAACATTTTATATAAATGTATTTCAAAGCATTCTGCTTGATTGTAAAATTGCGACCTGATTGTAGGGAGGGAAACAGGAGAACTGCTCTTCACGTCCCCAGCTAAGTTACGCCAATTAATCAGTGTGATCGCGTCACCATTTCTTCCTATGCTACCATCGGTCAGCACCAACCTTTTATTCGTCTGCAGCCTAGCAAACCATCACCCACGTGGCTGCTTAGGCCAACGCCTGATCCTAGACCTCGCGCGAATGCAGACGACGCCAGAACAATGACTCTCTTCATTAAATTACAGAATCGACGAGTTAGAATGTGACTACATAGAGCGGCTTATCCTACGGTTTCAGTACTCTTGGTGGACGCTCCCAGAGCGAGGGGCCGCCATGTTTTTTGCAGTCAAGACATGCGAGTGGTGGCCTGGGGAGGCGTATAGCACGTTTATTGTACTGAATTGACGTGGTGTTTGGATCAGATATTATTTATATATTGTTGTCGTTTTCATTTAACTGTGTTTAAATTATATTAGGGTTAGAAAATAATTTTAACAATATTTTCAGAATGTTCGGCATATAACTGTAAAAATAGAAGTAATCAAACCACAAACATAGCATTGTTCAAGTAAGCACTTTTTAGTTCTGATTTACGCTACAAACTTCAATTTATATTTCATAAAATTCAAATAGCACTAAATTATTATGTTGCTTAATTAACCAGTGTGCGCTGCTTTGCCTGAAAGAAAGAAAAAGTCTTCAATTTGCTGCAAAGTTGGCGGCGCTTCAGCCACTCAATGTAGTATAATGTAACTCGTTGACGGCCATGCACCGGCTGATATCACTTAATGCCAGCTTTACCAATGGCTCTGCAGCCACTCTGAAGGAAACCATAGGATTTGAGACCCGATAGTGATGGTTTTGGATTCTATTTACATAGTTAGGATCAAACCAGCTTTTAGGAGTAGAATTCTAGCGGTTGACTGCTCTGACCAGAAATTTTTCGTGGTTTCTCTATTCAATACCGGGCGAATGCCTTAAAAGGACCCTAAGACACGAGGCACGGACCACGCATAATCTTTTCTTCTTCTTTGACCTATCCTCCTCCGTTTCTCACATACACATGTACTGCACCACATCGCTGGGGGAAATACGTCGAGGAGGATATCGGACTGTTGAGTGGCGCCAAATCTCGTCATGCAGCGGGGAATGGGGAAGAACACCGCCTCCTTCTGTTAAAGAGAGAATTCACTATTCTAACGCCTAATGACCGTAGCATTTGATGCACCCAGAAACATCAATCAATCAATTAATGACCACGCTCGGCATAATACGAATTCATTACCAGGAACAATGCGCTACTTGCAAGTATGCCTATTGTGGATTCAAATGCAAAACATTCATCACTTCATAACCGTGCATAAAACGTAAAAGTGCTACTTCAATTCCTTCAATGCATTGTGGAATGTGAGGCATGAATATAGAAAAGAAGATATCGGACTTCGTTACGTTTCTAATGCTTGGATACTAGCCGATCTCAATAGTTTATTCATTGAATAGTCGTTAGTATATTTCACTAGGATGAAATCAGAATGGAAACATGTGAACTAACATTAACTCTTAGAATAGACACTCTCTTCCACATTTGTACGCATATTTTATTTTTAACTTAACATAAAATTAATATGAATATACCTACAAAGCGTGAACATTTTTATGCAATAACACAATATAAATACGGAACTGTATTTACGGAAGTAATTTAATGAATTATTAATTACTGAATTTATTAACAATTAAATAATTAATAATTAGAATATCAATTAATATTTGAAGATTTTAAATTTTCTTTCTTTTATGTGGAATTTCAAGCACTAACAGTAGTTCGTATGTACGTAAGAATGTTCATTTCTTTGCTATTTAGACGTTTTGTTGTGTGTGCGTGCGTTGTTCAGGGTGGTGCTTGTTGTTATTTTGTCGTTTTATTGTAAAATATTTCATTCTTCAATTTATACGTTTCAATAGCGTAATCCCACAACTAAGAAGACTTATTCAAAAGGTTTTGCTTCTGGACGTAAATGTAGCTTCACTGTGCGCACGTTTTGTTGAGCACTCCTTTTGCTTATAGTTGATTTACCGTTGAAATTGATTTTCTATAACTCGGGAAAAAACATTTTTCAAATATTTTTATTTTTCTAAAATAATTATTTTCTAAATTAATTTTTTCGTTTTTTTTAAATTCTGGCCCTCAAGAAAATGTGCGCAGGTAAATTTCTTTCCCCACACGTCATACACAGTTTTTACTGTTTTTTGACAAATAAATAAAAAAATAAAGGGAATTTTTTTCAATAGAGAATTACTCTGAGTTCAAGATGTTTAAAATTAAACAAATCGTATTCTGAACGACGTAAAGTAAATTCTGATTATCTTTGGTATAATACATTTCAGTAATTTTTTACAATACATTAAATAATTACTGCATGATGCATCTGCCCATTTTGACATGCCTAGATGGATGTGTTATTTACTGTCAGACATCACTGCTCCAACATCATTTCAGGTCGCCGACTTCGAACACTTAATTACTTCCCAAAGTAAAACTTGCATGGTTTAAAATGTTTTACATTCTGTATACAAGAATCAACCTCTAGGACGACTCATGGGCAGCGTGCTAGCTTCCCGTAGTGAGATCTCGCGTTCGATTTCCAGTCGGGAAAAAATGGAGTTGTACGAGTTGTTCGTAGCTTTCCTTTAAAATTGTTTCAGTTCCTGTAGCTGTTTGGCGAAGGCCGACGCTCAAGCAGGAAGAGTTCGCTAGTTATAGTGAAAGGGAAATTTTATCATGTTCGCCACATGCCTCTCTGACCCCTCCCAAGGGTGAGAATTAAACTAGGCCCAGGTACGGAGGATACCGTTAGCTAGCCAGCAAAAGTCGGATAATCGACTCAAACTGCCAAATACATTGTACAAAAGTCATCATCATCAATATCACCGTCAGCGACAATAATGGTCAGGATCTGATCTGAGGACCTGACGACCTGTCGTAGTACAAGGAAGGGGAGAGAGCTCGGGCTGCAGCAATACAAGGCCATGAATACGATGTGCTCAACGACGCAGTAAACAGGCAAATAGCAGGAGATAGAGGAGGCGAAAGACCAGTAAAGCGTGACGAGCACTTTGTCTGGTGAATGCACGGGAGAACATGTGCACACAGACGTCTGGGGAAGAGTGAGAACAAGTGCATTAGAGCATAAGATGCCAAGGTGTCGGTGGAGTGGGTTTGTGGGGCACTGAATAAGAATATTCAAGACTGAGAATTGAGAAAAAATCAGGCGGTATCAATTTAATAAAGAGATAAGTACAAATTGAGGGGTGATGGTTTGAATGATTTGAGGAAAATAATTCTGATGGATGGACCATGATAATGTATCCGCAACACTAGAATTTAATACATAGTGTTCTCCCTTTCTTATACGCAAGAATTCTCAAAATATCACACTACATGTGAATTTCGCTGCTAATTAACAAACTTATAATTTACAAAATACTTTGGTCATATTTATAACCATTGATGATTGTTGCTGTTAAGAGCAGTTTTATTGAAGTAAAAGATATATAGTAATACGAAATAACGAGAACTCTATAATGTTGTGGAGAATTGCAGAAGTTCCCTGGGTTTGCAATATGTCGTTATTCGAGAAACGATGTAAGTAACATCCAGAACTCAACAAAATACGGATGAGTTAGCATGCGTAATGGTAAAGTCATAATTGGGGGAGGGGAGCTTTATAGGGAGGTAATAGGTTCTAATACCAACGAAGGCGGATTTGCCGTTTGTTATGTAAGTGGGACGTTAATTGCAGTTGCATGGACTAGGTATATAAATGAAATTAATTAACTAGTGTTGTCTACCTATCTTTGATCTCTTTAGCTTTGCTCTTTAGCTTCAACTGCATAGCTATCATCATTAGAGCTCTGGGTGGGAAACAAAATTCCGCCTAGACGCTGCAAGTTCTGATGATGATTACTACGAGACCGAAATGTTCTAAAGCCAATAGAATTTAAAATATGTAAACACATTTTTTAATTAATTTATTGGAATGAATCGAAGTAACAAACAAATAGTATTAAAATTATGAGAGAAGTAGAGGGAATTGTGATCGGCTGTTCTCATCGGTTCTTCCTACGGTTTCCTTCTATCAATTCTATTTGGATGCGGGAGCATTACTTTCAACAACGGGCCACGGATCGTGCACAATCTTTTCTTCTCAGTCCTCCTCCTTCTTTAGCAGAGGTCGGTCCCTTATTTTCATTTGGTCAATAGGCTTTCTTTTGGAATTGATGCGATTTTCAAGTACACGAATTAATTTCGAATTCGGTTGTATTTCAAATAGCTCTGACCTGAGTCAGCGTGGAATTAAGAAAGGACCCACGCTTGAAAAATCTAATATTATCAAAACCAGGATGTTTTGAAAACGTCAAAATAGGCATCATTTAATAAGAACCACTATTTTAATTATTATATACTATACATAGCGTAGCAATAAGAAAGAAAGTGACTTCTTGATGTCTGCGGATAAAACAAAAGATTTTCATATTCGCTCAGTTGCTATTGAAATGCACACAATGGAACTAATAGAACTGAAGTGTCATGGCTACATTTATAACGAATGAGAAAAATATGTTGCAATTTTCTACGAATAAATATAAGTATTTAAGGTCCACTTTTAGAAATCAGTTTTGACAGCGACTTTTTTTAGCATGAGATCTGTGAGGAGTAACAATTACTGGAGAAGATAATGTTTAAAATACGACAAACCTTAGTGTATGTAATAGTTATCACCGAACACTATTAGTCAACATTACTCTAGTTTAATGAGAGAAAAATATTGGACAAATTACCAGCGAGTAGAAAAAATTTGAAATCGCAATCCATTCACTAGTTTCTCTTTCTTTAAATTCCATTCTTCCTACCTTTCCACCCATCAATTAGAGTTCCGAAAACATCTTATCATTCGTCCCTATGAAATAGCTGAATAGAACTCAATGGAACTATACTCAATGGAACTATTATTCCATTTAGATAGAAGTATGTACAATTAGTTGATCCCTGAGTAAAATTAAAAATTAATTCATCTTTTTCTTCGTTTAAAATGCATAATTCATGGTACGAGTTAGCATTATTGAACGATAATTATTTTCATTATAATCCGTCGAACATCCTATTGAGCCGGTAACTTGCACAGGTGACATTGAATCTTTATCTTTAAATATTCTGTCATTATCTTTCAACCTTAATAATAAACAATAATAATTGACATTCTTAGACGTTATTTGTACCCGTCTTAGCAACAATAAATCCTGATATCCTGAAATATTTTAAAGGTCACTTAGCGTGGATATATACTCCAAAGTCAAGTTTCCTGGGACAGGGCCATCCTGAATCACTCTTCGAGAGAAGACGCCTCGGAGATTCCAGGTACCTTTTATCACCAGTCACAGGACAACAGACCCCTTTTAACTTTCTCCGGGAAACGTGAACCGTAGCGTAGTACTAATACAGCGTGCTTGCAGTTACGCCAATCTTCAATCATTCGGTGATGTTATTGATTCTCACATGTCGGGAAGTTAGGTAATGCTGATAATAGTGCAAGAATAATATTTATGAGCACAAAATAGATAACTTTTTTAGAACCACAGAATTAATATCTTAGGGATGGCCCTAAGCAAGACTAAATGATGAGATTGAACACATGTAATCAAAATATAATTTAAAAAATAAAGCTAAAATATTTATATACTCATATAATATATTATGATAATATTTATTTACTTATATAATTTATTATTATAATATTGATGTACTGATTTATATTTATAATCTTAATTTTTTTACGGCTACATCTTTATTCACGACGGTTCTGCGGTTCACGGATAGTCCTTTCCAAACGACTATCAATGGCTTTATTAATAGTAAATGTTGGGCATATCATGCTTATCATGCCATCCTCTTCTTACTTCCAAAAACGTCAGTAAGACCTCCTTTGTCCCGTTTCTTATACAGAGGCTCATTGTACATCGTGAAGGAAAATTAACTATGAGTACTACTGCAAAAATGAACGATATCCTATAGTTTATATCTGTAGTAGTACTGAATTTACAAAGAGGAAAATGTGACCTGTTTCTAGCGGTGTCCCTGGCAACGTAGTTTGATTGTGCGTTAATCCTGACTAGAGCTATTTGAAGCCTTCCAGCATCGGAAGCAGCGAGCGTTAAGTGACCATTCGACGATCGAGCATATTGACGGCAGCGAGGTAGCAGTTTCGATCCGAAATTTGCTCGATATGTTGAACATTAACGAGTTTGCGGCTCTCGCTCGCAACGAATGTTTACGTCGGCTGCTCTGGTCGGAATTTTCCTGGGTTTCCTAATCTTCCAGGGGAATGCCGGAGGAGCATTCCTTACAAAGGACCACGGTCCGCGCACCATCTTCCATTCTCAAACCTTTCCCTTCTCATCCAATCCGGACTTGACCTCCGCGTTTGTGTGGGAGTACGTCCGATATCGTCCCTCTCGAAAGACGAATATCTGGAGGAAAAGACCGGCTTAGATGGCTCAGGGCAGCAACTGATGTTATTGCAGTTCATCGGCTGATATCACTGTTTCTGACCAGGAGGTCCTAAAGTTCTAGTCTCGATGGTAGCAGCATTTTCGACACTATTTTCGACACTATAGCTAGGTCGAGTCCAGCGGCTGCTTGGAGGAGAATTCTAGCTACCAGTGGCTCTAATCGGTATTTTTCTGTGGTTTCTTCGGTCAATACCAGGTGAATGCCAGAGCAGTTTCCCAAACAAACGGGCCCCAAACCGCGCGCGATGGTTTTTCCTTCATTGCTTGTTAAGTTGTACACAGATCAATTTACACTCTTTCATATGTATTGATGACTTACTACTAACTTAAATTATGCTTAACCTAGTTCTACTATACCACATTGAGAGGTAGATACCTTGTGAGATACTTGATACTACATTGGGGTAGATACCTCATGAGAGTACCTACTGTTCACAATTGCTTGAGAATATTTTTAGGAATGAATCGAACGGGTATCTATTGTTTATTCTGGTCTATGTGTTGTTCGTTGAGGCTAAATTGTATTGTTTTAGTTGATCTATTAAGTTTATGTTGGAGTGGAAGTTATTAGATAGGCGTGCTATTTGATAGGTGATGTGTTCATGTTTAATTCTCTACAGAGCTGATGGTTTGAAATGAACCATGGGGCGTTGGTGATTATTCTGAGGAATCTGTTCTGTCTTATTTGTATTTTATTTACGTTGGATGGTGCGACATTTATTCAGATGGGAGAAGCGTATGTCATTATGGGTTTTATGATAGTTTTATAGAGTGCATTTGTTAGTGAACGTTTGGAGTTTTTATTCAGTATTGGTTTGAATTGAATTAATTTGATGTTGAGCTGTTGTATTTTAATGTTTATGTGTTTTTTTCCAGTTGAATCTTGTGTGAAAATTTAGTCCTAAGTATTTTTAGGTTGATTTGTTGGTGTCCAGTTTATTTCGCTATTGTTTACTAGTAATGGGAGGGGGGGGAACAGAATGGTCTTAATGAAAAAAAAGTGATTTTGATTTATTTGGGTTTAGTTTTATTTTCGATTTTAGTGCCCATTCGTCTACTATGATTAAATGTTTTTGAATGTTTGTACTACTATATGTCAGAGTACGACTTAATCTGAATATTGCTGTACCGTCGGCAAATTGTGCAAGTTGTGTGTAGCGTGTGGTGACGATATCTGTTGTGTAAAGATTGAATAGCGTTGGGGATCGGGATGAGCCTTGTGGAAGTCCTGCTTCTGTAGAGCGTGGGTTGGAGCTATGATTGTCTATGATTACTGTTTGTCTAAGAATGTGTCTGATATACATTGTGTGAAAATGTTTAGTAAGTGTTTAGATGTTCCTATTGTTTTGAGTTTGTAGATTAATCCGGGGTGCCAGATTCTGTCAAAAGCTTGAGATACATCTAAGAGTATTGCTATTGTATGTTTCTTTTCTTGAAGGCAGTATGAATGTGTTCAGTAATCCTTAGTAGTTGGT
The DNA here is from genome assembly GCA_031308135.1 of Acheta domesticus. Lineage (NCBI taxonomy): Eukaryota > Metazoa > Arthropoda > Insecta > Orthoptera > Gryllidae > Acheta > Acheta domesticus. The sequence continues at coordinate 15,310,429 of JAHLJT010002406.1, forward strand.
GTGCAGTTGAGATATAGTTTCTAAAACCAAATTGATGGTTTGGAATAGCTTCTGACTTTAGATAATTTTAGATGATTTAGATGATTTAGATGATTCTGATTTTAGATGATTATTGAGTCTTTTTAAAACTACTTTTTGAAATAATTTTGAAATAGTTGGGAGGAGACGTATTGGTATGTAATTCGCTGCAAGGCTATGATTTGTGTATGGTTTAAGGATCGGAATTATGTTTGATAGTTTTCAAGTTCTTGGGAAATATCCTAATCTAAGTGATGAATTGTAGATGTTTTTTATGTATGCAATTGTGGATGTGGGTAGGCTTTTTAATATTCGGTTACTAATTAGGTAATGTCCGTGAGCTTTTCTTTTAGGCAAATTTTTATGAGGTTTTTGATTTCGATAGGTGAAATGAATTTTATTCCCTGTGAGACATCATAGTTCGATGTTCCATTTGAATCAATTATTGCCTGGTGGTCTGCGTGTACGGGTGTACTATTAGGTTTGAATGTTTGAGTGAAGTGTTCTGCTAGCGCTTCTACCTTGTCTTGTGGAGCATATTTTGTACCTTGTGTCATGTTGAGTGGTGGCATGGATATTTTTTTTTATTTAGAAGACATTTTGAGAGTTTAATATTTTGAATTGTGATGTATTGGCTCTCAATATTTTCCTAAATGTTTCCCAATTTATGTTTTAGGTGTTTATTTTCTGAGTTGGAGCATGTGGGGGAGGTATTATTTTGGTAATTATTAATACTGGAAGATTGTCTGAATCCATCTCGAATACTGGGGTTGAATGATACTTGTGTTAATGATTGCTAAAGACCGGATTCCGGTGCAATTGCATCTTTTGTTTGCTAACTTAAAAGTGGATGAAACCTTGACAGAAATTTGAATCACGGAACGGACGTTATTTTAGTACAAGTTTAATTTTGCACGAAATTGCACGTTTTAGAGGTTACTGCACGATATTGCACGTTTTAGGTAATGCTGCCAGAAAATTGCAAATTTTGGGATTTTACTGGACGAATTTGCAAGATTCATAATTTATTGCTTAAAATATAATTTTTATATTATCAATTTGTTTTAATGTATCTTTTTAAATGTTTTATTTAAGAAAAAGTTTTAATGACATAACCTATTAATGCATTCGGGTGGTCTGGAAACTGTTTAATATACATTAATACCTCATTTTGTTGCCATATGAACTGAACTGATTGTTTATGCATTTCATGATGCCAATTGTCCAATTAAAATGTCTGAGAGTGAGCTATTGCAGCACGGATATGCGGCGTTACCACGAACGAGGTCCGCGGTCCTTGGTTGCAGACGCTCAGCCAACGCCATGTTCGGGGTCTATCTTCGCAATCGGATCATATATTCGTTGTGTCAGTCTTCGCTGAATTTACCAATACGAGATTGCATGCGCGAGTCACATTTGATCTTAAGTTCAGGCGCGAAGCTTGGTGGCAAGCGCACTGCGTTTCAAATTCATCAAAATTCTCGGAATAGATTATTCCCTGGGAAATCAAAAGAGAATAAACGCAGTTTTGACCGCTTTTAGCTGCGTGCACACGTACGCCAGAGTGAGGCTCGGCACACAGACAACTGTAAATGTAGAACGAAACTTTCCCTGTCTGAAACATACATTGATAGAAGATATAATAATTTCTCAGAAAATAATTTGGAAATGAACATAATTGTGCCAGGCGGCTTAGCTCATTGGCCAGTGTGCTCGCTTTCCATGACGCGACCCCGAGTTCAATTCCCGGTCTGGCAAGTATATAATGTGCGTTTTCCTTTCATGTCCCAGTATATGTTGCTGTGTGACGATGATAAAACTTGTTTCTCAAGTTGAGAAGACCAGAATACGGCACGTATATATGTCTTCGTGCTAACCACATGTACCCCCTTAGCCCATGGCCGCGAGGCCAGGACACTGCTGGAAGATCATGGACCATACGCGGGCTATCGCGCCAAGTACAAACGTAATTGTAGATTATTACGAAAATAATTAACATTTCTTCGGTAACTTAATTATTTTTTTATTTCTGAAGGTTTATTTGTTGTTGTTTTTCAATTTGTATATTTACTTTCTTGTATTTTTATGCTAAATTTACTTTTGGCGCGCATAATATTTAAAATGTCAAATATGTTGAGATTAAACAATATGTACAAAATTATAATAAAAGCACTAAAATAATGTTATTTCTATCACCCTAAATATCACATCCCAAATATAAAATAAGTTGATAAATGGATTAACTAAAGATTTTAGGCTACATAACGTTTTGCACAGTTTTGATCTTTTTATTGCATGTTTTTGAACGTTTTGATGTTTTACTGCACGTTTTACAGAGTTTTACAGCACGAAAATCCGGTCTATAGTGATTGCTATTTCTAATATACTGGGCGCTTGCTGCCGTCGTGTGGGAAAATGAGTTGGTTTGTTTGGCGATAGTGTGTTCAATTTTAAGTCTGTTATTATTTTGAGTAGTTGAGAGCCTGCATTGTTGGAAACTCTGCCACCACAGTTAACATGTTTTGCGTTTAAATCACCTACTAGAATCATAGGCGCATTTTGTTGAAGAAAGGAAATTATGTCGGTATTTTTCATTCTAATATGGGGTGGTTTATATGCTGATATTATGGTTGTGATTCTTTCATTGACAGGGATTTTAATAGCAATTGTTTCTAACCTAGGGGTGTAATGTGTGTCTGTTTTCATATACGAACGTGATTTTTCAACGAGTATGAGAACTCCTCGTCCTTTATGATCTACTCTGTCTTTTCTTATTACGTTATATACTGGTGTGTACGTAAATGTCTTGTCTGCTCTGAGGTGCGTTTCGGTGATGCATGCGATTAGTATTCCTTTATGTTTTAAGAAATATTTTAGTTCATTTTTTTGTTTGATATGTTATTAGCGTTCCAGTTTGGTAGGATGACAATGTATGTACTTGAATGAGTTTAATTATCATACTGTTCTGGAATTATTGTTATTAAAGAAAGATGTGATTGAATTTTGAATACTGTTTATTATGGTTGGAATGATACTATTATGTCCATTAAATGATTTTGTAATGTTGTTGACAAAAGTGTGCATTATTGTCTTAGCGTTATTATTATTATTATTATTATTATTATTATTATTATTATTATTACATACATTTTGGTGTGTCTTTTGATTGTTATACTAGATTGTGGTTGCGTTTTCTTGATATGTGAAGTTTGGTATGGTTCGATTATATCGAAGATTAGGAAAATTGCGGTTTGTGAGTATGTGGACGGAGGTGTTGGTTTTTGAATTTTCCTGACGGGTAGTAGTTTTAGAGGTGATTTTGTTGCAGTCTGAAATTTTTTAACTAATGGTGCTACAGAATGGCACAGACTTTCCCGTATTAGTTTTCTATTTTCCTGGGTCTTCGCTAGCTATTCGGAATTGCCACATACTCTTTCTTGCCAGCTACCATCTATCATCGCCAAAAGTACATTTTTTTGTCATTTTCTTAATTTTTCGGTTTCCTATTGCTAGAACGGAAACATTAATTTTTGAATATTAAAGAACACAAAAACCTAGCCGTAAATGGCAATTTTCTTTTAAAAATTATGTGCCGTTTAAGAGAAAATGGCGTTTTAGCACTACTAAAAATGCGAAATTTGAAGCTCATTTTCACAGAAAATTTTTGAGTTTTCAAAATACTTTATTTGAAGTTATTTGAAGCACTTACACTCACAAATATAATCATCTTTACAAATTGCGGATAATGTGCATATTAAAGATGTGAGAGATCTTTCAAAAAATTTACATTTATGTAATTTTTGAAAAAAACAAAAAAACTCAAAATAAAGTTCACGCTATACTAATGAGTGTAATTAGCACTATCCGTTACAAAAGTTTCAAGAAAAAATTGCAGCCATATACGAGAAAATGACGTTTGAGCATTTCTGAATATGCCGAAATTTGAGCTACTTTTCACAGAAAACGGTAGTGTTTTCGAGAAACTTTACTTGACATTATTTAAAGCATATACACTCGTAAATATAATAATGTAAAAAAATCGCCGATAATGTAAATATTAACGACGTGAGAGACAAGTAAAAAAATTTACATTTTTGTAATTTTTGAAAAAACCAACCGATAGACCAAAATGGCTTTTATGGTTTACTAGTTCATTGCTGTGTGTTTACAGACCTGAAACAAAACACGTAACGGTATACTTAATACCCTTGCGGGCCTTTTCGCTTCTTTATGCCCTAGGGCCTTTTGAATACTTTATGGCCCGCTCTTATACCAACACAACACACAGAACTTAGTTATGAATTCGATTTTGTAAAGTTAAGATGCAAGCAAATACAATAAATGGCATAATGCTTAAATAAATAAAATAAATTGTTATAAACCTTATTTTGCTTATTTGATATGAAAATTGAAATTTTGGAATGTTTCCGTGAACTTATAATTGCCATCATTCACTCGCATTTCACTGTTACGTACCATCTTTTTTAGTGACATAATTATATTCTTCTTTAGTGGCGGTACTCGTAATAGTAATAAGATATATAAGGCACATCGGCTAACATCCTCGAAATGTTATTTTTTGGTGTTTTGACATATTCTAAATAACGTTTGACAATAGGCGCTAATAACCTAAAAGTACCGTTTCATCAGCGCAATTTACACTGTTATTCAGGCTGGTAAATCTCAAATACACCATAAAGAGTTTTATATATTTCTCAAGATTTTAATGGAAACCACTGTCCATAGTTTTGTTAGCTTTTGCGAGAATTTCCACAGGAACTTCACAATATTCTTTCATTTTGTACGAACAAATCAGTCCAATAACGATTATGCAATAGAAATAGAGATATACACTCTGTTTTGTTTATCTGACGTCATATTGACAAATGACTGTTACAATGCGTCTTTTCACTTTAGACGCAAGAAATATTATAAAATGTTTCGAATTCTTGTTTTATTCAGCAACGAACTAGTAAACCATAAAGTTTTGTATGCACCACGGGCGTTACTAGATGTTTTTGCCCCGAGGGCGACTTCCAAACCCGAGGGCCTCTGGCCCGAGGGGTTGGAAGTCGCCCTCGGGGCAAAAACATCTACTTAACGCCCTTGATACATAAATAACTATTATGTCATTGATAGAGTACATTTACCACTATCCTTCCCAAAAGTTTAAAGAAAAAATTTGGAGCCGTTTTTGAGAAAATTTTGTTTTTGTAATTTTTTAAAATTGCACATATTGCACGCAATATTGCACGAAAACTACCAAAATTGTGAAAAACATTTACATGACCTTTATTAAAGAACTCAATATGCGGAACAAATCTTATTTGAAGAAAAAATCTCTATCTTCAATTTTGTAGTTGGAGAAAGACGCCGAAAAAAATTCAAACTTTCACAATTTTCGAAAATTCAGAGCTGTACGTGAAAATCGGACCTATGCCATGTTAAAAAGTGTATTTTCCTCTATTCTTACAAGAAATTTAAAGAAAAAATTTGGAGCCGTTTTTGAGAAAATGTTGAAAATCCCCGGGGGGCTTCATATAAAGTACCCCCAAATTTTAAAGAATCTTTTTTCAAAATCACAAAGCTTCGACTAGAATCAGATCGACTGGGGAATATCAATTTTGAAGAAAATCGACCGAACGGTTTAGGCGCTAGCATTGACCACAGACGGACAGACGGACGGAATGCCGTCAATCGATTTTTAAGTATAAAGAAGCAACAAATCATGGATTTTGACCACACCACGAAATAGAGAATTTTTTTCTTAATTTAGCAACTGGTTTTATCCACTTATTCGTTTTCACGGCCCGGCAATTAATTTTTTTCCGCCGAAAATTGGCCATTTTTTCGCGCAGCATTACATAACTTTCCCTATACTACGTATATCACTCCGTGTATACGTACGTATACGGGAAAGTAAAAATAATTACATTCTGCGGACCGAATGTCCGCACGGTGCGGGCTCTTGCAGTTGTTATGTTGGAGTTAAGGTTTTTTGTGGACATTTTACCGTGTAATGGTCTTTTGCACAGAACACATGCAATTTAATTATTACAGTTATTCCTTGTATGGCCAAAGTCCAGACACCTCAAACATTAATGTCGTTTTTCAGTTTTGACAAACAGATATTACATTAACTTTTAGCACTTCAACACTTTGTTTTCCGTCAAACTCTGTTGCAATAACCGGAATGGAAATATTGTCTTCGTATAATCTTGAGACACTGATCAATGAAGGGTATTGTGAAATCAAATTTTCGTTTATCTCTTGCTGAGATACTGACTGATAAATGTTTTTGAAAACTACTAAAAATTTCTTGTTCATGGGATTGTAAGTGTGTAATCGTAAGTGTGTACTTGTAAGTGTGAAATTGTCTATTTGTGCTTAATTGATATTAAATTGGCCTTTCTAAATTCCGTTATATACTTGAAAGATAACTTAATTTTGTTGTAAACCGTATCTGAAGTGAATTCAGTGGTAATTTGCTTTTTAATCTCTTTGTTGAAAAGATTAATGTTAGGAATGTCTTTCACAAATATGGGGGGTATTTTTATATTCTCGGCTTCGTGGGTTTCATCGTCGTCTAGGTAGTTGAATCTTTTTTTTTTTGGTCACTATTTTTTTCAAAAGGAGCATGTCTATTGCCACATTATATTCACTACCGCTGGATGGTTTTTTTGATGGGCTGCCTGGGAAGGGGGTATTGTCACCGTGGCCTCTTTTTACACTGTTACTGGTCTTATCACTGCCTTTGATACTGGCGGGGTCGTGGCTTGCTTGACTGTCTGTTCTATTCTGTAGCATCACTAGTTGCTGTTGTGTAATCAAGTAACGGACGCTGTGTATCATACCATTTTTTTTTCCAATTTCAGCGAAATCGCCGTCTCTACAAATTAAGATATCTTAAGATGTTATCTAGTATTGATTACCTCAATTTATTTTTCTGCTAAAAACGCTTTCTTCCAAAAAAGAGAGTCGGAAATCATGGAAGGTAAATTGAGTTTCTGTAGAAGCGATAATAATTTGAAACAGACTTGGAAAATACTTTATATTAAATTGACTCGTCAGGTACATGTTCATATGATGGTATAGAATTACATTTTTGAAAATAATTTATATAAATATATTATTCGTTTCAAACATTGCGTAGCTACAATTTTTTTCATATTTCTCTTTTCTTCAATCGATGAATACTTTTCGTCACTTTTTTGCTGAGAGTTTGAACACGATTGATGTGTAAATTCTGACATGTATGAGTCAGAATTTACACAATTAGACTGCTTTTTATTGATGAATTATTTTTATTTATGAACAAATATATTCGTTTCTTTTGTAAATAATAAACAATTTTCATGCTTCTGGAGTGTTTCTATGCTTCTGAATTGCAAATTTTTGCCTAGAAATAATTTTTTAAAACCACCTTTTGAGTGCTTATTGGATCTCAGCCATTATGAATATCCATGTAGTTTATTAGAACAAATACGCTTAAAATTATCTAAAGAGCTTATTTTCACAGTTTCGACGTTTCCTCTCCGGACACTCTGCATGTAGAAATGGTTTTGTAGTTGACTATTCTCACAACTGTGATTTGCCATTAAATTAGAGCTTGTGTGCAGATTATTGCTTTCTTATACGGAGATTTCTTAAATTGATCCGTTTTATGTATTTAAATTTTCTTACTAACACAAATCAATCCACAAGAAAATGAAATGCATTATTCCCTTAGTCATGTTTCCGCTCATAGAGGATGATGCCTTGCAATTTTTTTTTGTTGGCTATAATAATCCAAGGTTATTTCAGTTAACGATCATGCAATAACTGAAAGTACAAGGAATATTAAAAATGACAAACGTGGTAAATGACGTACGTAGGAATGAAATACAATAAAAAAAGAAGACAACAACAACCCATCTGCGATAAAATCTTTCCACTCACCAACCATAAATTCCAAACCGAAGCGACCGGAAGTTCAACTCAGGAAGTCAGCGGTGGAAAAGAAGCGCCCAATGTCTCTGCTTCACGGGCCTCCGTCTCTTCGCAGCGCTGCTTAACCCCACCCTGCGGGGCGCCTGACAACCTGGCGCGCGCGGGAAAGCACACGACCCCATGCGGCGTCCCGTCAAGAGCTGCGGCCGAAACAGCCAGCGGGAGGCGAGCGGAGGATTTTTCAAATTGGTTTCTTTTCCTTTCTGCAAATCTTCTTGTATATATGACTGCCAAGCCAAATTACTCAAGGGTTATTTTTCCAAAGAATTTTGTTTCTAATGCGTTCAAAATATATAACTATTCTGTATTTTAAGATAATATAATATAATATAATAAATGTAACTAATATAATACAATACAATATAATATAAACTATTCCTTGTTTTGTTTTAAACATTGTGATATAGCAAAATTTCGTAACCTCAAAATTCAGAAGTGTTGTCCTGTTGATAAGATTATTTCCAAACAGACGTACGTATCTCCATTTGCTTTTTATTTCTAGTTTTACATATCAATATAGTGTTCATCAGATACTTCTCCATCCAGCTGGCAAATATTGTGTAAAAATTACGTTTCTTCTACGTTAAATGGTAAACAAAAATCCTTGTATAAAATATTGAATTTAAAGATTGAAGTAAATTCTTCTCAATCATCGAAACTTGTGTATACTAACTTAATATTTAACAAAACGGATACAGCAATATATAAGGAATTGTCATGGAAAGAGTAATAATCTAGATTAGAAAAAGATGCCAGGGAACGAAAGACCGTCGAGCAAATTTTGTAATTATTTTAGTTACCTTGTTCAGCATGTGATACCTTACAAAGGCGTTAACATAATACATTTGCGTACTGTAGAAAAATTGCGGCTTCCTCAGACGGTATCTTTGCGGGCTCAAATGATTCTGCCCAGACTGTTCACCGTTCACTTCTGAACCGGAGGTCCAATTCACGGTCGATACATTTGAATATTGTTACCAATGCACGTTCCCTGCATTTTTCTTGAGATGCTCCTGTTTTTCACTTCATATTACTTTACTTGAATCATTATTTTAATTTCAGATTAAAGAACTACTTGATATAAATGTTATTAGTAATTTCATTAAGATAGAGAGATTTGAAAGTCAATACACAATGACGGAGTTAAGGGATATTGTGTATAGATGAGACGGGCAGAATGACTGAGGATATTATAATTAGTCATGTGTAACAAGCAGGGACAGGGCAAGCCGATCATTTGGGAAAGGTGCCATAGATTTTTGTTAATCAATAAAAATATTTATTATATTATATATTATTTTTGTAGCGTATATATGGTATTTTACAATATTATTGTTTAAATAATTACGTAATTATAACACAAATATTTAAATCAATTTTGACAAATAAATGAAGGTAACAATGGAAAACTCCAGGCGCTTTGCTGGGGAGGACATGGCCCCCATGTATCCGCCGCTGGTGACTTGCGAGGAATAAAGATAACTATATTTTGGGTACAATTATTTAGAGTTATACAGGAAGGAACATACTGATTTCTACAAAATAGATTACTTTTCGTTAACATAAATATTTAAAATGAATTTATAACAAAGTTCGAGTTTTTTCAAAGAATATAATTTGAATGTTTATATATCTACTAAATATAATAATTTTGTATTTAGAGGGAAAATATTTGAAAATTATGGATGATGCGTGTGGTGAAATGGGATTGCCAATAGAAAATGATGTGCTGTACACTCTTTTTGCCGATGATCAAGTAGTTATAGCTGGAGACGAAGATGACGCGAGTTATATGTTTCGCAAATTACAAGAGGAGTATGAAAAATGGGGTCTGACTACAAACCTTAAAAAAACTAAATATATGGCAGCAGGCGACGAAGAATATGGAGATCTGGATGTCGCTACAGGGAAAATTAAACAAAGTGAAGCCTTAAGTACCTCGGAATTACCCTCTCCTCGAAGGGAAGAAGCTTTGATGACATCTCCAATAAGATAGGACAGGGAAAGAGAGTGATAAGACAATTAAACTCTATTCTCTGGAGTAAACATATCACGAAACGGAAGAAGACCCATGTCTTTAAGACCATCGAACAGAGCATAAGTATCTACGGAGCGGAAACATGGACAATGAACAAAAGGGATAAATGCAGGTTGATGCCCCTTGAAATGGACTATTGGAGACGGTGCTGCCGGGTGTCGAGGTTAGATCATATTAGAAATGAAACGATAAGAGAGATGATGAATGTAGAGAGCAGCGTCTTGGATTCAATTAGCACAAAACGGTTAAACTTGGACATCTCCAGCGAATGGGAAGTAATAGGTGCCCTAAGAAGATCTGAGCTCTGGACACCTTCAGAGCGGAAGAAGCGTGGAAAACCACTAAGAAGTTGGAACAAGGATAACCAAGAAGAAATGGAGGCAAGAGGTCTCAAAGATGGAGACTGGGAAGATCGGAAGAGGTGGAAACTGAGAAGAGAGAAGCGGCGACAGCGGTAAAAAAACGCGCAGCACATATGTATGGACGATGCCAGACATCTTTGAAACTATGAGTTTTGGAAAATAGGGTGATATAGAAGACTTGCTATTTGGAAAATAGGGTGATATAGAAGACTATTTGTTTAGTTCTAAAGAACTAAACAAATAGCATAAACTGCCCTCCGGCGAGGCGAGCGGTCAGCCGTGGGCGTGGCAAACCAGCTTCGCCCGTCGGCCCCAAACTTCGACGCCGACCACACACACAGCGTCTGAGACGGTTTCCGTGTCGCTGCGTCCGGGGATCCGGGACCCGTCGCCGCAGCCCCCGCCCCGACACCCCGGCCGCGCCCCCCGGGCGCCACCACTTCCGGGCTGCCCGCTCGGGAACGAGGTGCTCCACCCCTTCAGCGGGTAAGCAGGCAAAGGGGCACTAACCGATGTCACTGTGGTGCCTCTGATCGGGAGATCTGAGGGTTCGAGTCCCGACGGTGGCAGGATTTTCGACACTAGCTAGATAGATAGGTTGAATTCATTCCCTGTCTGGAAGAGAACGCTAGTAGCCAAAAACCGGGAGAGATGGCTCAGTGCATCAACCTGATGTCACTGCAGTCCCTCTGACCGGGAGGTCCTAGGTTCGAGTCCCGACGGCGGCAGGATTTTCGACACTAGCTAGTCAGCTAGGTCGAATTCAGTCGCTGTCTGGAGGAGAATTCTAGCGGCTGGCTGCTCTGATCGGTAGTTTTCCGTGGTTTCTCCGATCAACGCCAGGCGAATGCCGGAGCAGTAACCTAACAAACGGATCACGGACCGCGCGCGATCTTTCCTTCCTCATCCTAGTCCTATCCTCTCCCTCTTACACACACACTTACACTAACATGCACTACACTACCACACATGCCGGGAGACCGGTCGGGATCTTACAACTTGTCCCGGCTGGGGCGGTGCCCCGCTGGTGGGAGATACTTGGTTGGGGGGGAAAACCCCGCTAGTCGACGGTAGGTCGGCGCCAGATCTCGCCATCCAGCGGGGAAAAGATCATCGCCACCTCCCGGTGGAAAACACGCACTACACTTACGGGACTAATGACCTGAGCAGTTGACGCGCCCGGAAACACGAATCAATCAGTCAATTATGGTAGCCAAATGTTTTGATCGGTAGTCTTCCGTGGATTCTCCTATCAACATTAGGTGAATCCCGGAGCAGTACCCTAACAAACGGGCCACTCAATCTCAAAAGTAAAAAGCACCTCAACAGAAAAGAACAAGTAGCTATTACAAGGATTAGAACTGGACACTGTAAACTAAGCCACCTACATTTAATAGAAAGAAATCCAGCCCCCATATGTGACCACTATAACATTCCTATTAATATGTCCCATATCATTGTCCAATGCCCCCTTTACAATCTATCCAGACAAAAATACCTACAGAATCTGAACGTGAAGTCAATCTTTACTACTTTTGACTACCAAGATAGTGTTATCAAATTCTGTAAAGATATAAATATATTTATGAAAATTTAATTCAAAAGTTTATTGTGACCTATTGAAGTAAGAATGTTTTCTAGTGTGTAGTGTATATAAATTGTATTCAATCTGTTTGTATTTATTTATCAAGCACATACAACAATTGTGAAACTAATGTAAACTTTTGAGTCGCTAATGACCTTTCTTGTCGATGCGACTATAAATAAATGAAAAAAAGGGCCATTATTATTCCTTCCTCTTCCTTGTCCTATTCATCTCTTACTCACACACACACACATGTGTACTACAGTACCTCACTTCTTGGGAGACCGCACAGGAGCTCAGAACTTATCCCGACTGGGGCGGTCGGTGCCTCGCTGGTGGGAGATAATCCCCATTGGGGAAAATCCTCATAAGCCCACGTAGGGCGGCACCAAAACTAGCCATCCAGCGGGGGAAGATCGCCGCCACCTCCCGCGATATAAACAAACAATACACTTACGGGTATGACACTATACTTAAGCCTACCTTAGCATTTGACGCGCCCGGAATCACTAAACAATGAAGTGGTCAACGTCTGCCTATCGGGACCTGCGAAACATGCCTGATTAGAGAGCTACTTTAAAATGTTTTAGTTTGGGGGAAAGGGGGTCCATATTTTGATATGTTATGTAAGTAAGGAAGGGGCGAAGAATGTAACTTTAGCTCTTAAGTCAAATGTTAATACTCGTTAATATTCATTTTTCCCTGACAACAATGTCCAGAAGTTCTAGCAAATATGATAATTTTAAGCCTTTTTTTATTCAGCAAAACTATTAGAAAGCGTTTTGAAAGGCAGTATTAAATGCACTGAATAACATGACAAAAACGCCATTTTTATTTATTCGTAAAAAATTATACAAATGTATTTTTTTGGAAATATCTTACGTCTTTTAATACTTACAAATGGACGAATTTATAATAACGAGTAACTGCGTTTGTGAACACAAAGGCTTCAAATTATTTTTTATGAAGTTTCTCAGCAACTCACAAATTTTCGGTGAAAAAATGAGAAAAAAAGAGCACATTTTCAGAATTTCTCAATCTCCTTTTTATCGAAAACGGCTCCAGCTTTTTAAAAATATTTTGTACGGATAGTTTATACGGATCCTCTGAATAACGTACCTGCCACTTCAATGACAATACAATACATGTCTTCCCTTTAAAAAATGCACAAATGTAATTTTTTTTGTTTCATCTCCCAATTCGTTAAAATTATATTCGGGGCGTTATTTAACCATTATTTTATTTTTATGTACAAGTGTTTCAAATTATTTCTGATGAAGTGTTTCAAGAAATCAAAAGTTGGCTGTGAAATTGAGCTGACTGTGTTTTCTGTGAATATGCTCTGCTTGCATCTGACATTTGGCAGACAATCTCAATCATGTCTCAGTGGATGTTTCCAAAACAATTCGGTTACTTCCGTCTTCACGTTTCCTGCGACCGAAAGAAACCTCTGTAGTCAATTTTCTCGCAAAATAAATTCCAGCACCAGGTGAACTGTGTATCCGTGGTGTGGTGCGGAAGCTTTGTAATGAAGTTCTTTTGATGGTTGTGTCTGATTACGATTGTGACTGTTGTTTAGGTTTGATTGTTCTCGTTTCAGACCTCGTGAACGCCCACGGTCATTGGGTTGCGTAAGTATAGTGAACGTTTTTCACAGGATGTTCTTCCCCCGCTAGATAATGCGATCCGACGCCGACCTACAACTGGGCTTTCGGGGTGTCCTCATCCAGGTTTCTCCAACATCGAGACGCCTCCTAGACGGGGAAAATACCTGATTGGGAAAACAATCTCTAATCTCCCGACAGGTCTCCCGCCATGTATGATACGAGTAGTATCGTGTATGTAAGTGTGTTTAAGGAACGAGTTTTTCACCCTTGAAAATTCACGGCTTCGGCCAGATTTGAACCAGCGGACTTGTGTACCAGTCCGATATGCTAACCACAACACCAAAGAAGCCGCAAATGCTTTATATCTCCCCTTAACCCGGGAGTGGTAACGCGGAGGTCTGTGGAACCCCCACGATCCTTTCTTCCCGCTTGTTGTATTGCCCATGTTGGCTACCCTGACCATTGCTTTAGTACCTTTCTCTTTTTGTATCATGATATTTAGTTTGCTCTTAGTTTGTCACTTTAGTGCGTTTTATCCGTGTAGCAAGCTATTGTTTTGTTTGGGGTGCCCAGAGACCCCCGCGTTACCTTCTACGTTATCCAAGGTGTCTTCAGTATCGTACATTCTATTAGTTTGGGACCGTATTGCATGCTGTATTTTTACGTTAGGATTCCCCTGCAAAATTAATACTGAAGTACTACTAACATTTTAGGTCACTTTATATGTTAAGAAAGGAGTGCAAGAATACACCAACTTTTGCTGAAAGCAGGAACACAATATAAACAACTCACCGCCCTGGAAAAAGCAGTCTGCACGCAATTCCAAAATAACAGGATAATGTTTTCCTTGTTTATTGATTTGGATATGATTTAGAGAATGACAGAATCCACCAACATCAAAAATGAAATGGATTTAGAGAGGAATAAAAATGATGACAGCACCAATAAGTCTGACAAAGGGGAAATAAAGGCAGTAATTGTACTATGTATTTTGGCTGCGTCTGTGAAATCAGGGCACCCAAATCTTACTGAATTGTGGAAAGTGGATAATATGGGTATTGAAATTTTCCATTGTACTTTTAATTTGAAAATATTTCAATTTCTGTTACGCATCATGGCTTGGATGTGACAACACGCGCAGACCGGTAGAAAAATTAACTGCAAATATTAGATGCATTCCTGATGAATTCTCCCGGCATTTGTGTTAAGAGTAGTGCATACAAGTGTAGGTGTGTGTAAGGGGTGAGTATAGAGCAAGGAAGAGGAAGGAAAAATAGCGCACTCCTTCGCCTGTTTGTTAGGATACTACTCCGGTATTCGCCTGGTGTTCATCGAAGAAACCACGGCAACTACTGATCAGAGCAGCCGGGCGCTAGAATTCTCCTCCAGGCAGCGGCTTGAATAGCTATTAAGGTAGAGTCAAAATCCTGCCACTGTCGGGACCAGAACCCTAGGACTTTCCAATCATATGTACTGCAGCGACATCGGTTGATGCCCTGAGCCACCTCAGCCGGTGTGGTTTACGTTTGTGTGTCTCAAAACATAGTTTTTTCTAAAGTGAGTATTTTAGAAAGTGGTCATCAAATTTCGCGACACGACCTGCTAAATTAAATCAGCCACATGAAATGCAAAGCAACAGTACTCTCAGAAAGTGTTCAGTTCATTCCTATATTTTTTTTACGTTTGTGACAGATTTTCGCCGGTCACAGGAGGAAAATAAGAAAACTTTGCTTATTCTTTTTAGTTTCGTTGTTACATTCGTGATCAGGGAAAAACCACGAGTGGTTCATTAATGTTGTGTTGTACAACATACCTTAGATGGAAAACTCAAGTTATTGTCTTTGCTCTATTAACGGTGTAGGAAATTTCAATAGATCATTTTAATGTCCGCCATTTCATAATGAAAAAAGTGTCTACCATATCTAGCAAACGTATCCACGGTATTTAGTATCCACACAGTCCTTTTCCTTTGCAACAGACAATTGACCTGTTCCTGTATTTCTGGAAGCGTGGACGATGGATTGTGAAGAAACTTGTGATGAACTCACGTCCAACTAAATCCACTTTTCTATCGGAAGCAGAGTTTACTTTACTGATTACCTGAGGGTTTACTCACTACTCAGGTACACACGGATTACCTGAGCAGTCTGTTATTAACATAAACATAACAGAGGAGGAATACTTATATAATTTATGGGATGAGACTTGAATTTCTCGAAAGAAGATTATGATAATCTAAGCCTTATAGTGCAGATTTTCGAAACAGATACCACACCAATCCCCAGTATTTTGTTATGGAGGGCGGTGATATGTTTTTGTGCCGACTTTAATGGGTTGATTGGCGAAATAAGTGCTATGTGTAAATCGGTCGATTATGTTACAAGAGGAAGTGGCAGTGGAAGTGACATTGTATTTGTTTTCGGGGGTTGTTGTCAGGCCCAAAGACTTGGCACATATGTCTCTATGTACGTCGACGCGCCGAATCCGAATATGAAGCCAGAATTGCGCCACCACCATCCATTTTTAAATCGTGAAATAACATAATGACACTGCATGTTTTGTTTCGGGAATTGTTGTCAGGCCCAAAGACTTGACACATGTTTCTCTGTGCACGTCAACGCGCTGCATCTGAATTCGAAGCCAGAATTGCGCCACTCCCCTCCACTTTTATTAAGTCGCGAAAAACACCTGTGAATATTAGATTTTGGTGCATTCTGAACAGAAAATTTTGAAGATGTGCAAACAGTGTTCGTGCAATGTCTAAGACTACGATTTTCAAATATTTGTAATTTTTTCTGGTGATTGTAGAATTATTTCTTAAATTGCGAATACGAGTTGATACAAGTCTTGCTGACATTTCGTAAAATTGATTTAAAAAATTCAATGATAAAAATAAGTAAATAAAGTAAATAAGTAAAATAAATAAATCTGAAAAAAAAAGCCAGTTCCATTGAGATGCGACCCTAAGTTGAAAATACCGCTTCCACATCAAGTGGCATCGAATTGAAAGCAAAATTATGAATACAATAACGGTATTAATTTTGTTATATTTGAATGATGGAATTTCTTTTGAAAGTTGTTGAGATTATCATGAAAATTATCCCACTAACTTAAAATTTTGCTTTCTAAACAACGTCTACGTTTATTTAAATTTAAATTATCAACAACCGTGAAAACCACGAACGACAGAATGAGAAGATGAACAACAGAACGAACATACGAACATAAATGATTCGTACAGAAGAATCATTCGTACAGAAGAATTCCAAGAAAGAATGGAATTTGAAAGTTCACATTCAAGTTGGGCTAGCCCTTTCATGATGGCTTAATTTTTCTATAATGGAATACTGTCTTAAAATATAACATTTTCTTATTCAATTATAATTGCAATTCTTATTTTAAGAGAAAACTGATAGATTGAAAGGAGAATTGCAAGTGTGATTTTCACTTTGTACAGTGTTGTGCGAGGGCTCAAAAACTACTCAGAAGACGAAATTTAAAAAAAAGTTCCAGGTCACAATTTCATCATTTTATTTATGGGATGCGAAATAAATAGAAAGTGTGGGCTCTTATTTTAACTTAACTTAAAAGTTCTTCTTCTCCCACAAACGAAGGTAGATAGCTTAATTTGAGGATTCTTGGGTTCTTCTTTTTAAAATTCTAGCGGAACCCGGCATTGTTCTGCCCTTCATCTGCAGTTTCCCCCTTCCATCTCCCTTTGTGTCTCCCTCCGTTCTTCTCTCTCTTTGTCTCTCCGTCTCTCTATGTCCCTGTCTCAGTTTGATTGTCTCTGTCTCTGCCTCTTGCTGTCCCTCTCATTCACATTTAGTTGCAGATTCTGCAAGTCTCTGAGCATGTGAGGTGAGGCGCCGGACCAGCAAAATGTAATAGAATGTTCATGAAGGTCTCATCCTCTAGACTAAGGTGTGAGAAACGTTTCTTGAGGCCTTCGGCATCAAAATTTTAGTTTTTAATGCCCTAGAACGCTTAGTTTCGGAGTTATTTAATGATATACGAGATTAATTAATACGAGATTTAATGATATTCGTAGATTCAAAATGCTGCCGAGTGTTGCAGGTTGCATTTGACATGAATATTTTGTTTTGTTCCACAGAGCCACGTAGTAAAGTTTCAACAGCACATAAACCTTCTGGGTGAAAAAAACACGTATAATTGACAAGTTTCACGGAGATCGGTCACACGGAGTCTGAGTTTACCTCTTCCTTTACCTTCTAAATAAACATCTATTTTCCAATTATTTCAGCATTCCTCACAGACTTGTGCACACCACTCTAAATAACTGAGAACTACTTTTACTAGAAGTGCTTTCACACTTAAGTTACTCTAATGTAAAATGATAATATCTGTCCTCATTAACACATCTCGGCCATCTCTTGTACAACTCATTGGCAGTAGTAAAGCATTAGGCGCGAAAATTTCAGTCATTTAAAGCGATTCATCAATATAAATTCGACAATGCAAAACTCCGTTCCATTCACCCAGAGCCACCGCCCAACATTGAGAATTCATTCTGAGAATTTCAAACTGCCGGCTCGCTGCGTTCCCATTGTTACATTGTAATCTGGTAACTTCTATTAGAATCTAGCAAAATAAGTGCAGGAAATTTGAATCTGCAATTTAGAAAATTTGAAAAATTATGCCAAATTGTTCGTATTAAAAAAATGTACATTACTTTATATGTGGATCTAACACTAAACATTTCATTACCTTAAAAATCTTTATTTACATAGAGTTTTTAAACACGATGTACTTAACATCGATTTTTTGACGTTGATGGTTTTTTACATCGGTGTTTTGTGTTAGATATTTTGTGGTCGATATTTTTAAAAATCAAATCAAAATTATATAATAATTTTCAAATATACATAAATTCAGTATTCTACAGACCAATGTGATCAAGGGTAAACAATATATGAAATCGAGTTTTGCGTCAATAAAACTAATACTTCTGAATTATCGAATTAAATATTTAAACTTTTGTTAATTGTCTTGTAGATTTTTTGACTTAGTTTTGTCAATTAAATCTAAATTAAAAAATAAGAAACTATCAAATTAAATATCCCTGGCGAGTACTTCAATGGCTATTAAACAAGTTTTAAAAGCATCGATGTTTAATAACATCTAAGGTTTTGGGACCATATTTTTTTAACATCCATGTTTTTATTTTGAGCATCGATATTTAAAAGCATCGATGTTTTGTTGGTGATGTCGCATTCCTAGTTTTATGCTGGTATTTGATGGGTTGGATGAAAAAAAAAATAGTAGTGCTAAAACAGCACGTACTTTTTGCCTTTAGTAATAGTTGTGTAATACTATTAATACCCTAATTTCTCGCCGAATTAACACACCTCACTCATAATTTTTTGAAAAATTAATTACAAATCTTACCATCACAAATATCAACACAAATTTGATAATTATAATTGCTTTTTCATGCAGGTAAATCATGTCCCAACAATCAGACGTAATTCACAAAAATTAGCTCCAGAGTCATTTATTTATTTGTCAAAAAAACAGTAAAACTGTATATGACGTGTGGGGAAAGAGATTTATCTGCGCACATTTTCTTGAGAGCCAGAAAAAACAACAAAAAAAAACAAACGAGTGGCCAAGTCATTGTTGCATTCCAATCTGATATTCTCTGATGGCTAGCAATTTTTATTTCGTATTTTTCAAATTGGTTTTCAATAATTTCTAAAAGATTAATGTGTAAATGTACAACAAAAGGTCGAATGTGAAATATGAAATAATATACAAATTCTAACTTACCTAGCATCCAATTGCCTGAAATTACCTTCACGAAGCGCAGTAAATTTGGAGTGAGCGATTATGTTTGTCACAAAATTTCACAAAAAGTACTTATATTTTCAAAAAAGTCAACTGGAATTTATCTGAAGTTCTGTTTTTGATGACCCCAATTCACTAACAAATTGTATCTTCACAATTGTAGTTGTAGGATAAGGCCAAATACGTTTTTTAAATTTTCGAAAAATCAGACATTTCAACGAACATGAGAGCTGCAGCATTCTCTTAAGCGTCCTTTACGCTATATAAGATACAAATTTAATCAAAACGTTGTCAGCCCTTTTTAAGAAAAATGGTTTAAAGTCAATAAAAATTCCGTATGTTTGACACAAAATTTCACACAAAATACTTATGTTATTGAAAAATTGAACATTGCATAATATTTAGATCTGTTTTTCCTGAACATATTTCATTAAGAAAAACTATCTTCATAATTGTAGTTGTAGGAAGACGCGGAAAAAAATTGTTTCAATTTTCGAAAAATAAAGGTTTTCAATGAACATGAGACTTGCACCATTCTCTTAAACGACCTTCACATCATACAATAAGAAGGTTTAATCAAAAACGTTGGAGCAATTTTTTTGAAAATTTTGAAAATGTCCCAAGAGCTTCATGTACAGTGTCTCCCAAAATTAAAATATCGGCTTCAAATTCAAAGGGTCATGATATCTGTCAGTTCGATTGGGGATCAGTTTTGATGCAAACCAGCTGAACGGTTTAGCCGCTAGCGTTGTTCATAGACAGCTGGACAGGCAGACGTTTAGCCGTCAATCGATTTTTCGGTATCAAGGATCCACAAAACATGAATTCTGCCTATACCACGAAAGGATTTTTTTCTGAATTTAGCATCTGGGCTTATCCTCTTTTTGTTGCCAGGTCCCTGTATTAAGAGTTTTTCTGCCAAAATTTCGCAGTTTCTTCGCACAACTTTCTCTCTACCGCGTAAGCGGTAATCAAGATTGGAGCCTTCTTGAGAAAATAATTGTACTACAATGATTGATTGTCCATAATTGAGACGTTGAAAATGTTCAGGTTGCATGCAGTGTTTCTCCAAAAATCAAAATGACATTTTTTCACTAGGTACTACATTTAGAAAAAAACCCTCTAAGAAGTGATGTAGCGAGAATCCATGTTTTGTGGGTTCTTGATACCAAAAAATCGAATGACGGTAAAATGGCTGTCCATCTGTCTGTCCGTCTATGAACAACGCTAGCGGCTAAAACTTTCAGCTGATCTTCTCCAAAATTGATATTTCCCATTCGACCTGGCTGATGTCGCGGCTTCTTGAAACCTATATTGAAATTTGAGCGACTTCTTGAAACCTAATTTGAAACCTATATTTTAATTGTGAAGGGTAATTTGCATTAAGTCCCTGGGACATTTTTCAAATTTTCAAAAAACTCCATCATTTTTGATTAAATTTTGTTGTTGGATAGTTTAAGAAATTTTCAGATAATAGTGCATTCTCATGTTCGTTGAAAACCTTGATTTTTCAAAAATTGCAAACATTAAAAAAATGTTGGCGTCTTTCCACAACTACAGTTATGAAGATAGAGATTTTTAACTTAATGAAATCTGATTTTTAAAGATAAGATTTTGAAATAAGCTCATTACCCGAAAATTTGATAATTTTTCGCGCAATTTTGCATGAAAATAGAGCGAGAAAGTACAAGCTGTTTTAGCATCATTAGTTTAGTTACCAGGGTCTGAGCATTAACAGTTTTTCTGTTGAAATTTCGAAGTTTTTTTCCCCGAGATTTACAATACTTTCTACTTCGGAAGCAGTACGCGAGAAAGTAAAAAGCAAATACAACATGGATGTTGAATGCACATTAATGAAAATAATCTACAATGGAAATTATTTTCAAGTTTGGGGGCAATGGAGATCCATGTATTTTATTCTCACTTACATTTATTTTCCCCAGAAATATGTTTGGTCGGTCAGCTAATGCACATAAACGACGTTGCTTATTATGCGACTCCCAGTCCATTAGCATTTCACCTACGTTATGGAATCAATTAGGAAATGTTACTGAAATCTAGATGTTAATAGCATCCAATATATCTATCTCTCAGTAGTCTATGGGAGGATCATTAAGTAGTATCAACATTAAGTTTCGCTTCTAGCGAAAAACGAAAATTTCACCTTGAAGTAATTTTATTAATTTTAGAGAAATAGAAACTGTTCTCTTTTTTGAAATCTTGCTGAAACGAGACGGCCCAATAAAACAAAAACATTCTTTTTGGTGAAGTTCTTTTAAAAATTTGTCAAAAACAATGAAATCTTTGTCCTAGATTTGGCCAAAAAATGTTGCAAAATCTTCTCGTTCCTTAAAAAAATTGAGCATTATCTTTTAAAAGAGCTGACTTTTTACAACAGGCTTCGTTTAAAGCGAAAATTGCTGCCTTCAGTTTTGTAGTTTTGGAATATTAACTTCTTACAATTTCTGAAAAACAGAGAGTTCGCCGAAAATGGGACTAGTACCATATATTTTATTGCCCCCTGACACGTATGAGGAGAAAATTTAAAGAAAAAATTTGCAACATTTTAGAAAAAACTTTCAAAAAGTTTAAATTGCCTATATTTTGTGCAAAACACGTAAACTACTCACATTTTTGAAAAATTGAACATTCCTTCATTCAAGATACGTCTTCATAGAACAGATTTCTTCAAGGAAAAAATCCCTTACTTCAATTTTATAGTTGTAGGAAGACGCTAAAAGAAATTGCACGTTTGCAATTTTCGAAAAATCCAGGATTTTAACAAAGATGAGACCAGCACCACTCTATTAAGCGTCGTTTCGGCTATCCTAGGACAAAGTTTAATAAAACAATTTGGTGGCATTTTTGAGAAAAAATTGAATAAGTATTTTAGGCTTCATTTAAAGTACTCTCAGAAATCAAAATATCCATTTGAAACTCCCAAAGCCTTGAGTTCGGTGATATCGAACAGAGAATATCAATTTTGGAAAAATCGGCTGAACGGTTGAGGCGCTAGCGTTGACAATAGACATGCGGACAGGTTAACAGACGTTTTGCCATCAATCGATTTTTCGAACCCACAAAAAGGATTCTGGCTACACCGCGTGTTAGAGAAAGTAATTTACTAAGCAACAGGATTTATCCACTTTTTCGTTACCAGGACTCCCAATAAGCGTTTTTGGCCGAAAATTCGCCGTTGTCCAGCATACAGTTATACAACTTTCTCTTTTTACGAAGAAAGTGTGAGAAAGTAAAAATGAAATAGCTGAATACTCATTATGACACCGCACTAAAGGAAACGTAGGAAGGTAACAAGAAAAAAGTGCTACATGTGCCCTGTAAGATATATCGAAAACCCTAAAGATATTGTCATTCTTGTCGTTCTACAGGCTGCCTTTTTTCTAAGACAATGGAAAAAAGAGAAGTTTACAAATTCTGGAACTAAACAATCATTAATGCTTGTGAAAACAGAGTTAAACATGTTCCTGAAAATTTTATTAAAAATAGTATTTTATATTAACCAAGATCTGCATATGTATGTTTGATGTGGGCGGTAACAGGACAACCTGCCTTTTTCTAAGCCGAACCACAAATAATTATATTTTGTGGTAAATTGGTGGTGCATGAATTATTGCTAAAAGGATATATTCATCAGACGATTGCTGGACATCGAGTTTTTATACACTCACTAATCTTTGCATTTGAAAGCACTCAATCTTCTAACTTTTCACGCTATCTTCGCTTCGCTGACTGTAATACACGCTTGCTCGCGCTGCGAAGCGTCGACTGCTTTTGTAAGATCGATTGCAACTCGCTCACCGAAACGACCAACGTCAACCACATACAGTTGATCTTGGAAATGGCGTAATTAACTACCGGGAGAGATGGCTCAGGGCATTTACTGATGTCACTGTAGTCTCTATGACCAGGAGGTTTTAGGTTCCAGTCCCGATGGTGTGTAATTTTGGCCAACTAGCTGGAAAAAATTCAATTTTCGACCGGATTGAAATAGTAAAATTGTTGTATTTCTGTGTAGTAGTATATCTGAACTATGTGGAAACGTTGTTAGTTTTCTCTTGAAGGTCACAAGGACCTCATGGTGCATGTCCAAAGACGTCCATCGCCGCTCCACCAGCGCTCAACTCCGAATGGCACTTTTCAGTCCGTAAAGTTCTCTTGGTAGGAATACACTACTCGTCTCATTCTGTGATTTGTGGGTTTACTATTAGTAATCTACATGCTTTTACGATTATTTTTATGTGGATAAAATTTAAGTATTTATTTTTGATGTGCCTAAAAACGTTAATGGAAAAGATGAGCGATTTATATTGAATGTATTACATGTTCTCTAAATTCAATTAGAGTTTTAGTGTGTTATTCACCATTATACACCTTTCAGGCCATATACATTTTAAAACTAGTACTTTTGGGTTCTTAATCGTGAAAAGACTAGCTGCTTATACCTGCTTATCTGAATTATATATACATTTTTACAGAAAGAGTCTTCAAGTTACCCGCAGGTTGTTATTTGATATATGAGTAAAAAATTCAATTGATAAGAGATCTGAAGCTGTATTAAATGTTTTATTACGTGAATTAGGAATTATAGAACCTCAAAAAGCATTTTTGGACAAAATTAAGTCTTATGTTAGATGTATTTGTCAAAAAGTGGAAACCGGATTGCAAAACTCCGTAAGAAGTAGAGTTGTTCTTGAAATATAATTCATCCTGGCTACAAGAAACTCTTAACCTTCTTGATTAAATGTGAGAGGCAGTCCCAGGTCCATCACAAATAAATTTAAAAATTAATAGAGCTCAGAAGACCTAATGAGTTCTTCAGGAACTGTGAGATTAAAGCTAAAACCATGCAATTGAAACCTTTTGTAGACACTACTAGCTCAGAAAAGTTATCCATAGCTATTGAAATCAAACTAAGGAAGTATGACAAAAAGATATGTGGCAGCTATAGATAAGGGTCTCTGTGAAGCCTCTTCCAATAGGAGAACTACAATTAACAAAGCTCGAAGATCCATTCTTCAAAAGCCTGCATCATTGTCACTTGCTTTGATAATGGATATCAGTATTTCAACCGGCAGTATGTACACATACGCCAACAAAAAAAAAAGATTTTGAGTGCATTTTGCACATTTCTTATCGTTCAAAAATTCGAACATGGCAAGTGAGAGGAGAAGAAAATAAAGCGAAAGTGGCGAAAAAGAACTTGAAAAACGTTAAAAGCAAACGCAAATATGAATTTGCTCCACCGGCTGCTTATTAGTTGAGATCCATTCAAGTCGAGCATATGCGCCAAAACTACAACTGCACACAAAAAAGTGAAACATGAACTTTTCGTGTTATTAGAATCAAGGAATAAAGCAAAAAAGAGACGGCATATTTTGAAGAATCACCATCAGAAGAATACGCCAGTAGTGTTTCAAACTAATTTGTAAATATTTGTAGTACATTCCTCTCATTTTATTTTTGTTTTTATTTTTTCATTTTCGACTTTTTATTTTTGTTTAGTTTCATTTTATTTTTCTTGCATAGTATGTTTTGTAAAATTCAAATATTATGTCCAATAGAGTTAAACAAATGCAACATTTGAAAAACGTATACTGTCATGAGGGCTAAAACAAGCATTCAAATTTCCTAAATATTTTACAAAATAGTTTGTAAAAATTTAAGTTTTACGAGCAGATTTGTTTATTTAGACATTATTTACACAACAGACCTCCAAAAACTACGAGAAATTCATTTTAAAGAGAGTTATTAATTTTTTCCTCCTAGATCGTCAAAATTACACACTGTGGTGGCAGGATTTTCTACAGTCGGTGTCTGGAGGAGAATTCTAGCGGCCGGCTGCTCTGATCGATAGTTTTCCGTGGTTTCTCCGATCAACACCAAACCCCTACGCTAACAAACTGACCACGGACCGCGCGCGATGTTTCCTACCTCTTCCTTGTCCTAATCTCTCCCCTTACACGCACTTACACTAACATGCATTACACTACCACACGTGCCGGGAGACCGGTCGAGTCCCGGCTGGGGTGGTGCCCTGCTGGTGGGAGATTCCTGGTTGGGAAACCCCCAGCTAGCCGACGCTAGGTCGTCGCCGGATCTCACCATCCTGCTGGGGAAGACCACAGCCACCACCTCACGAGAAAAATATGCACTACACTTACGGGACTAATGGCCCTAGTAGTTGACGCGCTGAATCACTATGAATCAATCAATCCCATAATTAACAAATGTGACATAATCGTTCATTTTTTAATTAATTGTATTATATTATTAAACTATTCTGTAAAATCGGTTAATATTAGCAAGCGGCAATACGTTTGAGGCCACTACCTTTCATTTAAAAAAGAAACGAAATTTGAATAGGCAACTTAAACTTTTTTCTAAACGAAAACTCAGCGTATTGAATATACAGATGTAGTGTACATTCTTTTTAAACTACAAGAACTCCAAACGCTTTTCGAACACTAATGAGAAGCCGAGAAAAGATAAAGGAGTGTTCGTAATCCCAAAATATTACAGCCGGTAAACGTTGAAACTGGAAACCACCACCCCCAATTCATCTAGGTGGATGAGGCGGGGAAACCGCAATTCATCTAGGCGGATGAGGCAGGTAAACCGCAATTCATCTAGGTAGATGAGGCGGGTAAACCGCAATTCATCTAGGTGGATGAGGCAGGTAAACTGCAATTCATCTAGGCGGATGAGGCAGGTAAACCGCAATTCATCTAGGTGGATGAGGCGGGCAAATCGCAAACAATGCAACCTGCAATTCATCCGTTGTTAGCCGTTGGCGGGTGAGGAGAAACGAGGCATGCTGGCTGGGCGGGGCGGGCGGGGAGGGGCGGGGGGGGGGCGGGGAGGGGCGGGGCGGGGCGGGGCGGGATGGGGCGGGAAAGGACAGGAACAGCGAGCGGGATGGACAGGGATAGGTTTCTGTGGGGCGAGCTGAGTAGATGGCGCTGGTTAGGGCAAGTGAGGTTTTTTAGAGATTATTTTTATTTATTTACGTCTTAGAGAGACTTCAATCACTAATGTCATTGAGGCTTATGAATTATGATATGAGTCGATGATGACGTTGATGATGTGCATGATTATGGAGATATGGTGGAATGAGAAGCAGGGCTCGACAAAATTCTGCCCAACCCTTTCTGCCAACCCACAAATGCCGTATGCATGGCCTAAGGATCGATCCCAAATCGCGCGTCGGAAGGTATATGCGCTAGCTATTCGGATAGCTCCCACCCCGCTCAGCTTTATACTCGTAGATAACTAGCAAAATACCCGGCGTTGCCTGACCTTTCTTCGTATCAAATCCTTTGAAAGAAAAAATGACAATTTTATATAAACCACGGTTTTTAATATTTTAATATAATTGGTTCAAATTTTAATAAAATACTATAATTTTTTTATAAAAATCTTCAAAATATTCCTCACGCTGTCTCCGTAGATTATTTAGAGGTGATATGTAGCAACTTAGTGATAATGTTGAACAAATGCAATGACTATTTCCAATCTTAGAAATAAATTGAGTAAAAATGCCAACAAAATATTTTTTTTTCTTTTCTTCCGTATATAGTAAAGGTAAACTCTTGTAGTACTAAAGTATTCAAACCACCTCAACAATATGATCTTGAATTTTCTGTCGTAAAATTAGTGTTTAAAAATCTTTTGCGCTCTAACTCTGCACACATGTCAAGATTAAGGACGACTAATAGCCGTGTTCCAAAGACGACGGATGAAGGTGAAGAAGACACGCAATTTTGTACCCGAAAATCTGAATGTCTTTTATGGATGGATGCCCGGATGAATATCTGGAGACATCAAGTTGTTCCCTTCCGGAGGTCATCTTTGCATTTCAATTTTCTTGGAATTGATTACTTTATCTAAAGCTCTAGTGACATTTTGAACATTTTTTTGGAATATGGCTGAAACATTTTCTGGAAAGTTTTTGCTCGAATAGATGAATGCGTATTGGCCCCAGATGTTTTTTCGCTTGCTATTTTAACCGGCATTATAGTATAATCACAATTTTTTTTAAAAAATCGTAAAATTAGCAGAATGAATCTTATCTACTGTCATTTGTTCAGCTCTTCGTTTGGTTGTGCCAAAAACTTCAAGAAATCGGTGTTCTAGATCGAAGGTGCTTGTGTGAGTATGAACTTAGAGTTTGCGAATATTTTATGTTCGAAGATTGAGTATTTTATAATACTATGACTAGCGGTGTCGGAACGCACTGTTCAGCAATCGTCTGACACATGTGTACTTAAAAGAATCAGTACTTATAATTAAATGTAGTGTATTTTTGAGTTAAGGTAAACAGGAGCATTTCTTTGCCATACCTAACTACAACGTACAAGAACAGATCTTGGTCTTATTTAAAATATATCAATTGCAATTTCAGAAATGTGTTCAACTCTGTGTACCCAATGAATTGTGATTGTATCGTTCCAGAATTTGTAACCCTCCATCACTTCGTTTGTCTTCCTGATTTTACGTCAGGAAACAATGTTTTTAGGGTCTTGTATTTTTCGTATTGTGAATATGAAGAACGTTTCTATCCTAGACCTATATCCCACACATTTCTAATTTTCGGAGTGCATCCTTTTTGCATGAAATTTTACGATTTGTCCCAGCTCTCCGAGCCATTTTTCAAACTTATGGATTCTTATGAGTTCGATATATCCTGCAAAACCACATTCAACTGAAGATATTTAAATGTTATCTTGAACTGTACAAAAAAAGACTTAATAATAATAGGAAGAATAGTTTCGGTATGCCGCCATTCCCAGTAATTTTCGCTTGATTCTTCAGAGCATCTGACGTTTACTATATTGACATAATTTTATAATGTATCAGCATTATTCTGAAAATGAGTGCTTTATTGATTGTTGATGAAATACTTCATTCTGAGCACTAAAATGTTGATTAATGTCTGTGTCCCCAACATAATATTGGGTTTTGCCCTGAGACCTCTCAGTCGATCAATGCGATTTTGACACGCATTCAGCATTAGTAGCCGTTGCCTGAAGTCGTAGAGGTCGCGCCTGAAGACCTTCCCTTATTAAGTGCTCGGTTTCAATACTTGGATTACTTAGTATTTTCGAGCCCGAGAAGCATTTTGGCCATTAGTACCGTAAGTGTAGTGCGTGTTACATCTCAGATAGTAACTGTGTTCTCCCTCGCTGGAATGTGAGGTTCGCAACCAAATTACATGAATTACGGAATATCCCCCCCAGCGGGACACCGCCTCAGCTGGAAGAAGCACTAGACTCCTGCCTGGTCTCCAGTCATGATTGCCAGTGCAGCGCTGTGTGTGGGTGTAAAGGGGGAGAAGGGAACAAAAATGAAGAAGAAAATATCGCGGGATCTTCTAAAGAAGAGGTATCTTATCGTTAATAATATCATTGAATTTATATTCCTGACCTATTTGTTACGGTACTGCTCGTGAATTCGCCTGGGATTAATCGGCAAAACCAAGGATCAGAACGCTTCAATTCTCCTCCAGAAAATGGTTGAATTAAGTCTACGTGGCTAGTGTCGAAAATCCACCACCGAGACTCCAAACCTGGGTCTCTCGACCAGCGACGTTGTAGAGACAACGCCAATGCAGCCAATGAGCTGCCGGCCAGAAAGTGTGTTAGCCCTGACAGACAAAACGGTACGATAAAAACTCAACTTTTCCAACCCGGGTTGTCTCTTTTCTTCTTCACTCCGTAGCATCGTGTTGACGAACATATCACGTCAGGTTTATCAAATAACACGTACGTGCTTGGTGCGCGCTTCGCTTGCCAAGACGGCGTGGCATGCCGCCATGCTTGCGATGAGATGAAGTGGATGCTCTTTTTATACAGCATAAAGTCATAGCACGACGGAAGGAAACGTGTAGTAACTTTTATGATTGATTAGTGATTCCGGGCGCATCAACTGCTAAGGTCATTAGTCATATAAGTGTATGGCATGTTTTTATCGCCGGAGGTGGCGGTGATCTTATTTCGCTAGATGGTGATATCCGGCATCGACCTATGTCTGCTTGCTGCGATTTTCCCCCACCAGCCTGGCACTGCCCCAGTCGGGACAAACTCTAATTTTCCCGACTGGTCTCCCAGTAAGTGCTGTAGTGTAGTGCATGTGAGTTGTTGTAAATAAAGGGTGACGATAGGACCAGGAAGAGGAAGGAAAGATCGCGCCCTTTCCTTGACCCGTTTGTTAGGGTAATACTCGCTTGGTATTGATGAGCGAAACCATGGAAAGCTACCGATGAGAGCATCCGGCCGCTAGAATTCGCTTCCAGACAGTGTAAATTTACGTCGAAGACCTGAAAAAACTTAAAAAAGTCGAATATATGTTTTTCGAAAGAGCTTCGAATATTTTTTTTAAATCGTGTAAAATATTATGGACTTTTATTTCTTTTCTTCTGCCTTTCCATAATTAGGTATGTTTCCCTGTTCCGTCTTCACCCACTTGTTCTCGGTCGATCAGCATTTCTTCTTCCGAAAGGTCTAGAATTCAGTATCTTCTTTGGGATTCTTCATGGAGCTATACGCATTACATGTTCTTTCCATTATCTTTTGTAAACGGTTGCAATTTCAGTAATGTGTTGCATCCGTATATTCTTTCCTTATTTTATCGTTTCTAAAGTAATCTAATAATGTGTAACTTCTTACTGATCGATGAAATTCCATTTCCGGATTTTTATTTCTAAAAACACAAATCAGACATTTGTTAAAAAATTAAAATGTAAAATTCAGGTTTATCATTGTGTAAGTAGGGGGAGGAACGAGTTGAAAAACGGTTGACTAACTAATGAAATTTGTACATTTTTTTAAACGTTAACTACTGTAAAAATATTTTATAATTTAATAAATGTCTCTTTATGAAATTCCAACGCATTTTAATAACCTATTGTAAGTTGACTCATGTCAAAAGAAAGCAAAGTAATTTGATTTAAATTAATTTGACTTAATTGTGAGAACCAACCAGCTTTTTACTCGTCGTGAAGCGGGAGGTCTTAGCTCTCAATGGGATCTATTGGTCTAGCACGCTGGACCAACCTGAAGATCATTCGCGATCGCCTCCGTCCGACGACCCTGCATATCGTGAATTCATTAGTAAAATTTCGAACGATAGGCCGTGTCCTGCGCGTCATCTGGCCCCAAGCTGAGCGGCTAGAGACATCGTAGCTGGCGTCAGCGGAGGCATCTGGAGCGGGGGCGGCGGCCACGGAGCCACGCTTCTGCTCCTCGGACGCGTGAGAGAGCCAGCCCGGCGCGGCGCGGCGCCCGGCCCTCAACCCCTGCCGTCATTAGCAGCCCCGATTTGTCACCAGGCCTTGGGCGGCGGCGGCGGCGGTGGCGTCGTCTGCCCTGCGCCTGGCCGTCGCGTCGCCTGCCGTGCCGGCCCCCGCCCTCTATCAGCGCCGCGCGCTGGCGCCAGCGCCACTTAGGCGCGTCTGGGGCCCTTGGAGGCGGCGGCGGCGGCGGCGCCAAAGGGCTCCGGAGCGCCAGACGCCACTGCCGCCGCCGCCGCCTCCGGCACCTGCTGGCCCGCTCCGCCGCCGCACTCCGCTGACGACCCTGCTTTCCCCCAGAGAGGCCACGATTTATAGAGTCCTCCGGGAATTCGGTCACCGGGGTCGAGTGGGCCCTTGGATTTGGGAGGGAGTCGTAGGTTCGATTACGATTGAGAACGGGGGATATCGACTTTTGTCGCGATGGTTTAGAGTGCAGACTACTGTTTTATAGGTCATAAAATTTCGTGTTACATAATACGAAAGTTACGGCCGAAGTCAGGGCAACTATTTTTTTTTAAAGAAACATTATCAGTCGTGTAACGCTTTAGAGCAGAGTTGTCAAGGTCGATGCCACGAGCAGGAGTCCGTGGCACGAGTGCCACGATGAAATCGTCTCTCCACGCAGTTCATTACACCGCCACCAGACATCGCCATCCCTATTGTAAAACGATGGGGTTACTAATAGTTCCCTTTCCCGTCGCTAGTTGCGCAGAGAAGATCGTGGCATGCTACGGCGTCACGACGCGTGCCACTGCCACCAGTAGAAGACCTTGACAGCACTGCTTGAGAGCAATGCTCCTACATAAAGACAGCCGTTCTCCATGGATGAAATATCTTAGCATGTCGCAGGAAATTGGTGGAAACTTGTGGGCACAAATCTCTTCTAGTCGCATGTTGGCGCACTTGCAGGTCCACCGGTGAGTTGCTGATCACTGGTTGCTAAGCGTCTTCGCTGAAACTCTCTTGCCTATCTCGCTACTGTCCGGTATGGAAGGGCATTATTCCTAACAGCTTCCACCAATTTCCTGTGAAATGCTAAGACATTTCTTCCATGGAGAACGGGTGACTTGATGTAGAAGCGTTGCTCGAAAGGGTTACATTCATTTCTCACGGCGATAGACAGACAACTGATTTCACATTGCTCTGCGTGCTAATAGACACACTATAGACTGGTAATGAACCCACGCTAGTATTGCATTTCTTTTGCACGACAAATAAAATTATGTGATCCCATAATGTTTTAGAAAAAGAAATAGTTGCCATAACTTCTGTCCCAACGCTCGTATATGCCCTATATTTTCTGTCCACATTTACTCCACATTTCTCAAAAACGTGAATACAAATTTTTAACAAAGCCCCTTATTTATTTACGGTACTGTTAAGTACTGTTGTTCGTTGCCAACTTCAGTAAGTAAGGGATCGATCGAATTTTGATCACCAGATAGCGGAGATTCAGTTAACACTAAAAAGCTTTGGAAACAATCTAGGGCGTTGCGAAGATGTTTCTCTACCCTTCCGGGGAGGAGCGTAGAACATCTCGAGGAATCAAACGCCAGCTGCGGAAGTCGATTCACTCTCATGATGCGTCTTCACGCTGTCAATGTCACGTACGAAAATCTTCGTAAATCGCACACTCAATAGCAGTTTCGTCCAGACAATATGAAAAAAGTTTTGATAAGTTTCATCGCCAGAACGGGAAGAGGTGACTCAGGGTCTCAAAAGATGCCGCTGTAGTGCCTCTGACCGGAAGGTCCTAGGTGTGAGTCCCGACGCTGGCAGGATTTTCGACCCCAGCTACACAGGTCGAATTCAGTCGCTGTCTGGAGAATTTTAGAAGCTGGCTGCTCTGATCGGGAATTTTCCGTGGTTTCTCCGATCAATACCAAGAGAATGCCGCAGCAGTACCAAACAAATGAGCCAGGATCGCGCGCGATTTTTCCTTCCTCTTCCTTGTCCTACCCTCACCCCTTACTTACACACACACATCCACTACACTACCGCACATGCCTGGATCTTAGATCTTGTCCCGGCTGGAGTGAGATACCTGGTTGAGGAAAACCCCGCTAGCCGACGCACTATGGTTTCTGAGACCCGATTCTGTGGCCAAAATACAATTTTTCAACGTTCATAAGTGAACTCTCTGGGCACCATAATCTAAAGTAAACACTTCACAGTTATCTATTTTGTACCCACTTTGATGGACCCCCTGTCGCGAGTCGCTCTTGTGAAGTTGGTTCTTCCTCGTTCGGTTTCCGCTCCGAAGTGCGTGCCGTCGAATCAAGGTTAAATTGAAAGCTATGCTGTGTTTGCTTGTTTATACTTTTTCCCTTAAAACCGGTCATTTCGTTATTCTCCAGGATTTTTTTTCATAACAATTAGTTTTAATGCGCAATTCAATTCAGAGTTCCTAAAAATTGCTACATTATACATTACTGTGAATTTTAATTTTACTACCGACAACCTCAAAATTTGAAGTGACTTTTAAAAAATTGACGGGATTTTACGGGCTTGCGATACAATCTATTCTGTTAATAGGTTATTGTAAATAATGTTCCAACAATTTTCAGCTGCAACGAAGTGCAACTCTTGACAAAATATTGTGTTTTCTTCAGATATGCACCGCTTCAAAAATGAATGTCTATTCGATTTTTTCCTTATGGTTCATGGTAGTGATAAACACATTTTGATAATCTACAAGTTTATAATTGATAATGTTAGAAATAAAATGAAATCATTCAATGAAGACAAAATAGGTACAAAATTTACAGTTTATGCAAAAATTTTGAAGGAAGATCGAGTAAATATAAACGATGTCTAAAATATTTTATGTAAAATATTTGTCTTGGCTTAAGAGTGACTTCATCAACAAGATAGAACCAACTTCATCATTTAAGACTTCTGATCAACATCGTTTTCCGTTTTGCGAAAAGTCAATTTGAACAAAATGGAGAGGTAGTTTCGCAGTGGTCACATTAGATGCAGCATGAGTCTGCTTCAATTCTGCATGCGACGCGTAATGTTGCACATCCTGAAAGAAAGAGAGAAAATAGTAGTTTTAAAATAATATAGATTATCAACAGATCATCAAAAGCTAATACGCAGCTTTTTCATGAGAAAGAAGTTTTTTCTTACACCTGAACAAGCGCTGTATCTTATTTTAGAAAACCATAGAAGTAATCAACAATATTTGGATATAATAAGAACTAACTCTAGGCCATTTAAGGATTCAACAATACTTGAATATAACAAGAAATTACTTTAAATATTTTAAGAAAGCAACAGTATTTGAAACAATGTAGTATATATCCTAACAAGATCTACAAGATTTGGAATGGTAAATACGTATGGTCTATTTTATTTGGAATAGTAAATACGTATTTACCATTCGGGATGGTCTACATGTGTATTACAAGGACCATCTAATCTATAGACCGTTATTACGATAAACGTAGTTGCGGAACTTTGTTAACAGAATATTTTGGAAAACACAACGGAACGAATCTTTTTTTTACAAGATATATTTCAGTATATGGACTGTATGCTAAATGTTAGCAATATTAATGCGCAAATTATTTGTAGTTACGGTTATGAGGGCCGTTTAGCTGATTAATGATGAAACAAAAATTAGATACCTACTTCCGCCAATGTTTTTAATGCTTCGTTTGCAACCACTCTGATACCTCTCCGTTTCCAGACAAAAATGTGAAAACATGTCATTTGTCATTAACAAACACAGGATTACCAACAGGTTATTTTGAAGAAGATGAAGAGAGATCTAAAGCAAGAAATAAAATAAATTGAAAGATATTTTCAATACAGAAGGCAATACTTAACATTCCGTGATTTCTGGTATTAATTTGTAAAAAGGGAATAGACACGAAAATAATAATAAAATATTCCTTCTGAAATAATAGCCATGTTCACAAAGGCAATAGAAGTACGGAAGTCACGGAGAGGAAGATGAAGGAGAAGAAGAGGAAGAAGAAAAGTGCAAAGGTGAAGAAGATAATTTGAAGAATGACGAAAATGTTGTGAAAGATTATATAACTCCAGTAGATGTTTTGTATAAATAAAATTAACGAATAGTACGAGTTAAGCTGGGATGTATTTATTCAACAATTAAGTAAAAAATATAAATAATTTGTAAATGTTGAATTTCTTTGCAGAATTATTTGTGGTTTTGTTGTTATAAAATGTGTGATGTACTTACGCGTCATACATTCTTCATAATTTACAGTTATTAATTTTGGCCCCAAAAATGGGTCCCAGAAACCATAGTGCGACGGTAGGTCGACGCCGGATATCGCCATCCAGAGGGGGAAGACGCCACCTCCCGAGCAAACAAATACGCACTACTTACGGGACTAATGACCTTAGCAGTTGACGCGCCCGGAATCACTAACAATCATTCAGTTAGTCAACACCAGAGGTCCGGGCAGTGTAGGACGGGCCTAGAGTCCCTAGATACAGAGAGTAGCGCATTCCATTATTCCACTGATCCTGCCATTTTATGTCCAGTTGTCAGGAAAATACAAACTGAGTCGTATCTTGTGTGTTGAAAACCATGAATCTACCCCCAAACCAATATTAATATTCTTGAAAATCTTCATAATGTCACCAAATATTATAATTTCCCTTCAGTTCCTGATTGGTGCCTGACGAGGTTGTCGGGTGAGTGGATATTAAATGGCGGCGGTTGCGCTACTCTCTGTATCTAGGGACTCTTGGAAGGGCCCAGGCTGCACCGCCCCCATTGCAGTCGATCGCTCTGGCGGAGGCGGTGATGGCTCCTTGGGCGAAGAGTTTGGGAAGATGGGCCGTGCAGATTATACATTGATTTCGGGCGCGTCCACTGCTAAGGTCATTACGTGCGTGTATTTCATGTTTTTATCGCGCGAGATAGCAGGGATTGCTGGATGGGGAGTTGCGACGCCGACAAGAAGCCTTATTCTTACGAGCGTTGCAGTATGCAAATCATCTGATCGTAATTTTCTTCGTAGCACCTAGCAACATCATTTAACATTCATCTGTGCCTTCGAATATTATCAAAATCAATTTTACTCCATTTTAGCAGAATTATGGAGTAAATTATTTTTTAAGATTCTCTCATGAGTCAACTATTCACAATCACTGTAGATGTATACAGTTGCATACATTTATAAAGCCATTGCCGCATACCTATCTCATTTATAACTTTGCAATTACTGCACCGTCGCTTGCATATGGAGCAGCAGGAGATAATGTGCGGAATTCAATTCAGGATTGGATGAGAGGGGTATACCAGAACTCAAACAAGTAAGCAGCTTCCCGGCAACGCATCTTTTGGTTCATAAGGTATACTGTTGCGCGTTGCGCAGTAACGCTGTTTTCAATTGTGTTCGATAAATGTATAACGAAATATTCCTAGCTTATACGTTTTTGAAGCTTCCAGAAACGGTTACGGTGATGCAAAACATTGAAAAAAAATCTTAGAAATTATTTTGTTACACATTATTTTATTCTTAACAGATATTATTTTTTGTCAGAATTGGAAACTCTTTGCCCCATAAGGTAAGTGAGATTGAAAGTTTCCTGAAATTCTTTATAATTCTGGGAATGAAAAGAAATCTAATTACTTGCATTAACCAAATATAAAATGAAAATTACGAAATCTATTTTTAAATTCTATTACAATGGAATGCGCTATTTACTCTCTTGACGTTTCAAATGAGTCTTTCTTTCTTCTCGATTGGAACATTACATTGCTGCTCGAAGAACGGCTGGACTCCCGTTGTACTGATAGCGACTAGTGGACTGTCGCCATAGTTCGGAGCTTGCTCACCTCGGGACATTTAATGAAGTCATTTCCGCAAAATACTCGCTTACTCTAGCTAAAAGTTGTTAAAAGACTGTCTCTGTGATCGTCACAATGATAAATTTGTAGGGGTGGCAGATTCTATATGTCAAAGTGACTCGATGATTTTGATTAAAACCCTGCTCTCTCGTAAATCTCAATATAAGTTGATACGACGATGCAAAACGACGGACTACACGTCTCGGATCTCGTAGTTCATAATTTCTTATCGGTCGAAGGCTGAGATCAGAGTGTATTCTTTTGGTTGCATGAACTATTATAGTTGCTGCGCAGCCATCTCCGATACTTCTTTTACACGTCGTGACGCTTTACTCCCTTCTCTTTGTACTATTTTTCATTGAATTTCTCTGATCATTGCTCTTCTACATATGTTTTATGTCATATTTCCTTTTGTTAAAACAATATTAATAAATTCTTTCAAACTAGAAAACCAGATAAATTTTTATATTTTAATTTATTTTCTGTTTGAGACGTTATTTGCGCCCGAATTTAGTAGAATTCATTCGTTGTTACTCTGTTCTATTATTATTGTTATTTAAGAAAGATGTGACTGAATTATGAATACTTTTTATAAGGGGAGGAACGATACTATTTATTATGTCCAGTAAGAAATTTGTAACGTTGTTGAAAATAGTGTGCTTTATTGAATTGGTGTTGTTATTGTTAATATTTACATTTGTGTGTGTTTTGAATGGTTTGCTGTTTTGATTGTTTTTGTGATTATGTTTTCTTGGTATGTAAAATTTGGTAAGGTTCGATTATATCGAAGATTAGGAAAATCGCGAGTTGTGAGTATGGGGGCGGAGGTAGTGTTTTTGTATTTACCTGACGGGCAATAGTTTTAGTTGCTTTTCTTTGGTGTGTGAATTTAAAAAAATGCATTCGGCGGACCCAATGTCCCTTGCAATTGTGACATATTGATAAGTTTTTTGAAAGGCATTTTAGCGTGTAATGGACTTTCGCACAGAATGCACATACACTTTCATTATTTCAGTTATTCATTGTATGGCCGAAGTCCAGACACCTTAAACATTGTATTGGACCATTTGTTTTATTTCTTTTTCAGTTTTAACACACAGATTACATATTTTATTGATTTTTAACACTTCTTCAAAACTTTATAGCCCCTCAAACCCAGCTACAAACCGGAATAGGAATATTGTCTTTGTGTAATCTTGTGACACTGATCAATGAATGATGTTTTGAAATCAAATCTTCGTATACCTCTTGCTAAGTGGGTGGGTGATGAATATTTTTGAAAACTACTGAAAATTTCTTGTTCATGGGATCCTTGTAAGTGTGGAATTTATTTGTGCTTAATAAGTATTTAATGGCGTTTCTACAGTCCGCTATGTACTTGAAAGATAACTTAATTTTGTTGTTAACCGTATCTGAAATGAATTGAGCGGGTATTTGCTTTTTATAGTAATAATAATAATAATAATAATAATAACAGTGACTTTATTTATGTGGCGAGACTCGGGCCATGAGGCCCACTCTTCCGCCTAACCACAACTTTTTAATATCTGTTGAAATGTTTGAAATGTCATTCACGAATGTGGGGGTATTTTTATATTCTCAACTTCGTGTGTTTCCTCGGCGTCATGTAGCTGAATGTATTGTCTTCACTATTTTTTTCAAGAAGAGCATATCTATTGCTAATAGGTACCCTCGCCGCCACATAGAATGGGCAACGGCATATTCTGAAGTCCCAATCCTTCTGCACATTCTGGCAGCACTGTACGGAGGATAACGCCATCTGGTTCTTTCATAGTTAACTATTACAAAATAACATTCTCTACCAACTGCCATCGCCTGAGAAGCTGATAGGGCAGATTTCCCCCAGGTTTCACCCAATCATCATCTCTAGTATGAACGTTCCCTATGGATAGGTGTGTTCATCCTAAGGGTTAAGAGTATTGGCGCAGAAGGCACAGGGGGGCGGGGTAGTCGCGTTGCGTCCGAGAGGAAGCCATTCGATCGCATACAAGAAATATATCAATAAAGTTAATATCATACATTACAACATAAAATATTCAGCGCATGCAATAAAACTAGTGGATTTGAAAAAGTTTATGCATTGCTTTTTTCTCATAATCCAGATTTACTTGCGAAAATTCAACTGGGTAATATCATCCCCTCTTTTAATGCAAAACAATTGAAGTATGAGAACGAATATTACGAAACCGAGACGAAAAAATGAAGGCGGCTCCAGGATCAATTTAGTAATATTATCCCCTCTTTTAATGCAAAACAACTTACGTATGTAAACGAATATTCCGAAACCGAGTCGAAGAAATGAAGTGTGCATAGGCGGCTCTAGGATCGATAAAATATTTGTGAGTGGGAAGTTTTGGCGAAGTAATAATGTTCAAATATCAGTGTTTACGAAATTCAACATTTTAGCAATAATTAAACTAGCTATTTAGTTTTTTTAGCTGTTTAGTTAATTTTGCATTTCTCGTTAAATTTGTTTTTTGCACTATTCACTTCAGAAACAATTAGAGGATCGTCCTGGGTCGTATAGCACACATTTCGAAATTGTTTATAACATTGTTAATTGTTGCAAAATTGTTAATTCGCAGTTTTTAGTTCTGGGACATCAGGGGACCCTTCTAACATCAGAATTTCAAAAATTGGAAATTGTTTATAATTTGCAAAATTTGCAAAATTTGCAAAAAAAAATTATTGTCTTTTCTAAACTGCCTTTAAACGAGATGCAAAATTCTGCAATCCGATCGGTGCTATCGCCTTCCGTTTTCGAGATATGCAATTGTTTATAAAATAGCTCGCTGCAATGACTCACTTAGTTTCTCCGCTGTATACGTCTAAATATAGGAAGGGGGTGGGAGCGGTTGGGCCGCCTTAACGCTCTCATATATTGTGGTGGAAATGGTTGCTGGTTAGGTATTGCTAACTTTCTAACATTCCATTTTATTCTAAATACGGCAGTGAAACTTCTGTTTGTAGATTTGAGTTGGTGTACGTAATAATGTCTTGTTAACAAATTATTTTGCAAATTGAATGTCGAAGCTTTTGCATGCGAATATGAACAGAATATATAATGCGTATTTTTGTATTTTCGATATTCTTTATTTACCAAAATATATACCGTTATTTTTATTGGCTAGCGTGGAAAATATTACAACGAAATTAATTTTAAAGATACTACTCAGGTAATACAGGTCGGCTGTCGACCAATCCTGGACTCTGGAGTAAGAGGCGAGTCCGTCATTGGTTTTGGTAACCTACCAGAGTTGCTTCTTCCTCAAAACTGTCCCCTCTCTCTACTCCTTTTAAAGCGAAATTGGCGGGGCTTGATATAAAAGCCAATCATACCTTTCCTTTCCTCCAGTAGAATTCTTTTTTCCGTCAATTTTGGGAGGCAAATTATTGACATATAAAATCGCGTATAAAATTGTGACCAATAATTTAAATTAAATATTGAAGCAAACAATAAATTTCCGAAGACATGAAGGCATACAGCTTCTCTTTTTTTCCCGTTCCGAAAATGTTAATATATTCTTATATTATTTACTAGTTATGTTGATCGTCTGTTAATAAATTCTGTTGATGTTCAGTATCTTATGTTTCAAGAGAACCAGTAGAGTTATTTAATAAGTAATTAGTATGTTGTATTTTGTCTTACTGTCAGTAATTTGTCTTAATACATAAGTTACTGAAAATCAACCGAATTTAATACATTCTTGTTACATCGCTCACAATTTCATTCCAATCAATAGGTATATTGCTTTCTTCAGCAAGTGTTTTTACAACATAGTGCAAATTATTCTTCATTATTTGCGGTAGCTCTGGAAATGTTATATCTGAATAGCAAGAAAGAGCATATTTTAAATGTTACATGGCGGTACCGACGCAATGCAATACATATGCCGATACAATATCATATTGACATGTTTGCTAATAAAACTTTCTAATCATGGCAATGGAAATTAAATATGTGGACTTTTAATTTCAACAAGAGAGAAATTTTGCAGAGACAAGTATGTAGTATGCGAAACAGTAAAAATACCGTTGGAGTACAGTATTGGCAAGTGCTAATTTACATAAATTACTAATTAAACGAATAAGAACTTACGTAGGTAAATGAGTAAATATCAATGAAGTGCAGTTTTGCAATTGAATCTTACGTTTTTAAAATTAAATTTTCGCATATTAATAATCCTCATAGCATTCGCATCTTTCTTTTTCCATTCAACCATGACACTCCTATGCTTTTGCACAATGCCTCGGAACCCAAGAGCGTTGTTCGAGGTCATAGCTTATCGAGTTAAAATCATGAAAACTTGAGTTCTTAGAAATGTTCCCCAAATACGTAAATGCCAAGAAGGTCATCTTATGGAAACACAGACAATCTCTGAATATATTCAGCAGAGTTAGTCATTTCAACAACGAAGCCACTTGAAAAGCACTCATTTACACAAACGTTAAAATTTCAACAACAAAGCCTTTTATTATCTTATAATTAGGGAACAGATTTTCATGTAAATACATATTTTCACAGGAACAAGATACCTGCATTCAGTAATATTTTATAGAGATAAGACATTTTGGGTGAATTAGAACAATTTTTATTTTACTTAATTTTAAAAACTTTGGTCTAATTTCATGTTTTTACATATTTTAGCTATTACTACATATTTCCTAACAATTTAATACATTTATACCTTGAAACGGAATATTTCAGATGTAAGTTTGCAATATCACGGCAAATCATCTTTCTCAGAAAGAAGTCCAATGCGCTTCAGTGACTACCGGACCGTCTTCATGAATTGTCAAATTTACTCCCCCTCTACTTCTTGAAAACCGGGTACGTGTGTCAAGGATGAACGGATGTATCTGAAGCAGAAGTAATTTCATTCACGTGCTTGCTGATGATTAATACATCCCATTCGTAACTCGATCAAAAACTAACAAATATTTTTATATATTATTGTATTATCGCGAGGTTGGAGTAGGCTGGAGGGTACTCACATGTCACAACTAACTTCTGGATCCATCACGGACACTACATTACTTCTATTCAGATGAGCACCAACTCCTCATCAACATTAGATTAGATTTATTATTAACTAGATGACCCGGTGAACTTCGTAATACCTACATCTACCAAGTATACAGAGTGGCCCATTTAACTTGAGAAATCCAAATAATTCGAAAAATATGCAACGTTCAAAAAAATGTCAAAGGTAAAAAATTAATATCTATAAGGGGGACATCTGTCAGACCTAAAATCAAACTTCTCCACTCGTCTCCTGAGTGTGAGGCGGGAGCCAACTTTGGAATTTTACATGAGGACCCCCTCCCTTTATATTGCAGATTCGGATTCTACACAAAAAAATACATAAGTTTGGTTTAAAACATTTTTGATCGAGGAAGACGATTTGTATTCATGTATGGCCAGCGGCTTCAAATCGCTTGCTCTGATTTAATTATGTTTAATCAAATTCTTTAATGAAAAATGGTTGTTTCTATTTAAGACTTACATTCAGGCAATTAATGTTCCCAACTATACTTAGAGAGAAAAGTTTGCAACTATTTCACTTAAACTTATTTCGAAAAAAAACATACTTGCAAAAAATCAAATAGCAATGATAATCTTAACATTATCCATGTAGTATTATATTTAGATATCTAAAAGTCTAATGAATGTAATTACATGGAAATGAAATGCACCTATTTGATCCACTCTTATATTTCATTTCCATTTCAATCAGTAATTGTTATTTCATATCAAATATTGAAGTGAGTTATACAACCCTCATAAAATTACCAAAATTTTTAACACAAATATTGAAAGAACAAGAACAAATGCATTATATAAAACACTTTATATTTTGCCTTGTGGTTACTATAATACAATTTTGTAAACACTTTAACTCTCAAATCCTTAGATAATTCAGCCTTACTTTCCGTAATATGAAAATTTCGAGCAAGCCGAGGTTTTATTGGAACTCTGTTCGACTCTGTGCTTGTAATTGTGTGTCGAAATATTGTCCCCTCTATATTGAAAAACTAGCGGTGGGCATACTTTCTCGAGTTCTTTTTACGAATTAGGCAATATAAAATTCAAGTTAAATCCGAACGAAAATTTCGCTTATTCTAACTGGATTGCACGTTGTCGCAACAATGACGTATCACCTCTTAATTAACAATCGCTACATTAATCCAAAGCTTACTTTTGGGAGTGTTTTGAAATCCGCGAAATCACTCTTCGGACTGTGATTTGAGCTTGGGAGCATAGGTTTTGAGATTCCATTAGTATACAGTCTAGCTGGTGATATTCAAGATGTCCCTCTAACTATGGGACACCCCTATAACTTCCAAACGGTTCCCGATATCGCAATAGTTTTCGCTCAACAATGCGTAATCATGGGGCAAGGGATGTGGTGTAGAAATATTGTTTGAACTATTTTTAGTTTTCGAGAAATTTAATCATCTTTGATTATTTAAATTGAGCCTATGTTTTTCTCACTAGAAATAGATCGATCATAAAAAGAGTAATGCAATGATGTAATACATATTAATATTACGATAATACTTTGTGCATAAATGTGTACTATCTGTCATGAGATTTTAAATTAGACTTGCAATTTTTCCTGCTGCAGCAATCAGAGCTGTCGCTTGTAGGGAAGTTGACCTTCGCGGCCTCTCCCCTCTCCCCCTTAAGTGCTGGCGTCACGAAGGAAACTTTCCCCAAAGGGGACAGTTGCAAGGGTTACTACAGGAAATCATGTACACTTAATTTAAAACCACATGCCAGAAAGTATAATTTTGTACGTCAATACTAACAAAACATTAACATATGTTACTTCATTGCATTCGTCTATTTATGATCTATCTATTGCTAGTGAGAAAAATACATGCTACTATTTAAAAAATCAAAGATAATTTAATTTATCGAAAACTAAAAATATTTTGAACAATATCTCTACGTCACAGTATTTGCATCATGACTCCGCATTATTGAACGAAAACTGCATTTCTATCTCGGGAACCGTTTAGACGTTATGGGGGTGGCCCATAGTTGGCGGGACGCCCTGTATGCCAAACTTCGCAAGTTTTAGATCATTTTCGTAGTTATATGAAAAGAAACTAGAGTTGCTGTCTATTTTTTTAATTCATATTTTCTCACTTTTTCAGTCCCTTTAAAATATAACTGAAATGTGACATTAACAACATTACAGAAGTTAAACCTAATCCAATACGAATATTTTCGATAAAATATTTGGAGCCGTTTTGGGGGAAATATCGTTTGAGGCTTTCTGCAACTCTGCACTTTTGATCTAGTTTTCACAGACACTTTTTGAGTTTTCATGAAAATTCATTAAAAATCATTTGAAGCACATCTATTTACAAATGCAGTATTGTATAACAATGTAAATATTAATCACAAGATAAAAAAATACTTTTCTAGATATT
Source organism: Acheta domesticus (assembly GCA_031308135.1). Classification (NCBI taxonomy): domain Eukaryota; kingdom Metazoa; phylum Arthropoda; class Insecta; order Orthoptera; family Gryllidae; genus Acheta; species Acheta domesticus. The sequence continues at coordinate 15,354,444 of JAHLJT010002406.1, forward strand.
TGGCAAAATGACATTTGTGTCTTCTTACACAGTGCATTAAGTAGGCCAATTATCCGCACAAAAATTTTACTGAAAATGTTTGGAACCCGTTCCATCCAATCTTGCTTTTAATATTTTCTAATATTGTCCACATTCCAAGTAAATAAGGGAAAACAAGCAACATTTTCAAACAATTAACAGGATAAATTTTTAGAAACTAAGTACGGAGAAGAAATTTCATTTGAAGGAAAAATCTCAATCTTGAATATTCAAGTTTTAATAAGATGCCGAAAAATATTCAATTCTTTGTAATTTTTCGAAATTCAGAGTAAACAGTGAAATTCATATTTATATCTTTATAAATGTATTTCTTCTATGTAGCGTTTTTCTTCTCTGAAATGATTCAAAGTTCTAATATTCTTTATAGAAAGGAAAAAAAATATTCATTCGTGTGTCGACAAGAAAATGTAATATTTCCTGTTGAAAATATCTTGGCATGAGGGGTTAATGGCGATGGACGCACAACCCTACAGATTGCACTAGATTTTTCAAAGCTACGTTCTCTAGACCCAACTATTTAGATTACATTTATTTTATCGGAGATCGTATATATTTTCACGTCCATTGAGAGGTAAATAGTTGAAAAACTTCTGTGATTCCTGCCCATTGAAATTTAATTGACATTAATTTTTTGTATAGGTAATATTGCTTTCCAGTTTCGTGGATAAGAAATGTATTGTTACAAGAAACGCTTTAAAACACGGAATGGATGGCTCAGTGTCACAGAGATACTATTCCAGACCTCGGAGATTAGCGGGTTCAAATCCCAGTCTGCGTAGGTATTTTTATCCATTATTACCAAAAATTCCACCAACTTACTAAACTATTTATTCAAACTAAATTCATTACAAAATTAAATTTCTCGAAAAAGAGTATTGAAGGTGGAAATTTTCCTGGATATTAATTATGCTATTGGAGTTAATTACAATGTTATATTATTATTTAACAATTTCAGATGTATGTAGAAATATATTTTATATTTTCTGTCTTTAACACACAACAAAGATAATACAGATTTTGAGTAAAAAAATTAATAGTATTTTTTCATTCCAAAACACTATTCCTGGCAAACGTTAACGCAAAAAATGACTGATTCTGGCGACAATATTAGTGATGTCTTCGTGCTTACTACGAATATTATAGTTCATAAACGAGTTGAATAAATGCATCTCTTTTGTTGAGAGAGATTATCGATTTTCTCTCACACACCTCAAGCTACTACCGTCTTGCCAATTCCGCTTGGAAGAACTTTCGACTCCAGGTGAAATGAGATAAGGGGCTACGCAGCGTTGCCAAAAAAAATCAATATTTTCACTCACGGCTAAGAAAATTGAACAACTTCCTATTAATTCTTTCACATACCTCAGAATAACCAAGCCACGCAGGAACTAGCTATCTCACTAGTGGATGTGAGACCTGTCCCTTTCAGAGGCTTTACTGCATATATTTCGTGACAAGAGAAAGTGTTGTATCGTGTACTGGAGAATTTTCGACAGAACAACTCTTATTGCCAGGTCCTGGTAAAGAATAAGTGGGTAAATCGTGTACGTATACAAAAATATAGCAAATTACTTCCTCTAACACGATGTGAAATAAGAATCCATGTGTTTTGGGATCTTGATACAGAAAAATGGATTGACGGCAAAACGTCTCTTTGTCTGTTCCTCCGTTCCTCCATTTGCGGTCAACGCTAGCGCCTAAACCGTTCTGCCGATTTTCTCCGAATTAATATTCCTCCATCGATTTAAAAGAAGTCAAGGTCCTCTGTGTTTTAAATGGACATTTTGATTTTGAGGGTTCTTTTTTCATGAACCTCAATATTTTCATGATTTTCTCAAAAATGGCTTCAAAAATTTTGATTAAGTTTGGCCTCGAATAGCGTAAAGAACGCTTACGGGAATGGTGAAGGTCACATTTTCGTTGAAATAACTAATTTTTCGAAAAATAAGACGTCCAAAAATGTTTTCGGCGCCTTCCTACAACTACAATATTGAAGTTAGAGATTTTTTTATGAACAGTGTTCTTTAAAGATACATTTGAAATTAAGGTCATGTACTACAATTTATCAATAATATGAGCGTTTTTGCGTAATTTGTGCGAAAATTAGACGGTTTTTACATTTTTTTCCTTGAAAAAGCTGTTCCAATTTTTACTTTTCCTCATCCATACCTATATACGGAGTAATATAGGTAGTATAGGGAAATTTATGTAATGCTGCGAAAAAAATTGCGAATTTTCGGCAGAAATATTCATTGCCGCGCATTGATAACGAAAAAGTGTATAAAACCAGTTGCTAAAATCCCCTAACATGCGGTGTACCCAGAATACCGGTTTTGTAGGTCTTTGATAACGAAAAACCAACTAAAAGCAAAACGTCCGTCTGTCGGTCCGTCCGGAAGCCTAAACCATGCGTACCATTTCTTCCAGATTGAAGAAACCCCTGTTCATCTGGCTCTAGTCGAAGCTTTTAGATTTTGAAAAGCTTTCTAAAACAATTTGGTCATACTTTACTTGAAGCCCTCCGGACAATTCCAAACTTTTCTCAAAAACGGCTCCTAATTTTTGCTTTAAATTTCTTGTAAGAATAGAGTAAAATACAGTTATTAAGGTGGCTTAGGTCCGATTTCCACAGTTAACTCTGAATTTGCGAAGATTGCAAAAGTTTGGATTTTTTTTCGGCATCTTCCTCCAACTACAAAATTGAAGATAGAGATTTTTCCTTCAAATAAAATTCGTTCTCCAAAGTGAGTTCTTTCTTTAAAGTCAGGTACATTTGTTTGAACCGTTTAGTAGTTTTTTGCGTAATATTGGGTGCAAAATGTGCCATTTTAAAATATTTCAAAAACACGATTTTCTCAAAAACCGCTCCAAATTCCTTCTTCTGGTAAGGATAGTGATAAATGTACTCCATGAGATGACTTAAATGCCATATTACTCTATTCTTTTGTTTTTTCAAAAATTACAAAAATGTAATTTTGTTGACTTGTCTATCACGTCGTTAATATTTACATTAGCGACAATTTGTTCACATTATCATGTTTATGAGTATATGTGATTTAAATAGTGTCGTGTAAATTTTCTAGAAAACTCAACCGTTTTCTGTGAAAACTAGCTCAAAATTCCTCATTTCCGGAAAATGAGGAATTAAAGTTTGAAAATCGAAGATGGTGTATTTTGGAAAATAAATTTTGAAAATGTTTCATAATTTTTACAATGATGACGTTACAAATGTACCTTAAACGCAATAAAATGTGTAATTTCTATTCTTTTGCACTTAAAAGAACTTCAAGAAATCTGAAAAATATGCAAACAAAATTTATGTAAATAATCTTAACATTACGTTTTATCTAGTTCATGTCGTCTGCAGAGGAAGATCGTATTTTCATGAAAAACGGTTTTGTAATGATTACATGCAAAATACCGAAAAGAAAAATATAAGATTGTATTTGTTCATAGTTTTACCACAAAACAAAAGTTAAAAAGTGTTTTTAGGTAATTTGAAAATTGTCGGGAATTTTGTTGGTCGAATATAAAAAGAATGACCCTATTGTATTTTTGAGTTAAAGTGATTTAATCCGACTAGCGAGGTATTTTGCATACGTCGAATACCAAAGGGGGTAACAGAGTTACCCCAGGGAAAATTCAATTGAGTTTTAATATTTTTACCGTAAATGCCGTAATATTGTTTTGGTTTTGAAGATTAAACATTATTTTGATACATTAATAAAATATTTAGAGATTTTAACGATATATATTTTACATGCAGGACCTCGTCCACAACGAAGAGGTCTCGAATGCCAAATGATGTCCTTTTAGAGCACATTGCACTATTTGTATTGTCTCTTTCACTTAATACTCTCCTGAACTGATGAATACGTCATCATTCATGTTTTCCTCGTCTTCAGCACAAATAATATCGTCCGTTCCGTTTTTCTTTAAAAACGGAAAATTGTTTGAGAAAAAGAGTAGCTTTTGCGTAATTTATGCTTAAAATTTAAGTACTTTATAAGAAAACATTTTCTCAAAAAATGCCCGAAAACATTTTCTTAAACTTATTTTCACCAATAGAACATGAAAACATTAAAAGAATGGCGCGGATATCATTTTTGTCGAAGTCTCAGAATTTTCGATAATGGTAACTTCTGAAATGATGTGAGAAAGTACGTGCTGTTCTAGTACTACTAGTTTTTTGTTTACTCCCAATTATTCGCTTTCTTATCGATAAAACTGAAATACGACTTTAAGAATATCGTAGAGGGCAGAACCTTCTTTTATACATTTGGAGAAATTGTTGAAAAACTGTCGCTTACGCGTTGTTACGAAAATGCAAAATTTTTAGTTCATTTTCACGAGATAGAATTTTGAATTTTAGAAAACCTGCAGTTGAAATCATTTAATGCAATTACACTCACAAATGCAATTATTGATTAAAAACGCCCGTATTGTAAATATTACTGACATGAGAGATGTATCGAAAACTTACATTTGTTGTAAACAATTTCTTGAAAAAACAAATAATACATCAAAATAAAGTTTATTTCATTTTGTTCAGTGAATTTAGCACTATCCATAGAGTAAGTGAAAGAACAAAAATATGATTCCGTTTTCAGAAAATCTTAGTTTTAATATTTTTTAATTTTGCTCATATTTCAATAAACATTACGCGAAAACAACAAATATTTTCAGGTAAGTTTACGTAATATTTTATCAAGAACTTACTGTCAAGAACTAATTTCATCTGAAGGAAAAATCGCTTCAACTATATCATCCATAATATTTAAAGAATTATTTTCAATTTGCAGGGTCTCGAGTCGGGGCAGATCGATAATGGTATGTTTTTTGCCAAAAATTCTGCGAATAGTTTAGACATTAGTGTGGTCACAGACTGACAAACGGACCGTCGGACGGACGTTTCGAAATAAAACACTCTGTTCGTATCAGAGAATCCCTAAACCTGTACTGCCGGTGAAATGAGATCATCCAGTGGCATTACGACCCTGTAGACACTCTTGTGTGGCGCGAACCAAGGATCGTCACAAAGATATCTTATGTTTTAGTTTTGGTTCTACGAAGAATATCCTATGTAGTTATTACTTCTCTGCGGTGTTGGATTAATCCATTCCCGTTCCAGAGTATAATTTTATTTGTTAGCTTCATTTCTGCATTTTGGATATTAATGTAGTGATCCTGTTTGTTCGAATTGCTGTTTTATAATGTTTTCTTATCTTTGGAAGGAATTTTCAATTACTTTGCACATGTCTATTTGTGATGGGTAGTAAGTTAGATTATATGGGGGAGGGTTCTAACGGATTACTGGATATGTAAGCAGATGGGCATGAATGTATTATTTGAATACATTTGAAGCAAAAATGTATTATTTGAATGAAGTGAGAAAGGAGGGGGAGGAAATTCTGGAACGAGGACTTTTTAGTGATTTTTTAACAGTGGGGATATTTCTTTCTTTTCTCTGCTTCGTTTATTTATATAATTTTGGTGTATTTGACATCATTTCTAATTGGGTATCGTCCTGCGTGTTTTCGCGAACTCAGAACGCATTTAGCCGGCTGTGTTTTATCTTTCCGATGCTCAGTTGTTAAATATTAAAAGCCGCATTTTACGCATCTATTTGCGTTTGCCTTAGAGTATGTTCTCGTATGACCGTATTTTGGGCACCGATGGCATTGAACTGGTGTTTTCTTTTTACATAGTGGTTCAAATTTGAGATTGCATTCTAAAATTTGTCAACTTCTTAAATTCCTTTGTTGTTTTTGTGTGGTTCTAAGTCTATAATGTGCAGAGAGAGAGAGAGAGAGAGAGAAGTTTCATGATTACCCAATATCGCACTTTATATACGTTACGAACAAGGTGGCCCTAAGATTCACGTTCATGTTTTATTTCTTCTTTGTTCACTGAAGAGTAAATACAACAAAGTACGACACGGAATGACCTGCTTTACTTTGAAATGCGTGGTATTCCGCTTCTTTATCGTTCAGTACTTTAGTTATATTTCTGTATTCTTCAGTACTGTGAATGGTATTATATTTACTTCGTTTCTATACATTTTATATGTGAGTTTCTTTACATTCACGTGTTAGTTTAGAACGTCCATTCATTTTCGTATATTCATATCATTTAGCACGAATATTGATGACAGTTTAATTGTTGACTTTTGTTTCATTTTTCGTTTACTCTTCATAGCGTCAAATTCAGGTAGCTACATTTTGTTCATTAAACCCCAAAATATCCAAGCAGTCCTTTGAAATTCAATAAAACGCTACAATTCCGTTGCTAATAATACCAACTTTAATTATTTTCTACAAACGATTAAATGGAGATGTGAACATGCCTCTGGCCGAAGGGATAAAAGTAAATGGCTGACGATAACTGACAACATTAAAAAAAGAATTTCAAGGAGGATTATATCAAGCGTTCAATACCCGCACAAGAGCTTGTAGACGCGTCACCAAGGCGCAACAAAAGTTGAAAAGAAACTTATTGATCCTAACACGCAACACTCACCATGCTGGATACTCGGATTGACTTAAAAATTTTTCCAGCTTGTTCAGAGCCTTTCAAAACCCCTACATACAAATTTGTACGTGCTATGAACCATTGCAAGTAGTGTTTTTGCGATAATTAGTATTGGGACCTTTCTTGACTAAAGTCGGTAAACCGACCGTGGAAGGGCGGAAATCGCTGCTCGCCGCTGGTTCTGCGGCCGTTACTCACACACCGCGCCTCCACCTTCGGAGTGTCGGCAAGGTCTCAGTTACTTGGAGGGCAGGCGGAGTGAAAAAAAACGGGTGTTTACTTTGTAGGTTCCGATGGACGAGTAGGACGAGAAAACATACATGAGTAATTCGAAAGCGATAATTAAATGCATACTGGCATTATTTACAGGATGTAAAGATTACAATGTGGTTTAATTAATCAGGCAATACTTATTAAATAATAAATACGTAAATAAATAAATGCACAACAAATCAGTAAATAATTAAAAATAAATAATAAACAGATACAATAAAGAAAAGATGATACACAGCAAGCAGATCAAAGGGTACTGGAGGAAGAAGAAAGAAGGACAAAGGAAGAAGCAATGAAATTGGTGCGTGGTCCCTTGATGACCCAAACGAAAGAAGAAGAAAGAAAAGATAAATACGAATTCTTAAACGAACGCGCTTGGAAATCTGATATCAGCTGATAGACGCCGCGTAACGTTCCTATCGCTGCCGAAGCAACGGCTCGCCCGCTGCGGGAAGCGCGAAGGTCACGAAAGGTCCTGATACAAAATGCCTATAAAACACTATTTATAATATTCCATAGCACATCAAAATTTGCGTTTATAGGTTTTGCATGGTGTTCTATCAGCTGGTGAAATTTCATGTCAATCCGAGCATCCAGCACTGTGAGTGTTGCGTGTAAGAATGGTTATAATTTTTTTAAATGATAATGATAAAGTTTGCTTTTCAGAGACACGGGACGCATTTAAAGAACACAATATATTAAAAAATTGGGGATGTTATTACTATTATAAGGAAGTGGGTTCGTCGTTGAAATGACTGATTCATTCATATGCTCAGAGAATTTGTGCGTTTTCGTAAGATGACCTTCTTGGCATTTACGTATTTAGAAAATATTTGTGAGAACTCAAGTTCTCGTGATTTGGACTCGATAAGCAAATATAAGCATTCTGAAGGTAGTTTCAAATAGCATTGTGCTGTCACGTTCTGGTGGAAAATGAGTGCCGCTAAATGCACGTTACGTTTGCAAAACGGCTTGAAGGGTAGATTTGTGAGGGAACTGCGAAAAGATTGAATCCCCCCACAAAATGGGAGCTATGACATGCGAATTTCTTATAAACAATTACATATCTCAAAAACGAAAGGCGATAGCGCCGACTGGATTGCGGAATTTTGCATCTTGTCTGAAGGCAGTTTAGAAAAGAATAATTTTTTTTGCAAATTTTGCAAATTTATTAACAATTTCCAATTTTTGAAATTCTGAAGTTAGAAAGGTCCCCTGATGTCCCAGAACTAAAAACTGCGAATTAACAATTTTGCAACAATTAACAATGTTATAAACAATTTCGAAATGTGCACTATGCAACCCGACAGTGTCCTCAAATTGTCTCTGACGTGAATATTGCAAAATAACAATTTTGACAAGCGATGCAAAATTATTACTAAATATCAAGTTTAATTGTTGCTAAAATGTTAAATTTCGTAAACACTGATATTTGAACATTATTACTTCGCCAAAACTTCCCACTCACAAACATTTTATCGATCCTGGAGCCGCCTCCGTCCACTTCATTTTTTCGTCTCGGTTTCGTAATATTCGTTCTCATACTTCAATTGTTTTGCATTAAAATAGGGGATGATATTACCCAGTTGAATTTTCGCAAGTAAATCTGGATTATGAGAAAAAAGCAATGCATAAACTTTTTCAAATCCACTAGTTCTATTTCATGTGCTGAATATTTTATGTTGTAATGTATGATATTAACTTTATTGATATATTTCTTGTATGCGATCGAATGGCTTCCACTCGGACGCAACGCGACTACCCCGCCCCCCCTGTGCCTTCTGCGCCAATACTCTTAACCCTTAGGATGAACACACCTATCCACAGGGAACGTTCATACTAGAGATGATGATTGGGTGAAACGTGGGGGAAATCTGCCCTATCAGCTTCTCAGGCGATGGCAGTTGGTAGAGAATGTTATGTTGTAATAGTTAACTATGAAAGAACCAGATGGCGTTATCCTCCGTACAGTGCTGCCAGAATGTGCAGAAGGATTGGGACTTCAGAATATGCCGTTGCCCATTCTATGTGGCGGCGAGGGTACACTGTATTCACTGCTGATGTATTGTTTTTTTGATGGGCTGCGTGAGGGGGGGGCACTGTCACCGTGGCCTCCTTTTACACTGTTACTGGTCTTATAACTGCTTTTGATATTGGCCAGTTCGTGGCTTACTTGGCCGCGAGGCAAGCTGCGAGCCGCGTCGGTGTGACCGACCTTACTGAAGCCTTGTGTTGGCAGCTGGGTTCCGTTACCATGTTGGGGATTTGTTTCCTGCAGTTTCTGGCTGGTATATTGATGTAAATGATGGAGCTGCCTGTTGAATCTGAGAGGACGTGTTGATCCCCCTGTTGGTCGATGGTGTAACTTCTATTCCTCCTGTGTTGTAGAGGAGCGCCTCCTGTGTTGTAGAGTATACCCATTACGTTATTCAATACTCACTCGTTCCTCGCTCGAATCGTAATATCACACTCGTGTATTAATATCAATCATTACATCATCGTTTCATAATGCACTATTGTAACTCTCCGTTTGGAGCGATTCAATCGCAAGGAGCATTCAATCGAGATAACTATGTATTCAGCTTGATCTCGTGGCATAGACTCTTAGTGCTACGACCAACATGAGCATTGAGCAGCGTGTTCGAGATCCAGTTTAGGCATGGGTGTTTTTACACATGTGACATGGCTAGCTTTCTCATACCACCACGTACATACATTCTTAGACAGAAAAAGAGTTGCATTCAGAAGGAAGCGACCGAATTGTTTCAAAACTTGGCGAGTCGGTTCCACATCAGAAGACAATTCAGTTATTCCGTTTACACGCCTGATTGCATACCGTGCGCTCGCAGAGCGCGCGCACATCTGCCCATCCTCCCGACTATAAAAGGCTTTTTCTTGGCGCCTAACCGTCATTGACGCTCGTTCTGCTATAGTAGCATCGTGAGATGTTCAATATGATGCGGACGCAGATGCGGAAGCAATATCAGCAACTGGATGCATTCGACAGGGGCCTCATCGTGGGATTCCATAAAGCCGGTTGGTAATTTCGACGCATTGCGCAGCATTTGGATAATGCAGATGTGACCATTACATGATGTTGGCAGCAGTGGCATCAACTACGCGCGCGTCATCTTTGGGAAGGGTCTGGAAGAACCCAGCAGTCCACACCAGGGGAGAACAGGAGGATTGCCCGACTGGCTGTGACTGAGCCGACGTCGTCGCTTGCGCACCTTCAGTGCTCAGTACAACCCACAATGGGACATCCCGTGTCCCGCCTCACCATTGCCATACGCCTCCATGATGTGGGATTAGGTGCACGCCGACAGTGCAGACGATTCCCCTAAACGGTTCGCCAACGGAAGCAAAAGTTGAGAGGGTGTCGCATCCGAAAGGCGTGAACGGACGCAGACTGGCAGCGCGTGCTGTTCAGCGATGAATCTCGCTTCTATCGGGATGGCGATGACCAGAGAATCCGTGTGTTGAGGCACTCTCGCGGACGTGAACTCCCACAGTTTACTGTCGAACGTCAAACAGCTCGAAGATCTGGCGTCATGGTGTGAGAAACGTTTGGGTTCGACGCCAAGTAACCTCTGATGTTTATTAAAGGAACCTTAATAGCACGCCGCTATGTGGAGGAGATCCCGCAGCCTGTTGCTCTACCGTTTTTGGACTCACTCTCTGGGACAATTTCCGGCAGGATAACGCCTGACTGTCGTGGCTATGGAGTGCCTCCAAGCCACTTGCACCATTCCATTGTCCACACCATCCCCAGATCTCTCCCCTAGCGAGCACGCGTGGGATGTAATGGGACGCTCCCCATAGAACACTCTTCGCCCGCGCTAAATTCGGGAACTGTGTGCGTCCATTCAACAGGCGTGAGACGGGATATCGCAGGATGCCATCAGAGATCTCTACAAGTCACTGTCGCGACGCCTGGCTCACTGTTTGCGAAATACGTGTCGAAAAATAGGTCGTAAGCCCTATTGAGAATCGCATTTTCCAATGCATTCATTGTGCGATAAATTTTGTGCTCTGTGATCTGAAAGTGTAATCATTAGAGACCGGATATTTGTGTAATTACATTTTTTTGTCTTTCTACCTATCGTTCTCAAAATTGTAATCTTGGCAAATTATAGCCCTCCTAACACAATATCGAATTTTTTTGTTACATATTTTTACATATTTGGTACTATATTACATATTTTTATATATTTCGCTGTTTTCACAATATATTTTCTTATTTTATCAGTTTTCTTCAATTTAATTTCATATTTTTTTATGAAAAGATGTATTTTTTAAATCAACATTTTTTCTACATTGTTGGGGAAATCTGCGTGTCCAAAATATTATTGACACCACGTTTTGTGATCTGTAACCGTAATTTTCGAGAAGAATTTAGAGGAAGGTCGTGTGGTATCGGCCACCTTAGCTTTAAATATGATTTCTTAATTAAGGTTAGTTAAAATTTTTCGTAAAATACAGAATATGAAACTTCAATCTTACTCCCACACTCTATCAAAGCCGTTTGGTTTGAATGTAAAATAATATGATTATTTGGGAATAGTAAAAATCGTTGACAATTTACACGTCTGAAGAGTGGAGGGTGGTATCGGACAACTAAGTAAATAATGGTAAAATAATTTTAATGAAGTTTTTTTTACAGCAATTCATCAAAGATACGCTCACTATTGAGACAAATATTTAATTTCTTAATACAAAGAAAAAATGAGTATTTGGTTACAAGGGAAAATAACAGTTCTTGAATTAAAAAACAAAAACTCAACTATTATGTTCAATTTATAGCTTTACAACTATCATTATTGAAGTGTTTTTCTTTTGAAATGACCTTCATAATGTCTGTCTTCCTATTATTTCTTCCCATTTCCCGCGAATTTTACCTATAGTTTCCTGAAACACGGACAAAATCCACATTAGTATTCGAATATTACCTCCTAACAACCTACACGCAAGAAATATGGAAAAGTGAAGAGAAGGCGAAGAAGTAACGGCCTGGTACCATCCGATTCTACTTTGTCCGATACCACCCGAACGACCGTCATCCTTCAGAAGAATACAACACAGATATAAATTGTACAAACAACGCTGTACTGCTGTAACGTAACAAATACACCTAAGTAAACATACTAGTCGCAGTAAAATGTATTTAAACTTATCCGAAGAAAAGCTTCATAGCTCCAAAGTTATCTTCGTACACCGGTCAGCATGAAAAAAACGTAATGCGTGTCGCTATAACCAAACTGATTGATGTACTCACCTCAAACGGCGTATGCAAAGCTAATTCGTGTCCAGGAACACACTGACAGTGCAGCACGTGCTACCACCAGTGCCCAGTTCCCTAAACTACTTTTGTCCGATATCACCCGACCTTCCCCTATGACTACCGACGTGTAACACTTCGATGAAGATGCTTCAGTGTATATTTGCTGGTCGTAGATCTGGCCAGTTTGTGGGACGACTTCTATTGCGATCGGTCCTGATCAGGCCTACGGTCCTGGATTACAATAAATTACGCTTTTCCTGCTGACGAGAAAATTATTTGATGTAAAGTGAGCAGTTTTTCTAAATGTAATTTCTTGCTATGTAAAGGGTTTTTAATTAGAGAATTTTAATACTACATATTATATCCGATTTTACATATTTATTACATATTCTGACTGTTTTCATTACATATTTATGTACATATTTTGACGTTTAATACTACATATTTTTCCGGCCTCTAGTAATCATTTCACATTCTCGATACCCTCATCCTCCATCTCATATTGCACTTCGTTAGCACACGTCCTTCTGGGTGCAATTGTTTTTTTTTATCTAAGAGTGCATAAACGTCGCCTAATCCGTAATCATCGCTTAACGTACAGGACGGCTAGGTCAGATGACCACTAATATCCTGCCAGGGAAGGGATGGCATAATGGCGTAAACCTTCTCCCTCGCCCCGCTCGGAGATCACATATGGTATTCATTTCTGCAATTATCATCAATACTAATTACGATCATTTATTTATTTTAAAACCAATGTACTTAGTTAAAACATTCAGACAGATTTAGACATATATACCGTTGTTAATGATGAGATTTTCTTAATAACACCATAGCTGAAAACATATTGGACCGGGTTGCATTACTTTACTTTCACGTTGTACATTGCTAGTAGTGACTGAAAATTCAGAGAAATTAGGTGATTTTTCTGCCTGAGTTCCTTAGATGCTATAAATATCGACACTTTCTCTGACCTCCCTATCCTCCCTCTCTATCTTCTCTCTCTCTCTCATCCCTCCTCACCTCTATGGGGTTACCCCTACGGGGTTACGGTGCCGTGCGTTACATTGGGGTAGGGAGTGTAAGAGGAGTGTTAAATTACGCTGATTTTTTTTTTCAACATTTGCTGAAATAATTCCGTTTATTCAGTCTTACACTAAAACGTTAAAACATTAACATACTAAATTAAAAATATAAATAAAAAGTTATGATATATAAATGTTTACAATAATTGAAAGTATATTTTTATCAATTGATTATTATTGTATATTGATTGAATCCTATATTACGAAGAAAATATTCGAAATTAATCTAAAGTATATTTTAGAATACAATTAAATTGGCACATTAAATTCTCGTCCATGCGACCTCCACGATAAGATGTGCACTAGTCTGAAATTTTCTCGCCAATGCTTACTTCATTTTCGTAAAAATTGTCCCCTAATCTTGTTGTTGCTGGTGCTGTCAGCTTTGCCAATTAATTCTTACTTAAATTATCATTAACTTTAACATATAACACAATAAAATTAATATAAATTGTTTTAATTCTTATAATTTACTTTCACTTTTTTTTAAACGGTGGAGGGACCCAAGCATTACGTAATTATTTAAAGGCGGTTCAAGCGGGCGTTGCAGAGGCGAGATGGGGTATTCAAAATATACTAAAGCGTTACCTAAGGACGGCCCCCGTGTGCCCCTCTCTGTTCTATTCCCCCTCATCTACCCATCGTACACCACCCGCCTGCCCTGCGTTTCTCCAACCGATCCTACTCTTCCACCCGCACTTTCCACTCCATTGTTTCTGCTTTGCCCTTCCCGTCGAGTACAGCTGGCCTCTCCTCTCCTCTCTTCTTGATTCATTTGATTCCTCTTGCACTCGTATCCGTCCCGCTTCAACATCCCGTCTCGGGAGGTCGGCGTCGGATCTCGCCATCCAGCGGGGAAAGATCATCGGCACCTCCCGATGGAAAACACGCACTACACTTACGGGTATAATTCCCTCTGTAGTTGACGCGCCCGGAATCACGAACAATCAACATCCCGTCTCCCCGCCCGGTCCATTTCCCGAGGCGATCCTTCGTTGTCACTTTTGCCCTTTCTTTCATCACCTCTTGGCGCCGTTGAATCCCCTACTTCTCCCCTGTCAGTTCCAAGCTTCTTCCCTCTCATTCAGTGACACCACCTCCTTCAAAAGCTTTTTCTACAGTTCAGTTGTTTGGTCCAAGGACTGACCCCTTTTATGAAGGTTGGGGTGCTTTTAAAATAACTTTTTGGGGCATTGGTATGAAGGAAAACACATGGAGACCTCTTAGCTCTGAGAAAAAAATAATGGACCTCCTCCAGTTCGAATGTTATCTCATACACAAGTGTACAGATGACTCTCACTACGAACACCAAAGCAACATACGTTTTCCTCTGTACTGATTTTGACTATTAGTGTCTCCGGATACACTAATGAACACATTTGAAAAAATAAATTCTAAATTCATTTTAGTTTAATTAAGAATTAAAGTTATTACAATTTTCCTTTCCATTATTTTAATGTATACTCTATCATCAGTGCTGTCGTCATCGTCGCAATCCTACCATTATTTCATTCATCACTCGAGCTTTCTACACATAAGCAACCGATGGCAATGGAGGGAGTTCAGCCAGTTGACTGAAAAGTCAGAAGTTAAGCGCATGTGCGGGGATATTTCTTCCAGGCAGTTCAGAAACATTCTATGTCCTCATAACAGGGAGAGGAACTTAATAAAGTAGTAACCAATTACATTGTTTGCAATACAGAAACTAATCCGAAAATAACATAAGGATAATTCTTCGGAGAATACGCACCTAGGGAAACGCGGATTCTGACAGAAATATTCAAAGGGTCTGGTTCACAACAGCAAGAAGAAACACATGTAGTTTTAGCAAATTAATCTCTTCCTGAAGTACTTTTAGAAAAATTGTATATTAGCAGCATTGACGTCAGAGTTCTATGCCATGAAGTAATTAAGTTTATCGTAGATACAAATGATCCTGACAGTATCAACTCATTATGGTTCCAACAGCTACATTCCCTCGTATAGTAGCGATAAATATAAAATATTTTAAAACGGAGAAAATACATTCAGAAGATATTCACAAAACACATGGGAGACACTGATTCTGAGAAAGTGATTTTTAAGAACGACTTCCAATAAACCGCTCATAATTGTAGCCATCGATCTATGATCAATTCTCATACGTAGACAATTTGTTATCTATTTACGTGTCTGTTTAAATTTTAAAATGATTTGGCTTATTGTGCTCGAATTGAAATTTAATTTTCTAAAATTTTATTCAAATCTTCTTTAAAAAAGTTTTTGATACATTTTGCCTACGTAAAGGTAAAATACACTAGCAAATTTTCTAGAAACATATATTTAGATTTTTTGATTCCTTGAAAATACATATTTGATCACCACACCACGTAGGAGTACATCTACTTAATGTTTATCGTAATGATTGTGAAAACACTAAAAAGCCAAGTGCTGATAAAAGAAAACAAGTTATGCCTACAAGTTATGCCTAGGGTCAGAGATATCTAGACAAACCATGGAAAAAAGCATACCGACCGGAGAGAGAAGAGTAATGCCAACCGACCGGAAGTCTGGACGAGGTTGCAAGCCAGGTTGTTCGTATCAAATAGCCCGAGGTACCCACAATGAGTCATCAAATCAGGGTCAATATAAGTGGCAGTCGATTGTGTGAAAAACAACTGCATTGACCCAAACCCTCATAACAGGTACCTCTTCAACATAACATCGCCAAAGGGTGTTACGATATCGTGCCAGCCGGGAATGATGTCACTCCTAACGGATGGAGTGGACGTTCAGTGGCCGGAACAGAATTTTAATGATAGGAATAGCTCAGAGAAATTACGTGTGGCGGCACCATGATTAGTTCTCAGTAAGCATTTTTTCAAGAATCGCCACTTGTCCAGACTACACAATCTTATAGAAAGGTGTCAAAATTTGAATGTTTGACAGCTCATCAATACGTTAAAAAAGAGACTCAATAACTGGCTATATACATATTGATTGCACACTCTCGTGATATATCTATTATATTCATATTCTTGTTCACATCCCTTTTTATTTTTAGAGATTGTTTTAAGGCCCAAACTTTGTGTTACGGTTGGAGAATTTCCTTCCAATTTCCGATTTGCTATGCAATTGGCCGCAGTGTAAACCCTCAGACAATATCTTTGGGAAAGTGCACTAAATTGTACAAACATTTTTCCTTCAGAAAATTGGACTTTTTGAGGCCTTAAGTCTTTGTAAATATTAGAAATTCTAATTAAATTATAAACGTTTTGAAATAATTTTTCTAAAAGATTTATTTTGTAATACATGCTTATGAAGTTAAAATGTACAAAGAATCTGTATTTGTGTCCCTTTTCTATTTTTTAAAATACTTTAAGTAAAAAGAACATTTAAATAATAAAATAATGAAAATATAAAATACACCAATTTTTGGATTAATGTTGTTAATATTTTAGGCCAAGAAATGCACATCTTATTCAAACACATTTCTAAACACGAAGCAAATGCTACAGTGTGTCGGATTACCCACAAAACCCTTATCACATATTCTGGCTATTTTGTATGTTCAAGGAACAGCAATAAAACTGACAAAAAAAATGGGTCCAGGTGCACGTGGTAGTTTGCTACACACTGACCATAAAATGAGCAAATTCGTCGTCTTCATTTGGTAAATCATTTAACAAACCATTTCCCGTATTCATTTTCATGGATTTTTGAAAATAAAGAAGTTGCTATGTTCCGTGCGTAGAGTGTAAGTAAAGGCAACGTCATATTACGAATTACAGCCTACAACAAAACAAAATAACACTCGAGTTTATTTGTTCGATGCAAATGTATTCATGGGGTATCTGAAAAAGATTCATCATATCTACAGTTTTATATTGAAATTCTAGGACAGAAAGAATGCTGAAAATTATCATTTAATACATTTCTTGCTTTTTAATTCCATCAAGAACGGCCTAGGAAATGCCATTCGATTTCCAGCAAAATGAGTCAGAATGTTGAAAGGGATACTTATTTGAATTAAAATTATGATATTATGTCTTGGTTTTTCACAGAAAACTTTCACGAATGTATTGTCTTTTAGAGATGACCCCTTAAAATATGTTCATTTATCCCTCCTTCGTGTTAAAATAAACTCTAAAAAAGATTGACATTGCAAAGGATGCAATCTGGGACCAATTTATAATGTCCTGAGCACAAGAAATGTTGAATGAAATTGTAGGGAAAATAATGAATGAAATTTAGTATGCAAAAGGCTTCCATTAAATAATGAATGTCGAACTTAGAATACGGACGGATAAAAATGCTGGACATGTTGATTGAATTATGTACATCTCACTTATTACATACTGTGCTTAAGTTTGAAAATGTTTCAAGACGTAAACGAATTCTACTTATTGGAAGAATGTTGCATATCAAAAGATGGTAGTTTTTAGCGTTGCAAGAAAACTTTAACAGGAATTCTCAGTTGTCTCAAAAATATTAAGAGAAGCTTTTCTATATCCGAATGAAAACTTTTATCAAGGAAAACTATGCGTTTTCAGATGAGAATTTAGAAAATCAAAATCTACGGAAACTGCATTTTTTTTTCTTTTTGTACCAATTTTGTTTCATCAATGGATCAAAATGAAACCCTTATAGAAATATTTTTAGATCTTTTGAAAGCTTTTGGTGTCATTGACCATAACTGTTTGCTCTCAAAATTACCTTCATATGGAATTCATGGTATTTCCCTAGATTTTTAATCGTTCCTTATACATCGATCGCAAAAAGTATAAATATTGTACTGGCATGAACAAAAACATGATTGATGCATCTTTCCAATTCTTTGCCACCTTAGCACGGGATTCTGCTGGGTCTGATATTAGGCTGTATTCTGTTTCTCTAATGTAGGGTACGGTAAACGTCTTTTGACCCTATTCTCGAGGTTTTTGCCCAATTACCCTGATCCATTGAGCAAATGCTGAAATGTTCCCTCGTGTTTCTTCTGGACACAAATGTAGTTTTACTATGCTCTCGGATTTTTGAGTTCTCCTTTTGCTAGTTGTGATAGGATTAGATTCAGGGATAAAGGTTAATATTTTCTAACAACACTAAAATATCAAATCTGCAGATAGTTTACCGATGCAAATAAGTTTTCTGTAACTCGTAAAATGGCTAGTTTTCAAATATTGCTAACCTCGCTTTTTTGGCATTTCTATTCATCATTTAGTTATTTATGTGTAAAAGGTGAGGAAGAGATTCTGGACCTCACGACGTATGCAGATCGTACTTCTCCCCATAGCCATATACAGTTCTTACTATTCATTGAGAAAATACATCAAATCAAATCAAATGGTTATTTTTGGAAAGTAAATACCAACTGTATCATCTAGTATCATAATAATCATAGAACATTGTAAATTATTTCCCGGTAAATTACTTTTAGAAACATTTCTAACTTCTTTTCAATTTCGTGATTTTCTCAATACATTGTTATTCATGGAATACGGAAAACAGTAATAATATTAATACTAACACTAATAATAATAACAACAATCTTTCAGTCGGCTCCCTTGAAGCAGGTGGATGGGTCTGCCGTCGTCTACGCTGACGAGGCTGTAGGTTGGAGTACTGCGTAGGCAATTGTGATTGTATTGCTGATGTATTTGTGATTGTCCCTTCATTCCTCATCATCATCATCCTATCATTTCATAACTCATAATACAAGGTAAACAATATTGTTTGAACAATGGATACAGACGAAAAGGCTAACCCTCGTAGCGAGTACAAACACGTTAATCTCTCCGGGAAAAAATATGACTAGGCCCTGGAGTATAAAGTGTAGCGTGGTCCTAGATGGCCGATATTTCCATTACAAATAATAAAAAATCTTCCATCACGTTAGCCAAAAATATATTACAAGTGTAGAAGTCCAATGGTAATTTCAAGAGCATGATCGAATGGCATTTCAAGAGCATGAGAATTTCCCCATGCTTTCGAAAGTGCCGACTACGACGCCTCAGTGCGGTGCTTCTGAGATGAGACTCTACTCGTATTAGGAGAGACTGAGGGATTCATTCAAGCCATTCAGGACCAACTCGTTTCAACTAATAGCTGCAACAAAACTAGAGAAAAAACTGAATGTTAATGACGAAAGTAGAGTATATTATTGATTGTCAAATACAATAGATCACCTGGTCACCGGCTGCGCAAAGCTGACCAACAACAGAATATTTACACTTGCACAACCTGACAGCAAAAATTGTACACCAAGCACAGACACCTAAACCAGTAGAAGAAGAAATTATTGTGAAAACAAAGTCAAACCCGTCATAGAATGTAATCAGTTGAAAATGTATTAAGACCTTCCAATAGGTGCTGATAAATCGATTACGGCAATTTAACTTGACATTTTATTATATAACTTTGAGAAAAGGAAATCATTCATCATTGATTTTACATACCCTTCAGACCGCAACAACATAATGCAGAAACATAAAATTTCAAAATACATTCCCACCCAGCGGAAAATAAAGAAATATTCAAACTTGGGTCTGTTAGGATTATACCAATAATACTATACAATACTACTACTATACAATTGAAATATATCATAAACTAGTCTTATTTACAAAAATCTCAAGAAATATTTGGAAAAATTATTCCAAGTGCTCAAAAGTCAGTCGTTCTTCAAACTTGCCAGATTGTACGCACAGTTCAAAATACGTAATGTCAGGAATGTGGTAAAACTAAATACTCCCCAAATCTTGAACCTCAGGTGAAAAAAACGAGAAATAATAATAACAACAAGAATAATAATAATAATAATAATAATTATTATTATTATTATTATTATAATTAAAAACATAAATACTTGAGTATATATATCCTTTCGCGAATACTTCCGAATTTCTAAGAGGGAACAAGTTTAAGTGACCTTTGCCTTCTGAAGCTTTCACGGAAGCCATTTGCCACGTGCGTTTTACACACGTGCCATTAAGCTACCGGTCAACATAATCTTCATCCGTCCCTTCTGGCTTTCTGCCCTAAGTGCGCATACTTATCTTTTGCGGAAGCGGAGAAAAAAAGGAACGCGACTCAAAAGCTAATCGTTCCCCTCCAAAAGTAGCGTTTTCCCGGGAAACTGACTTTTATATTCCCTCGGCCTGTTCTTTTAAAATGCACCTGTGTTTGTTTGCTACTTCTACATCATGCAGCCCTCTGAGATGGCGATAAGAGTACAACTGACGAACATTACGCTACGGTACACAGCGAGCCGAAATTGCTACCTTAGAAGGCAAATCATACTTTTATATTATAATTTTCAGAGAATAATTTTAAGCGATAAAGCACTTTCCTCGAAAGCATGTTTCTCGGGTATCACACGTAGAAATAAAAATTCTGCAATAAATAACAACAAAAATAAATATGTACCGGTTTATTATTACATTGTTCCTGATAACTTTAGAAGAAAGTTCTTGGTGATAAATGTTTTCACATCGTCATTTGTAGAAATATCTCCCATTTGCTTACAGAATGAACACAATTCAAAATATTTGATCGCCTTTGTAGCGTCTTCTTACGAATTGTAAATGTAGTAATTTTTAGATATTTTCTTTCATTTTGTTCATCACTTATAATTACCACCATCTCTTTACCAGAAGTGCATTATCTCCATGAATATTAACCAAACGTGTGACAGGTTTTCCTCGTAACAAAGAGGAATAATTTTGTGGTGATGGATTACTTATATTGATTGTAATTTTTTTAAAATTTAATCCCCTGGACATTCTTGGAACGAGTTTGGGAAGGAAGGATCCCCTACAGTGCGCGACTAAGGGTATTGCTCCAACATTCTCCTGGAATCAATCAGACGAAACTACGAAAACGACCGACCAGAGCAGCTGACCACTAGACTCCAGGCAGGGCAGGTCCCTACTCACCTACTGAGTGAATGGGCAAGATAGTGCAGATTTCGGACTTGTCAACAACTACGGTCCACTACCATGGTCTCATTGGTGTTGTATCCCGGAAGATGGCGGTGTCTCTTTACGCAGGAACCAGAGATCCGCCCACCTACTTTCTCGGAATTTGCCCTCCAGGTATCGCCCCAGCGTGACACCTCCCAGTCGAGAAAAGCTTTTTGCTCCCGAGATCTCGGCTGTCCGGGTGACGCCGCGTACTAGGCGGTGTAGCCGACGTTTCGACCATCTTTCTCGACCAGCAGACCAGCCCTGATGAAAGCCTGGAAAAAGATGATCGAAACGTCGGCTACACAGCCTTGTACGCGGCGTCACCCGGGCATCCGAGATCTCAACTCTGGCCGCGGAAGCCTAAGACTTCATTTTAGCTCCCGACTTGTTTCCCGACAACTGTGGTAGTGTAATTAATGATAATGTAAAGTAAGAGTAAGGTAATAAGAGGAGCAAAGATGATGCAGGAAATGCGCTCGATCTGTGTCTCTTTTGTTCGGGTATTGCTTCAACATTCGCTTCGTACTGATGGGAAAGCCCATGGAAAGCTACAGATCCGAGCTGACCGCTAAAATTATCTCCTAGATAGTGGTTTAATCTACTGTGGAAAATTCTGCCACGATCAGAACTCGAACCTAGCGCTTCTCGGTGTAACAATCATGGGAGGTCACTTTATTCATTTAACTTTCCCTATCTATTCCCAGATTTCTGGTGTACTTTTGTCTCTAAAATTGTCAGCTCTTACTTGGTACATGGTCGAGTAACATTTGCAAGTAACGTTCTAAAGATCTTTAGGACTGATGGTAGTTAGAAGACAGGCGCAATTTTGTTCCAAAAACAGGGCAAAAATAGCAAAAATTCCCACTTTTCTTAAAGTAGGGAAGCTGGGACAATTCGATAAGGTATTATGCTACTCCCTTCTCAGGGTTCTCTACACATCTCCTGACAACGTTTGCAAGGGGACAATTGACGAGGAAATAAATACTTCGTTTTAAATGGAACGTACGGCGATAGCGGGATGTACGTGAGTGGTAGGTGAGGTACCACCATGCGTACCCACCTACGGTTCAACTGGACAGTGATATACTGTTTACGATCACCCTTGTATTTACCAACACTAAACGTTTGAATTGTTCATCCTACCTAAAGTGTTATATTTCCTTCAAATAATTACATCCAAATTCTGTATTTCACGAGACTAAGTATAAGACGTACGCCGTGCACCTCCTTCGTGGCTTTCCGTCCGTTTCGGCCCACTGGGCGATGCGTGTGCTCACGGGAGCGGCTACACGAAGGGAGATATGACAGCCCTTAGAACGACCGCTCGGTGACAAACTGGCGCTACGAACATCGACGTCAGTCCACCACGCCGCCGCCACACCAACCAAGCCCGCTGCCACTGTCGCGCCGCCACAGCTGCCACCGCCGTCTCCGCCGCCCCTGCCTCCCCCGCCCCCACCCCCGCCGCCCCCGCCCCACCCTCGCCACCACCCCCGTTGCCGCCGTCGCCGCCGCCGTTGCGGCCCCGGACACCGCCCTAGCCGCCGCCCCCACCACCGGCCCCGCCGCCGCCCCCGCCGTCGCTGCCCCCACCGTCGCTGCCCCCATCGTCTCTGTCCCCGCCGCCCTCGTCGCCCCTTCCACCCTCTTTTGTCGCCCCCCCCGCCGCCTCCGCCACCGACCCCACCGCAGCAGTCCCCACTGCCGCAGCTACCACCGCGCCCCCGCCGCCTTGCTGCCGCCCCCGCCCCCGCCGCCGCCCCCGCTGCCGCAGCTACCACCGCCGCCCCCGCCGTCGCTGCCCCCACCGTCGCTGCCCCCATCGTCTCTGTCCCCGCCGCCCTCGTCGCCCCTTCCACCCTCTTTTGTCGCCCCCCCGCCGCCTCCGCCACCGACCCCACCGCAGCAGTCCCCACTGCCGCAGCTACCACCGCGCCCCCGCCGCCTTGCTGCCGCCCCCGCCCCCGCCGCCGCCCCCGCTGCCGCAGCTACCACCGCCGCCCCCGTCGTCGCGGGCGCCGCATCGGGGAGAGGGTTAAAGTGCGGCGGGCGTCTGCGCCCGGTCCCAGACCCCGCCCCCGCTCTTTCCCGCTCACGACGCTATCGCCGCGACTTGAAAGGGCCGGCTGCGATGGCGCGGGCGGAGAGGGAGGGGAGACGCAGTTAGGCGGCTCGGGAGGGGGAAATAGCTCCTCAAGTGGAGAGAGAGAGTGCCAAGCATGGCCTGGTCATGCGCAGCCCCCTTCACCCCTGGTTTGATCGTAGTGAGCTGGTGGGTATGGTGGACGGAGAAATAGTGCGGTAATGGGAATTTCGTTTGCCCCATGAAGTGAAGTAATTTTTGTTTTTTTAAATAAATTATTTGTCCTTGTTCCACATTTTCTTGCCTTTCAAGGCTTTTAACAAAACACAATAAGTTTAACACAATTAAACATTAAACATTTATACATTAATTAATTGTACATTAAATAATTATACATAAAACATTCTCCAAATATTACACTATTTCACACTTAATATACAAATTGCAACAAATTTTAGTGATAAGGTTACAAACCACTGTCAAAAGGTACGCACTGAATCGCATCGACTACGGGAACGATGCTGGTAAGTACAACACTGCAAGCAATGGAAACTGAATAAGGCTGGCGGTTGTGGAATACGAAGCGATGAATATAATGGTGATGGTTGTCTAGCAATGGTCAACTATTTCTGCTGGATCAACATAGAGCGACGGTAATAATAGACTAATTATTGTGGCAGATTGTTGACCCCCATTGTTTTGTTGCCGGCAGATGGAAGGCAGTTGCCGTGATTGCAGCTGAAATAGTGAAGAAAGCTATGTGAAGACGGCTGTTGTCATCGTATTTTCCACGTTGTATTAGTGATGATATTGATGGAGGCAGGAAAATATTGCGACATTAATGATAATACGGATATTATTAACATTCATGTTTATAGTTGCAAATTATATAGTGGAGATGAGGTAAAATAATGGAATGTGGGCTGCCCTTGCAGGAAGCAGGCGTTAAGACTTGGTATATTGGGAGCTGCATGCATGCCCAGATTTGGCGGGTGTCTACGGGGATTTGCGTAGAAACTGTGTCATAAATTGTGGCTTCCGGGGAGAGGCAAGTCTTTTCCATTCATAAGACGCCGACAAGTCAAACAGTCTCCTTTTTAAGTTGCCCTTTTAAAATATTGACGGCTAATAGCTCAAAGTGCATATGGATATTCTCCGCGAATGAAGTCTAATTGCACATGAAAGTTTAAAAGCTTTATGGAAAGGGTTTACTACTACCGCCAGTGAAATTTGCTTCTGTACTAATGCACCCTTTACAATATGAGTTCAGAAAACTGCTTCTTGATGCGCTGTTTTGATAAAGCTCTGAAATTTCTGCAATTTTGTACTTTTATTTGTATGTTAACATAACGTCAGGATAGCTTCCAGTGCAAATATTTTGAACATTTCACTTGTACTATTATAATAATTAATAAGTATATTCTAAGTAATTTATTCTCCAGACATATTTGGATACATGTTTCCTCAAAAGACTGATCCTATATACAATGTTTGAATTTTTCATTTACAACAAGCTATTTTCTTAAATCTTTTTTCTTGAAATTCTAAATAGAATATAAAGATATACCTACAAGTAAATGCTATATACCATCAACACACAATATTGTACTTCTTTACTCAAAACATTAATGATATGACTTACATCAATTCGTTCTAATTAACTAAGTTTGTCACACTTTTTCATGCAAACATTGAATCAATTTGAGCTAGACGCATGCTTAAAATTCCAAAATTGACCTGTAGAAAACACCACAATGGTTTTAAGCTTAATTTCTGTAAATGTATTTAATACAATACCATTCAAAGCGTAGACATTCTCTGCGCACAATGCATTTCTTTTCAGACAATGCACGGATACTTCACTGATTAAAATATACAGAATTTGTTTGAAAGAATAGGTAAAGGCTTCAAATGAAGTAACATGTTAAAATTGCTTAATGTCAATTTTCTAAGTAAATACGAGTAAACTTTAACTTATTTTGACAAATATTTAGTTCTTCTACTGAACTTTTCTACCAAACTACCATTCCTTAAGTTATGCATTAAAAGAATATTAAATAAAGATATATAGATTTAAAGATAATAGATTTTAAGACCTAAAATACAGTTGACACTGTTGTCTTCACACGGGAAAGTTTAATTCAAAATAGAATTAAAAAAAGTATTAATTTTAGGTCGGTTTAGAAAAAACTGTGTCAACTTTACTGCCACTCCTATTTTGCGCATTTGTAAAATCAAAAATAAACTAATATAATCAATCTAGATGTGTACTCTATATGAATCAAATGTTAAATGTTACAAAATAAAGCAAAGTCGAAAGGAAAAAAGCAAAACTATTGTATAAAAGAATTGGCGTGTTGGAAAGAAAAAACAAACTCATATCTCTTAGCAAATTAATAGATACACAAATAATATGTGAAAGAATAAATCGATTACGAAACGAATAGCGTTTAATAGACACAGACCGAAGAAACAGCCAAAACTTGGTTATAAATCTACGTAACGCTTCGGTGAATAATTTTCAACCGCGTCATTTATCGGTTGAATGGCGTTCAAGACTTTTCGCAAAGCTATTTTATTAGAAAAAAATCATTTAAACAAGAAACATTATTTCTTGGAATAAATGTGTTCATTCCCTCTCTTCAAAACCCCAGCTACAATTAATTTGTTTTGATCATCATTAATTTATGTCCGTTTAAATCCTTAACGGTTGCCGAACGTTAAGGATTTAATCGCTTGGTTGCGTTAAATCAACTAAACAGAACAATATGACGCAAAAAGTAATAAATAAACAAATATTTCGTTTCCTTTTCATTCTCTTTTCCCTATTAACATGAATAAATACGCGCGCAAATGAACCCATAAGTCCCTAGCAACGAAAATTCTCTGAACAACGAATTCAGTCCGCTTCTTTTGAAATAATTGGAGATAATATTGAGTGTAAATTTTGGCACTGAATGAAATTTTAGCTTACTAAAATTGAACCACAAACTTTTCCCTGTCATTGATAGCTCATTTAAATCTCTAACACATCTTCCTTATTTATACCCCAGAGATTTTTAAAATTAAACAAATCTAATTTTCTCATAAGTAATTCCAGATTTAATAATACATTGCTGTAAAGCTGGTAAATTCTGCTTTCTTTAGGATCATATGAAAATATAACTTTATTTCCTGACATTTTGTAAATATTCATCGACCAGTGCATTACCTATTTGACCTAAGTCAAAGCCACTCACAGAGGAGGCTTTGGCAGAGAACATCAAGGTCCTTGTTCAAAATGATAATTACAATATTTTAAAGCTGTGTTTTTTAAATATCAATTAATGTCATACGTACTCTAAGAGTCTTTAAAGACTCACTCGAATAATTGCTTCGCTTCCTTATCCCTACCTTCCTAAAAACTTGCCTACCATATAGCAAATTTTAACTGGTCATATGAATAGACCAATATTAATACAATAATTTTGAGACATTTTGATTTATTTATCATTGACGTCATTGCCATTCCCATATAAATGCACGTCATTAATCAAAATTCCATATTTTTACATCTAAATGAGCGATAATTCACGAAGTTTCATGATTTATCATCTGGCTAGGCCAGCGAATATAACTAGTTGATGCAACTCAGAGACACTTCGGTTTTCGCGATCAATCATTTCCAAAAACATCTGACGAAAACTAAAAATACGAAAACCGAAGCAAAGTATCTCTGAAGAAATAATGTTAATCCAAACACTCAAAAATGCGTATTAACAAAAATACATTGCATTCTTCTATCATGTATTCTGTCATGTTTCTCGCTTTCTTTGTCAATAGGCGGGCTCTCGAAACTTTCCCACAAACTTGCCCACATAGCAGCTTGTTAAAAGGTCGCAGTCAATATAGACATAGACGCAGACATCAAAAACATAGACGGCATAGACGCAGACATCAAAAACATAGATTATTAGATAACGGGAACGATAATATAGAATTCTTGTGACCCATGAACAAATGGAATTCTTTCTGTGGTCACTCGATTCCAGGAAATCAGTCGCTGAATTACATCGGCAGGCAGACAATTTTGGTACGGATCATTTTCAACTGAATGAAAAGCGAGCAGATGTTCAAAATCGAACTGAGATAAAGTTTCGTCGAAAAAAAAATCTCCGAAAAAATTGAATAGTATGAAAACCTAGAAATAAATGTACTACAAATCTACTTGTAGTTATAAATAGATAATTAAATTAATGATTACATTGATTCACAAAAATGTCTGTGAAATGCCTCATCTCTTTTTATTTTTACAATATTAATACACAAATTCAAGCTGAAAAGTAAAAACTAGTTAATAATAAAATCAACGTAATAAGAAAGTCTTAAGTGATGTCATTAATGGGTACTTGTTGCTCTCGCTTTTCTGCTTTTACAGTTGCGTGTGTATCATGATTTACCAGTATTTTGATATACACACTTGTTTACGTATTTAAAATATTGTCGTGGCCTTCTTCCACTAAGGAAGTACAAATCACACTCCTCATTTTTCCCTCTTTTAATGTACAATATCCGATATTCCCTGGCTTTCTCATTCTTCGCCAGTCAAATACTTAGGTGTCTTACTAGACAAACGGTTAACTTGGAAACCGCATATTATTTCAACCGCCCAAAAAACACGTGCAAAAATGTTTAAATTATACCCTTTTATCAACAAAAATTCCACCCTTAGCATAGAAACTGGGCTGCTCATCTACAAAACGATTATAAGACCTACAATGACATATGCTTGTCCAATATGGCGCAACATAGCACCTACCAACCTATCCATTTTACAGAAAATCCAGAATAAATATTTAAGACAAACCTTGAATGCACCATGGTTTATTTCTAATTCCCAAATCCATCGAGAACTTCAAGTACCTCTCCTCTCGGAATTCATTTCGCAAACCTCTCAAAAATATTATTCTCTCCTCCACGCATGTCCTAACGCTCCAGTATTCAATCTCGGCCAAAACTCACATTATCCTTCACGCATTAGATCCAGATTCCCCAAAGATCTCTCTCGCCCACCCTGAATCATAAAATCATTTGCCCCCATTCCCATAAACACCCTCCCTCCACTACCACATAATTAATGCAAAACTTCCGTTAGTCAAGTATTTCAAATAAATTTTAAAAATAGTGAAGGGTTGAATCGAGACCCGCATTTGCCTCAGGATGGCCCCATAAACTCATGTATGTAGCATTGTACCAGTCAAAATCCCCGAAAGACGAAAGTCGAACGGGAAGAAAATAAATGAAAAAAAAAAAAATGTACAATATAAATATTGCTTAGATAAGGCAGTATTGTTGTCCCAGCACGTTGGTGCATAATTGTCGAAGGTAAATAAAACAAACTAGTTTTCAAGCTTAACATAATAATACGCAAAATTATAAGCGAGTGCACAAATCTTAGGCGAAATAATTCTCAGAGGGTCATGAAAAACAACCATAATAAAATGGCAAGAATATCATTAAGCCGTGCTCAATGAATATTCACAAAGAGTGTTACTTGGAACTGTTGCAATTAATAATATGAAACTCGCAGTCAGCGACGTTCGTTGAAGATGTTTTAGAGTACTGTCGTATTAACCCTCTCCGGTAGTTCACTGGTCAGCGTGCTCGCTTTCCATGACGCGACCCCGAGTTTGATTCCCGATCGAGACAGATTATAATGTGCGCTTTCTTTGCAATGTCCTAGAAAATGTTGCTGTTTGACGATGAGGAAGTTAACTTCTCAGGTTGGGAAGATCAGTACATATATAGCGTAGGGATGTCTACGTGCTAACCACGCGTATCCCTTAATCAATTGCCGCAAGGCGGGACGCCACTGATAGGCCCAGTCAGAGGTTGTTGTGCCAGTACAGACATACATATTATAATATTAAAATATTAATAGTCATATCAAAATGGTTGTCGCAGAAATACTATGGAAACCCACAGTAAATATCTCCCTTGTCTTATATTTTCGGATAGAAATATATGTCATTATCTTTCACAAAAAATACTGTAAATATATAGAATTCAGTAATCGAACAATTTTAAGCGTCTGCAATTCAAAAGTTAATTTCTAGAGCGCTCGTTTAGAATTTTGAAATTGTTTAATGCGTACTGAAATTGTTTAACTTGTACAACTCGCCAAAGACAATTCTTGCCCCAAAACTTCCAAGATCGAAGATAATGCAGAATGTAAAGTTTAAGGAAAACCCGTGTGCGAGTAATATTACGTTAATGCTAAAATATCGCAGACATGTATTCATAAAAACCTATTTTAAACTTCCAAAATTGTTCTAATTGCGCCTTTAATTGCGTAGCGTGACCAATGTTTCCATGGGTGCTCTTGGTTGGCCAAAGAATCTTCTGTCACTTGGAGCCAAATGAAACCACAAATGTTACTTTTTCTTACATTGCGGGTTCGGACAGTGCATTCGTTTGTCAGACAGATAATAATCGCGCTAATTAATTGTACTTTTTCACGCACCGGGACAATGGACTCGAAATTCTGATTATGATGCAGCAGAAACAGTCTCTAGTTGTAGGGGGGTACGCGAAGGCGGTTTGTCGCGCTTCAAATCCCCCAAAATTAAATTCGGCTCCCGGAAGCATGGCGCCGTATAAATCCTGACAAAAGGTCTCTTTGTCTTCTCAGAGGCGGTCGGGGTACATAAAATTTTATGGCTGTGTATTTTCTTACTTACCACTTGCTTTCGTATTATAATTAAGTAAAAAGCTGTTTATATTTCCCTTATTCTGCTTCAGTATAATATTAAATTTGCGCACATTGTTTTCTTCTTTTTTGACTCTTCATCCCTGCAAGAGTCTTGATCTGTCAACGCATTATTGCTGTACTATCATATTCGTTAAACTAGAAGAAACGAAAAAAAGTTTAGGTGTCAGTAGACGACAGCCAAGAAGAGGGTTCTGAATAGCTGAACTAGTATGAGAAAGTTTATGCCATTCTATAGCACCAGTAGTTATTTCTGTAGTATACAGCATACATGATCATAACACAAAGAATTACACAAATGATTTAAAATACAACAATTTCGCATATCAGTGTTTTCGTAAGTATCTCGATTTTCTACGATCGATATCTCCTGTTTGAAGAATACTTTTTTGTGAACACATAGTTATAATTTCTTAGCTTTTCTAAACATCCTAATCAATGGGGAGAGAAGGTTCTCGGAGATCTGGTGTAAAAAGTCGAAACAGGACTCCAATCTGCCGGTTCTAAGCATTAAATGAAAGATTTTGGTTTAATTGTCACAAGAATGTGGATGTGCAATGGAAAACTTAAGAATGAAATGCGATTTGTTTAAGTCTTTGCCTCGACTGCGTATATCCCTATTAGATGCCCTTGAATTCAGGGCTCTGGAGAGGTGCATCAGTTTCACTTTCCTAGCATCACCCCAGCAACGAAAGAAGACAAGCGAAATTGTAATTTATTATTGTACATTTTGTAATTTTACAGCAGGAATCATTTTTTGCAATCAATGCATTTTTATTTTCAATGGATTTTTTGTAATTGTTTGTTTATTAAAACTGTGATGTGTTTATTGTGATATTCATAATCTACATATAAATTAAGTATATCACTTTACGTTCCTGGAGCACTCTACGTTCCTGGAAGTAAAAATCTTGTTCTGTGGTGTTATTGGAACAGAACGTGTAAGAATTTTGGAATAGCGACCTAACGAAAATCCTACCTCAGCCATTAATGCGTAAGGTAGAACATGAAGTTTAATTCCAACGTGACAAATAACTAAAATTCGGTGAATGAAATTGGGTGTGGTGGGGTTGGGGAAAATGATGGTACAATAACTTACGCGTTTATTATTGTTTTTAATTAGATAAAAATTAGTTAACATTATATCATTTTACGAACTATTAACAAGATCAATTAATCCCAATACCAAAATTATATCCCATTAAGAGTGAAATACCAGGGTGGCCATACAGTACTTCATGAAAGCACGCCTAACTTTTGTGCGTACTTCGTCCTCGACTCGCCACACACTACACACACACACACACACACACTCACACTCACACACACACGCACGCACTCACAGATATACATACTTTCACTCACACGCATACACTCGCACACTCACACCCACCCACACACTCACACACACTCATTCACATCCACGCACTCACACATACACACACACACACACGCACTCACAGATACACATACTCTCACTCATACGCACACATTCGAACACGCACACTCGCACCCACCCACACACTCACTCACACTCATACACATCCACACACTCACACATACACACACACGCACTCACAGATACACATACTCTCACTCACACGCACACACTCGCACACTCACACCCACCCACACACCCACTCACACTCATACACATCCACGCACTCACACATACACACACACGCACTCACAGATACACATACTCTCACTCACACTCACACATTCGCACACGCACACCCACCCACACACTCACACCCACCTACACACTCACTCACACACACTCATGCACCTCCACGCACTCACACATACACACACACACACACGCACTCACAGATACATATACTCTCACTCACACGCACACACTCGCACACTCACACCCACCCACACACTCACACACACACACACACTCATACACCTCCACGCACTCTCTCACACACACACACATTGCATACACTACGTAAATAAATCGCATCGTGGTCGTGAGCAACGCTGCTGCGAGAAGGCGCCAGCGCAATGAAGACGTCAGCGACTATCGCGCCGCGTCAGCCAGCAATCGCGAGCAGCTCGCGTCCACAACGCGCGTCGCGCTTGATAAGCGCCGAGGAGGCGACGGCGGAAGAGGAACGGCCTTGTCCCGCCACAGCACCTTCTGTCCACGGTTCGTTCCAGGATTGCCAGATTGGAGCCAGACTTTTTGAGCGAAAAAACGGCTCTTTCCAGCGGGGCAAAAATTGACTTCGCGGAATACCGCCCAATGGGCGGAAATGCATAAAAAATGGGCGGGTTTGGGCGGGTATTCAGATTACGACGAAATTTTCAAAAAAGCTACCACAATGACGTTGACAGTGAGTTTGATATTTTAGTTTTTTACTTTATACAAGATTTTTCATTGATCATTTATTAGTTCGTTCAAATATACTTTGAGAAGTGGGTAATGTTAGTTTTTAGACCTCTAGTATAGGGTGTGTCTAAAAGTCATTGCGTCTTCGTCGTGCACAAGATGAGTATAAAAGTATTTCATATTAACAGTACTTTGAGTTAATTTTAGAACACGTTGTTTAAAATTAGTCATATTTTGGAAGTATGACGTCACTGCCAGCATTTTCCGCTAAGGCACAGGGAATAAGGATACATGTAAGCTGCTTTTTAAATAGCTTAGAAAGTTTAATTTTTCTTATTTGGCGGAATTGGGCGGATTTGCAGCCGTTTAACGGCGGATGTTGGTACGAAGTATCTGGCAACCCTCGTTGGTTTGTGTAACTGTTAGGGTAGAAACACACAGGATGACACGCAGTGCGGCAATGTCTCCTACTTGAAGAATCCATTGCCTGGTCAATTTCGTCCCAAATCCTGGTAATAACACCTCAGTTCAGAGGCGTTTGTGTTTGCCAAAGCACTTCTTTAACCTTCCAGCGGGTGCGCTATCGTTTTTACGACAATAGCAGATTTTTTTTTTGTTTTGCTGTCAACTCATTGTTGTCAAAGACTTCTGCGTTCTTGGTATCCCTTGCAGGTATCTTTCGTGATGCATTCCTACAGCCACTGTTTGCACGCTATATTCAGTTTTTGTAACGCTCTATTCGGGATAAGTACATAGTGGCGTAAACTTTACGCTGCGCGCCGGCTGTTGTGCTAAAATATTGTATAATAATTTGGCCTAATCGAAATTTTCTGTAGAATATCCAGATAAAGAATTCATGTGAACGAAAATCAGAATATTGTTCAAGAACTGTCTGATCGGAGGAAGATCATGAATTGGGTAGTGACAGTGACAGTAAACGAATGTTGAAACTATAGACGAGCATCAGAACGATACTGGATCGGAATAAGATCTTTTTGATACTAAATACGAATGTTTATCAAGGGATATGTTTTTTGATAGTAAATATCATTCTTAGATATTATAATGCGACATAAAATTCCATTGTTCTACAATTTCTTTGATTTTTTCAAGAGTCATTGAATGTCGTAAAATTTACAACAGGCGCCTGCTGGTGTGAACATTTTACGCGCGCCCGCTGGAAGGTTAAAATGAAATAATATCCGATTTCAAATTCTCAATTGAAAGTAAAATTAAGAAATTTGAATCAAAAGAATCTTGATTTTGTAATCCTCTTTTTTTATATAAAAACATGAACTTCTACGTTCATATTGGAAGGTTTAACAGACAAATATTGTTGTCTGATAAAAGCGCTGTCCGTTCGTAAACGAGAATTGTAAACTTGTAGAGACTTGTTAGTTTATTTCACATTAGTGCTAAATACAAAATATATAACTGAATGATTTAGTAGCACAATACAATACGAAAACAAGGAAAGAATTCGGCATTCAAACATATTTCTGTCACTTAGCAAAGATGTTTATTTAAGGGAGAATTTAGTAAGAAAATAAACATCAAATAGTAATTAGTACTGAAGAATAAAAACATAATACAATTCTCGGTTATTTGATAGAAAACATCTGTCAAATATATTTTCGTACGAAGCCACTATTCCCCGCCGCGCGCCGCTTACGCTTGCGAATATACGCCCTTTCTGTATTTTGAAGGGAAATAAGAGGGGGGTCAGGGGAAGTTGCCCGTGCCCGTATGAGCGCCGGGCTCCCCCCAGGCGGGCAAGTACCTCGTGCGGGCGCGGTTTGACGTGCCTGCTTTGCTGTGTGAGTGGCAAGTCTCGTTCTCAAGGGCGTTTTTGGAAGTGCTGAAGCCGAAAATGACTTTCGTTTTCTTCTGCCGTGTTACAGTGTTTGGTCAGTTCGATGCGTTGCTGGGCAGAAAAGAAGCAATAGTGGAGTTACAATGGACTCGCAATGAAGTACATTTTTATTGAATATTTTCTTGTATCTACTTTGTCTTATGTCAGTTCATTAATCTTGCTTCAAACAGTTTCAACTTATTTCACAGTATTTATTAGTCTTTCCTTCAGTTATTCCTCTCACTCATTGTTCGTGAATATATTTGTTCAGAAAGAAAAAAAATTACCGGAGAAATAAAAAAAAGCAGTCAAATTGTGTAAATTGTGTAAAGTTTTATTTTTATTTCTGGATTAATTTTTGTTTCTGAACAAACATATTAATTTCTTTTGTAAATAATAAACAATTTACATGTTTCTGGAGTGTTTCTTTGCTTTTGCTATGCGAATTTTTGCCTAGAAAGCATTTTTTCAAACCAACTTTTGAGTGCTTATTGCGGCTCAGCCATTCAGAATATCCAAGTAGTTTATTCGACAAAATATGCTTAAAATTGCCTTAAGAGCTTATTTTCGAATTTTAGACGTTTCCTCCCCGGACACCGTGTATGAACGTCGAATATTACTGGAATGCTGACGTTATTTCAGCGATCTCGCGTTAGGGAGCATAAATCCTTTGATTGATTGATTTTTCGTCATCGCGATCGGTCCGTGGCCCGTTTGTTAGGGTACTGCTCCGGCATTCGCCTGGTGTTGGTCGGAGAAACCACAGAAACCTACCGATCAGCGCAGCTGGTCGCTAGGATTCTCCTCCAGACAACAACTGAATTCGGCCTTGCTGAAAAGCTAGTGTCGAATCCTTTGAAGATTCTGAATAGTCGTTAAAAATTGTCTCTTAAATAAGTTTATTTTTGGCAATTCATTCGCTATATTTCCATCAGAGCAATCCATCGCCATTCGCAAAAACGTTCTTCACGGTTTTGCAAGCGTTCGAATCAAAATGTTTGTGTGAGTTAGTACGCGCGTAGTATGATTAACAGAGGAACATGACTTGTACTCCATTAACATAAAGTTTGAATGAACGGACACATAAAGAATATATCGTAATGTGTGGTTAATTTACAAAAAAAAGTAGGTTTACAATGACATAAAAATGACTGCGTCCAAAAATAGTAATTAATATCTTGATAAATATTAAACTGTGACCCCAGTTAACTAAAGAAAAACGTATTGCTGTTATTGTGTGATTTAAAAATATTAAGGAACTGATGACTCAATTATAACCAATAGGGAAAAATACATGATGCGGTGCTTCGTATCGTGTTCCGTTTTACTTCATGTAAACGTAAACAACAGATATAGCCTGTGCATCATTGGATCAACATAGTGATTTTTCATGTCATGATATTTGAGTCGAATGTTTATCAACAGTCTTGAAATATATATCCAACGAAGCGTGCTTCGAGAAATTCAATACAAGCGTTATTTTTGCATTTTGAAAATGGTTGCTGATTCAATTACTATTGATCGCGAGTCAACAAACAAATTTCGTGAACAAGCGATGCAATTGATGCTCGGAAAGAATTATATATAGTAACAAATTGTCAATGATGAAACCTACCAATTTTGGAAAAAATAACTTCCAGAACAGTTCTATTCAATGAACTTATTCCTAGTTTTAAAACTTAATGAGAGAGTTTACTCTTGTAATGACTGAAATGGCTATCTGAGGAAGCTGCATTAACAAATAGCACGATCCAGAGGTTTAAAGGGCTAAGCGAGGATCGGAAGAACGAACGTCTTGATGACAAGTTTCAAAGCAACTCTCAAGGCTC
This sequence comes from Acheta domesticus, assembly GCA_031308135.1. Lineage (NCBI taxonomy): Eukaryota > Metazoa > Arthropoda > Insecta > Orthoptera > Gryllidae > Acheta > Acheta domesticus. The sequence goes on from JAHLJT010002406.1 coordinate 15,390,449, forward strand.
CTGAGGCCAGTAGATTGGTTAAAGAATTTAATAAAGTAGACTTACGAGCCTAGGAAGAACAACGATAGACTGTTAAAATAAACAATTCAAAGTACCAACCGTGCAAGCCTCTCCAAAAAAAATCTTATCGTATTATTCAAATCAAATTTTCATTTATCTAAAAAAAATGTAAAATAATTAAGCTACAGCTTAATCGTTAAATATTTTCTTTTCAGATAAATGACCATTTGATTTGAATAATACGATAAGATTTTTTACTATTACTATTACCTCTATTAGTATGAATTTGTTTTTTCTATAAAAAAGAAATTACAGTAATAAAGGTGTGTGTCTAGAAGATAACTGCCTCAGAAGATGAAGAATGCTTTCTGTTATATGTCTTTACTTAAATACTTCATGGCAAATATTTTATATATTTTCTATTTTTGCATTTACAAATAATTGCACAAAGAAATTCGCCCAAGCAGCGTTCTTTGACTATCATACAAGGAAAAACAGGTCAACACAATATCAATCCTACGAGTTTAGTTCAGAAGCAGTTTCACTTGTGTCACTGATTAAAGTGACAGAGGAATTTTTCTGGTCTGATTGCGGAAGAAAAATGTTATGAAATCCTGGCCGATTAAAATCAATTGGAAAAATGTAGTAGAAAGGTGAAATTAAGATCTCCATCAGACAGGCCATTGAAATACTCTGGCCCACAATCAAATAACTGCGAACATCCGTTGTTCCCTTGTACGGCGACCCATGACGAATATGTGGTTAGTTTGATTGACTAATGATTCCGGTCGCGTCAAATGCTAAGGTCATTAGCCTGTAAGTGTGGTGCATGTCTTGTCGCGGCCGTAATCTTCAGCCGCTGGATGGCGAGGTCCATCGCCGAACTTCACGTCGACTTGCAGGTTTTTCCCCAACCAGGCACTGCCCACCCGGGACAAGTTGTAAGCTCTCGATTTTTGTGGTAGTTTAGTGCACGTAATAGTGTGTGTAAGTAAGGGGAGAGAAAGGACAAGGAATGGGAAGGAAAGATCGCGCGCGATCTGTTGCCCGTTTGTTAGGGTACTGCTCCTGTATTCGCCTGGTGTTGATCGGAGAAACCATGGAAAACTACCGAGAAGCCGGCCGCTAGAGATGGATTTGGAAGCAGCGGACGTATAATTCAAGCTTCGCTCTCACATTACTCAATTCATGTAAACACTGTCAACATCATCATCATCATTATCACCATCACTCATTCATCAAACCACTACCCACCCATTAAACAATTCGTCTCAGGCCTACCCAAAGAAGCTTATGTAGTACTCAGGATCTTTATAAAGAAATAATAAGGATTTGGTTCCCCGTGCTCCTTTCCCAGCGCGTGTTGCACTCTTTGCATCCTGCTTCTTCCATTCAGAGGCCTGTCTACGTATTCAGGCGCGCATGGCAAGCATAGAATTTGCACCCTTGTCAGGATACTTCAAATTTCGTTTATTGTTTCGTTTCGTTTATTCGGGAAAACTCTAAATAGCGTACGTTGTGAAAGGTGTCGATACCACGTGCCATGACCGCCATACTGTCACTGGCTGATCCAAGGGAGGTCATGGGGGCCATTTCTCCCCCCAAAAGGCCTATAGTTTTCGTTTACCTTCCTTTATTTGGCAAAATGGATTTAAATATTTATTTATGTTCGAATTATGTAATTATTTAAACAGTAATATTCTATAGTAATATATCTACATGGCATTAATAATATACAATATATTAACAAATAATTTTATTATTTAACAAAAATCAACGATGCCCCCTCCCCAAATGATTGGCTGGATCCGCTCCTGCATGTTGTACAGATACGCCTCCGCTTCCATATTCCTGTGTTCCCAGCGCCACGCGAGCGAGCGGTCCACTGGGCCGCGTCAGTCGGCGTCTGGGCGGGGCGTGGCGAGCGCACGAGCGGGGAGGGGCAGGAGCTTTTATCCCGGCGGGGGAAGGCGGGGAAGTCTATATATGCGTCTACTTAGCCCGGCTCGTAAAACCCCGCTGCCGCCCGGCTCGACCGGCCCCCCGGCGGCCGGCCGGTCGGACGGGGCGCCATCTTGGCGCTTGAGGCACCCGCCCCCCGCCCCCCGCGGGCGCCAGCCGCCGGAGGAGGAGGCGGGCGGCCGCGGCGGCTCTCCATTTATCTGGAGGCCCTTTCGTTTTTAACGCGGCCCGCCAGGCACCGGCGCCGGGCGTGGTCGCGACGCCACGTTCAGCGTCGGCCAATGGGAGCGCGAGCTGCCGGTGACGCAGCCCGCCCCTCGGCCGCATTCGCCGCGCCGGGGCGAGGGCCCCCCCTCCAGACGGCGCGGTCGAAACTGGAATACCTCTTCGTTGCCGCCGCCGCCGCCGCCGCCGCCACCACCGCCGCCGCTGCCGCTGCCGCCACCGCCGCTGCCGCCCCCCGGCCCCCGCCGGCTCCACCCTGGCCTCGCCTCCGCCCCCTGCTCCTGCCGCCCTCACCACTGGCGTCCTCACCTCCTCTGTCGCCATCCCCCCCCGCCCGTGCCACCCACGCCGCCCTCGATGCCCTCGCCGCCCACGCCGCTCTCGCCGCCCTCGCCATCCTCGCCGCCCTCGTCGCCCTCACCGCCCTTGCCGCTCTCGCAGCCCTCGCTGTCCTCGCCATCCACGTCGTCTTCGCCGCCCTCGCCGCCCTCACCGCCGCCGCCCATGCCACCGCCACCACCGCCCTCGCCACCGCCGCCCTCGTCATCGCTGCCCTATCTACCGCAGCCAACTTGGCCACCGCATTCACCGCTGCCGTAGACGTCACTACCAACGCCACCGAAATCATCTCGACCACAAAGCTCCATCCCCAGTCTGGTTGTTCTTTCATTTCACAACCAAATGCTAGGCTCTACAACACCCTAGCATCCTAATGCCGTCGTCTTGCTTCCCCTTCCCCTCTTTAACCACTTCGACCATCTCCACTTTAACCACCTCCACCACGCCACACGATCCTGCCTCGTTCCCGCGGCTCGCGCTCCGAGTCCGGCATCACCATTAATTTTCCGGTTCTCGTTTTTCTTTGTTTTTCCCTCGGCGCCGTGGCGCCCCTCCACTCCAGCCCTCGCGTGCGTTTTTAATCGCCCTACTCTCCATTCCCCCTCCCTCCCACCCACCCTCCCACTCCGCGTCTCTTTTTGGTCGCTTTAGGCGCCGGTCGGCGAGCTTCTGTCTTTTTTTTAGCCTGCGCTCGGAATTCCTGGGGGAAATTCACACATTTCGTTTTTCTGGCCTACAGAGATGGATGAGGGCGGCCACGGAGAGATGTTGGAAGGAGATCGCGGGGGAAGCGATTATGCCCGGTAGCCCCGAGAATCAATCGCGCCAAAGTTGCGTGACGAGACCTGCAGATCGCGGGATGAAGAGAGAGAAAGAGAAAAAAGAGGGTGGGGAAGATGTATCAGTTGCAAGGTGAAACTGGTTGTAGGTCCAGCACTGGCGTCTGATTGAGAGGACACTCGTGGGTTCGCTCTGTATTTAATTGCGTAAAAGGAAACAAAAAGTCGCCTAAAATTTGGTAGACGAGTTTTTTTATTTATTCTTGTGATTTTCAACAAAATGCTCGTATTTTGTATACTTTCAGAGACACATTTCCTCATTTTCATCGTTAGTTTTATGAGAAAATGAATATGCTTTTGAAACATTTCTTTAATCCTATTTCTTCCGTTTTGAATTCATTGTAAAAATATTATTTCAAAACCGAATTACACGAAAACTAGGCCTATCTGGATTAAGTTTATTTCTCATAACAGTTGAAAAATCACGAAATAATTATTAATTCGAGTGAACTAAATGAACTGAAGAGTGGAACTGCATTTCATCTCTCCTTGAGTGCTCCTCTGTATTTGTATGAGGCGCGAATTAGAAATACTGATGGTCATGAACAGACACAGTAGACTTACAGTCAAGATACGAGAACATCGAACAAACAGTTGCAAAATGAGGGTCATTAGATAAAGAACTTCAAGGTTTTAGATAGCGTGTCTTTCTGAGATAGCGAACGCAAATGGACGAAAAAGGAATGGAAAGATAAGAATGGTATGGCTAAGGCGGTGTGGTGAGTAGTGGAACAGGGTTATTGATTAGATTGATTGATTAGTTCGTTTCCGTGCGCGTCAACTGCTAAGATCATTCATACCGTAAGTGTAATGCATGTTTTATGGCGGGGATGGCTGTGATCTTCCCCCGTTAGTTGGTGAGATCCGGCGCCGACATCCATGAGGGCTTGGGGGGGGCAACCAAATATCTCCCACCAGTGGGGCATCGTCCCAGGACAAGCTCTAAGATCCCGACCGTCTCCCGGCGGGAGTGTTGTGCAAGTAAGTGTAAGAGTGTGTAAGTAAGGGATGAGGGCAAGGAAGAGGAAGGAAAGATCACGCGCGGTCCAACGTCCGTTTGTTGCCGTCCGTTTGCCCTGACATTCGCCTGATGTTGATCGGAGAAACCTCGAACAACTACCGATCAGAGCAGCTGGCTTCTAGAATTCTTCTCCGGACAGCGGCTGAATTCGACCTAGCTACCAAGGTGGTGTCGAAAATCCTGCCACCATTGGAACTCGAACCTTACGATATCCCCATCAGAGACACTGCAGTGACCAATTGATGCCCTGAGCCATCTAAGCCAATTATTGATTAGTAGAGACCGGATTTTTATGTAATTACAAATTTTTTGCCTTTCTACTTATCGTTTTCAAAATTGTAATCTAGGCGAATCATAGCCCTCCTAACACAATATCGAATTTTTTCGTTACATATTTTTACATATTTGGAACTATATTACATATTTTGCTGTTTTCACAATATATTTTCTTATTTTATCAGTTTTCTTCAATTTAATTTCATATTTTTTTATGAAAAGATGTATTTTTTTTAAATCAACACTTTTTCTACATTGTTGGGGAAATCTACGTGTCCAAAATATCATTGACACTACGTTTTGTGATCTGTAACCGTAATTTCCGAGAAGAATTTATGACCACCAACGTGTAACACTTCGATGAAGATGCTTCAGTGTATATTTGCTGGTCGTAGATCTGGCCAGTTTGTGGGACGGCTTCTATTGCGATTAGTCTGGCTGCTAAACTACGGTCCTGGATTACAATAGATTACGCTTTTCCTGCTGACGAGAAAATTATTTGATATAAAGTGAGCAGTTTTTCTAAATATAATTTCTTGCTATGTAAAGGGTTTTTAATTAGAGAATTTTAATATTACATATTATATCCGATTTTACATATTTATTACATATTCTTACAGTTTTCATTACATATTTATGTACATATTTTGACGTTTAATACTACACATTTTTCCAGTTTCTATTGATTAGAGAGAAATATACTTGAATGGAAAATTCAGCATATAATGAAATGCTGTGACATGAAATAATAAATAAGGGAATAATTAAGCTAAATGAATCGGGTGAATGGGTAATAAAGCTAAATGAATACATAAAATATCATTTTCATCTTGATAAATTAATTCATAGACATTTTCTAAAAATATTCATATTTCCTACATGTCAGATCTAAATGCCGTATCGCCACATTGTATATATTATTATGAGGCTTCAGTTATACCATTTAGTGTCGAACCATACACTAGGCACTAATGCAATTGTAGTTTTGATTTACTTCTTTTATTTGAAGTCTGGAAAATGAGAACGCTTTCTGAGGCCAAGGCAAAAGCACTCTTGCTTAGGATGCGATTCGAACCAACTCGCACAATGGTTAAGAGTCATTTCACCTCTTAAGGGCCTGTAAATTACATAACGCAATTTTGGAGTATTGAATTCACCGTCTCTCCTCTGTACACGCGCTTTGAACCACCTCCCCTAAACAATTACGAAACGCTTGTGACGACACCCCCTATTTACAGTATGTTAAAATATACAAAAATGAAAACAATTTGTATTAATTTTATTTGTAATGTACACTATTAAACTTTATTGCTCTTAAAGTTAGAATTCGTGATGCTGACCCCACCTAAGAGTAAGATTGGAGAAAACTTTTGAGTTAAGGAAGGACACATAGGCGAGACAATTTCTGGCAAGCCGTGCACCGTAGTCGTGGATGATTCTTGGGCGAGAGACTATTGTGCCAATTTAATTGGATTCTACAATACACTAGAGATCAGTTTGAATTATTTCCTCGTAATCTAACAGATTTAGTTAATATATCATTGACGAAAAAATATTTCCATTGAAACAATTATACCAAAATTAAGTTAATTTATATACATTTTTTAATTTCATGTATTAATATCTGTACATGGCTAAACGGAATTATTTCAGCAAATGTTGAAAATTGAAGAAAAAAAATCAACGTTACGTAACATTAAGCTAACGCCACTCTACCCTTATGTAACAGAGCGTAACGCTGCTTTCAAACCTCTTCCCCCTCTTTCGCAATATATAATTTATGAATGACCCCTAACCACACAGGTAATACCGCACAATCAATTTTTACCGTTCATTTATTAATGTTCGAAAAAGTAGATTTCTTTGACGACACCGTCATTCGTTTAAGAAACAATTCTGATTCAGCTGTTGTAGTTTTGCGAAAGAAACTTGAATGGGCGAGTGAGCAACACGCGACAGGTCATGACAGAATGCTAAGCGCAAAGGGAAACCGGGTCGGAATTGAGTTAAACCAGGGGCGACTTGTAGCGACAAGAACCGAGGAAGGAAACACGGCAGGAAACAACGAAGATGTCATTGGAAGAAAATATTTACACGTGGAAGACAAATGTATGGGTGGAATAAAGACGTAGCAAAAACCCGGAAGCCCCGGAAGGACTGAGGTGAACCGGGTTTGATCACATTCGAGTGAGAATTCCACGACGACAGTCGTGGCTCTGGGAAACACGACAGGAAGACAGTGCAAGGTGAAGGTACTGTGAGGCGGCAAACAGGGCCAGATAACTACAGTAATTTCGCGAATCTAATGCACAACTTTCTTTGACCAAATGCAGTACTCAAAATCGTGGTGCGCATTAGATTCGAGTGCAAATCCGTTCCGTAGAACGTCAGTAATTTAATTCAATTTTTTACTTTCCCGTATACGTACGTATACACGGAGTGATATATGTAGTATAGGGAAAGTTATGTAATGCTACGCGAAACTAGTGGTGCTACAGAATAGCACAGATTTTCCCGTAATAGTTTTCTATTTCCTTGGGTCTTCGCTAGCTATTCGGAATTGCCACAAACTTGTGAACACTGCTAGCGCCTAAACCATACATACGACTTCTTCCAAAATGGATTTTCCCCAGTCGATCTGGTTCTGGTCGAAACTTTGAGATTTTGAAAAAGATTCTTCTCATAAAATATCCTCAAATTTTGAAGAATCTTTTTCAAAATCTATTTCAAAAAATATTTCCGTTGTACCAAAAGGAAACCGAAAAATGAAGAAAATGACAAAAAAAATGTACTTTTGGCGGTGATAGATGACAGCTGGCAAGAAAGAGTTTGTGGCAATTCCGAATAGCTAGCGAAGACCCAAGAAAATAGAAAACTAATACGGGAAAGTCTGTGCCCTTCTGTAGCACCACTAGTTTCATTTATTACGTCACAATGGATTACTGGGGTTTTCCAATTCAACTTTGTTTCATTTATCATTGGGTTTTAATTACGATAGAGAGAGCAAACAGAGATGAACGTTTTATGATCCTTCATTAAAGCGTAAAGCAGTTAGCAGTAAAGCTGTTTGAACTCTAATTATTTATTTAATAAATCCATTGTTAACTTATATAAATTTAATTGAAATTCCGTACTTATTCGGTTATCGATATGCATTTCATTCGATACAAAACCTTTTTTCATAATTTTAACTTTCAAATACAGATGCGCATTAGATTCGATGGCACATTAGATTCGCATAAATATGGTGCAGCGCAACAGACCAACCGGTGTAATGCTTGAGGGAGAAGAAGAAGAAGAAAAATATGGTACATCGAAGGGTCCTAAGCTAAGTCAAAGCATGGATCACCGCAAACACGAACTGAACACCGAAATATTGAATTAAACTCGCTGGTTACCGCAGAAATCTTGTGGAAATCCTCATAGATGGGTGAATAGAAATAATCTTCCACGGTAAATCACAAATTATTTTGAAAGATAACGTCTATTTGTCAATCCAAATGATGATTTACTGAACAAATGAATTCAAAATGAACATAAAAAGAAATAATAAACTTTGCATTTAAAAAGTAATTCAACTTAAAAATATTAGAGACCCCTTTTTAGCAACTGGGGGCGGTATGTGCTTAATCTACGTTAATCTAGTCGAGTGATGAAGGTATAAATGTGCACGAGATAACGCTAGGTGCGGGAAGAGAGTAATTACAAAGTGATGGGTCAAGAAGGAGATAACACGAGAAGGAAACACATTCTACAGAATAGAACGAATGGAGAATTAATGTTAGTGAAAAGAAATACTGTGGGTGAGATGAAAAAAAGGGTGTCGAAATAGAGTAACAGCAAGTAGAAAAGGTTACAAGGGAAGACATAAGTGGGACGGATTAAGAACTAACTGTATCGAAGAAAGGAAAGGATCTTTACCGTTTTCAAGAGATAGAGAACAATGGAACGTCTACGTCATGGAAATAAAATTATTTGAAACGCAGTAAGTAGGAAATGCAGTTACGTGCAAGAATGCATGAACGGAAGAATGTGGAGAGGAATACATTAAAAAGAAAGATGTGGGTGATGCGTTATATTTTAGTGTGAGAGTATGTGAAAGAGAGGTGGAGTGAGTATTACACGTAAAAAAAACTGATTTTTTGTTCAATAATTGGAAATAAATATCAACGACGTCGCTAGACTAATTGCTTAACTACGTTCTATGGAGATTCAGAGATTAAGCAACTCGAGACATCACAGGTTTCTGGATGGGTGACTGTCTGGGAAGCCCGTGATCTAACGGCACCGTGTCCCTGGACGAAGGGTTAAAAGGAAATGACTGCGACTGACTAGGATTACACCACTCCATGTTCAACGCTAGTACTTGGTTATAAATATAATGTTGTAATTAACGTTACCGTTACAGAACTTAAAAAAAACAAGCATAAAGCACAAATAACGAACATTAATTCCTGCACACTATTGATGCTTAAACACGATAGAAAACGTATTCCAATTTATTGTAGACCAGAAACGTTATTTATGCACCGGTACTTGTAGTAGAATTTTTTGCAGCGCAGTTGCGATCGACCAGGACCTAAACACTAAACAGGACCGAAAGGAATAAAAAACGCAGGGTTAAGCGCGTGGCGTGGCGAGGCGAGGCGAGGCGTCGCGATTGTTGAGTGGTGGCGAGCGGGGCGGGGAGGCGGGCGCGAGAGAGACGGATGGCGAGGATTAGGCGTCGTTTCGTGGACGAGCGATAAGCCGCGCGGCCGCCGCCTGAGGGATTCGGGTCGTTTGCGGGCCGCCGCGGCGGAGGCGGAGGCGGAGGCCGGCCGGTCGCGCGACCGCCTCAAGTGGGCGCGTGGGCGAGCAGGCGAGCGGGCGGGCGGGCGGGCGGGCGGGCGGGCGGGCGGGCGGGCGGGTATCCCGACCGGCCGCCGAACGGAGCGTGCCTTCCGCTCTGGCCTCGCGCTTCTGGTAGACAAGAGGTACACAGGGTGCGAATGGGTAGTTCCCTCCAGGGGAGAGGGTGCCGAAGCACACCCGCCTCACCTCAATGCTCTGCATTGTCCCTCTTACAGATGCGTTTCACTCTAAGGTCCGATTAAATTAAGAAGGTAATTGACAGTTCTGTGTGACGTCAGGACGCCTCTCCCGTTTCCATGGCAGCTGCCAACCACAGAGACAAAACGTGACGTGTCAGGTCGCTCAGTTGCCACTGCCGAACACGGGGAACATTTGAGCATCGCACAGCGACTTCCCTGCCGCCGCGCCGCCCGCGTTTCTGCCTGTGCTCCGCGCGCAATGTATACTGTGTTGTGATGAGTTGCGTTGAGATTAGGCTTTTGTCGTATTTTTTACACTATTACACGTATTTTTTGAAGTGTTTGTTTTCGTGTCCCGGTAACACGTGCTCAGTGGTTTGCGACCTGGCAACGTCGCTCCCCTCCATTCACAAATGTCAATCACCTTCTTAATTTAATCGGACCTTAGTTTACACCATAGCACCATAGCACATTAATAATAATAGTAATAATAATAATAATAGTAATAATAATAATAGTAATAATACAGATCCGATGGCCGAGATCGCTAAAGCAGAAGAGCGGTCTCGGACCTGAAAATCGCGGGTTCGAGTCCCGCCTCGGATATCGTTGTGTTGTGTGTGTCTCTGTATGTTCGTGTATGTCTATTTCATCATCATCTCATCATTTCACCCTATCCTCTAGGGCTAACAACCCTGGGGTATAAAAATGAAATCAGCATTAAATTGCTGATTCCCCCCTTTAGACAAGTAATGTGCACTTACCCAGATAATCTATATCTAAGCGCCAATGACACGTATCGCGTGGTCCCGTAAAGGCAGATTCGCGAAACAAACAACAACAACAACAACAACAACAATAATAATAATAATAATAATACATTAATAATAAATAAAAATAGCTGAACCGTTGCCGTTACATCGCACGAAGATGAGCTATAGAAAAGTCACAATACAATATGGAAAATCGAAAACAGCAAAAATATTTCAAATCGATATATAATTATTGTCGAAGACTAATAAAAAGAGGGATATTTCAAATTATGGAACAATTCAACCACTTTTCACTGTTTACATAGAGTTAAAAATGTTTCTGAAAATGTAATAATTGAAATGTTTTGTATTTACCCGAATCTGTGCATGTGTGATGCAACGGGCAATAGCAGAAAATCCTGCCATCCATCTTTACTTAAAAAGGTTAAGCATCTCATAATTAAAATTTGTAAATTTTTGGTAAAGGGACGCGTGTCAAACGATTGCTGGGCATTGCATTTATATACACTCTTCATCTTTTCATTCGGAAACACTTTATCTTGGAATTTCTCTTTCACTTTTAACTATCCCCCGCTTTCACAGGTTTCGCGGTGGGGGAATGCAACTATTTTAGTTGCAAGGTGGATTCTGTCCTTGAGCAGTCATTCTTTCTCGTTTCATTAATCCTCGTAAGATTCCAGTTTGAGAAAGAAGGATTGCCTAAATTGTCTCTTTAAGGAATAATAATTTTTTTTCATTTTTATCAACCACTTCCAATAATTATTAATTTTATACTTTTTAACATTTTATAAATATTCGTATTAATTTTATTAAGAGTATTTTATTTGTTATTGATGATTCATGATTCCATGACGATTCCATGATTCCATGATGATTCCAATTCATGATTCCAACCATTCCAATGTCTGAGCAAGAGGTACACTGGATCTGAGTGTACTTATTATTATTGTTATTGTAGTTCATATTTTCATTATTGTGATTATTATTATTATTATTATTATTATTAAATTATACAACACTGTTTTTCTCGGTATTCGCCGGATATATATTTGACTTTTTGTCGGGTTAGTAACCAAGACACATGCCAATTCATGTTTCATCGTAATTTAGGAATTTTCGCACAATCCTGCTTGTGTTTAAGATTATTGACTTTTGCATCATTTTGAAAGTATCTTTTGGTATTTGAATAAGTTCCAGATTTTTATGGATGTTATTTGGTACAACCCCTGTGCACAAAATTGACCAGAGGAATAATATGGACTTTTTGAAGATGCCATAGTGCCTTGACTTCTGCTGCTAGTTCTATGCACTTCGTTATTTTTTCTGCATGTGCTGTTTGAAGATTTGCTGTTTGTGGAATAGTGATGTCAATCAGGTAGCCAATCTTTTGCCGTTTTTATTATTATTATTATTATTATTATTATTATTATTATTATTATTATTATTATTATTATTACAATAATAGGGAAGAGCTTGGCGATGATATTGCACGAGGTATGTTTCTGATTTCTCTCCGAGCCGAGTTTCAATAAATAATAATTATTTTTGCGATTCGATTTATAAATCGATAAATCGGTTACAACTTCCTCCATCTTCAATATCACAGTTTTGTGTCTAAAGCAAACTGGGCAGAATCGCAGAAACATACATTTTCTGCCCGCACATGCCCCCAACGCATCGCACTCCACCCTGACACTCCTGGAAGGATTCCGTCGTGTGTCCCGCCTACATATTCGTCGGGAATGAAAAAGCAAACACACACACTCACAACCAACCAGAAACAGGACAGTTGCTGCAGTTTATGAACTGTTGCTTACCTCCTTCTCTGCTGCCCTGACGTGCCAGCCAAGGCTACATACACACGCGGTTACCACATTTCCCCATGTATGATGTACTCGTACATATGTTGTGAATAGGTGGAAAGCAGAAATGGCTCGTACGCAGTTACAGGACAGAGTATGGGATAATGGAAGGGTTAAGGAATTAATGCGATTCTCGAGAGGCTGGCTCAAATGACACCATGCCACAAAAAACACTGAGAACATTCAAACCTTGCGCAAATTTCGGAATCATATCCTTTGTGCATGAATACTTGGGTGTATCTGCCCTGAATTGTGAACCATCTGCCCGGAACCTGTGCCACGATGACAGCTGACTTGACCTTACTTTTTGTAAAGGTGTGACAGTATGTAAAATAAAACTAACTAGCGTACCCGTGTGAGAACTCTCGCATGTTAAATCCCACCCTTTCCCTATCCATTTGTCTATCCGTTCCATAAAGGAGAGGATCTACTAATGTACTTACAGAATATCAAACAAAATAACAATGCAATTGATGTTTGAAACAAATTTTCAATTAAATTTTATTCAACATTATAGAGAGATGTTTTTGGAACAATTCATTCTTCTTTAAAAACAACATTTGAAGAAATTTTTCAATTTTCCTTGAGAGTTAGCTTTTCGCTTTCCTTGATAGTCAAATAATAGAAAAGGTTTTTACTCTTGAGAAGTAAGTAAAGTAGTGCGAAAATACCGGATCGGGCAAGAATAGACCTACTCATTGCAATATTATTTAATTTTCCTTGATTTGTTGTGAAGAACCGAGTGGGTTTTGGAGAGTCAGGGTGCCAGCTTGCTGGGGTGAGAAAATTGAAAAATTATTTGTTTACTAAAAAGTATTGAATTATTTTCTGCGTCCTTACGTACCTCAAGAAAAACAATTCCGAGCCAAAAAATAATCAAACTAAAGTTTTTACCTCTGAGTACTAAATACCATTTGTTAGCATTAGAAACAATTTAGTAGGCATTAGTAAACCCACTTCGGTACATGGGAATGTTGCTCAAACTATGTTTGCATTTTTAATATCTTAACGAACCAACACCTTGAGTTTAATATCAAACGGTGTTTTATTTACAATATGAGTTTGCATCTGGGCGTTGGTGTGCATACTTCCAGATACCGCCAACATTTAAATTGTGCGTTTGGACTACGATCGTTGGCAGTTGTCGGGTGACTTGCACTATTCTTTCTATAATTTTAAATTTAATTGTTTTTTAATTGATTCACGTAGTACTGTAGGCTAGCGCGTTTTGATTTTTGTTTTCCGTTTATTTCAAGCTATTTTACTTTAGCTACTTTAAAAAGTTTGTGTTGTGCCATTGCACAAGTTTTCCCCCACTACCTCTGCGTACCTGTGCGAGAACTCTCGCATGTTAGACCCCACACTCATCCCTGTCCTTCTATTTTCATTCTAAGAGGGAAAGTAGTTAACGAAACGTGTTTATTTGTATCTATACTACTTACTACTATCTATACTACTATACTTTTATTTGTATCTATAAAGTTAACTTGCAATGTACTAACACAATTACAAATAAAAATAAAAACAATGCAATTAATGTGTAAAAGATTTTCAATAAATATTTATTCAATATCATGGAGAATTTGCTTGGAACAATTCCCAACACTTACTTAAAGACATTTGAAGTAATTATTCAATATTCTTTGTCAACAAGGTTTTAGTTTTTCGTGATAGTCACAAAAATATTAGCTTTTTACTTTTGAGAAAGCTACGTGTCTGAACCATAGAGGAGAGATACAACTAGAGTGCGCGTGAGCCTACTGCGCAGGTTTCAACATGATCGTAAATTAAGCGAACATATTTGTATAAGGTTAGAAAACCGTAAGTAAAGAATCAAGGAAACAGGAAACTAATTTTTAAAGGATGAGACACTGATGTTGTCTGGTATCAATGTGACATTGATACCAGACAACATCAGTGTCTCATCCTTTATTGAAAAAGGTATCTACATTATCAACAGTTACACTAAACTAATTTTTCTAGAGGCATTTTCTGAAGTTTTTGCCTTTTCGGTTCAGAGCAGCCTGTGGCAAATATTAAATAGAATGCGAAAGAGCTTACGATTGCAGTAATTTCTTTGTTCGTCTTTAATAACTGTTAGAATACTAGAAATAAAAATGTTTAAATGCCAATGGTTTCTTAATGTCCCCACTCTACAACATCGTTGAAGATTTACGATACTCACTGAGAGACTAAAAAGACTGAAATATATTTCATTTTGTCAGGTTTCCTTTATAAATTCGATTGGCATTATTTTATAATCTTCTTGAACTTCAACAACTGTGAAGCAATGTCAGTGTTCTGATGTAACACAATGCTATCAAATTTTAACAATAGAATGACCGCTTTGAAAAATGTATACCAGAAATGTGTTCTGATTGTGACCTGAGCTTTAATCAACTTGCACTTCCCTCAAATTCCTAAGCGAACTCGTCATAATGTTTGTGAATCCAAAATTAAATGTAATGATAAATTATAAATTTTATATCACGTGACGTGAGGAAATGTTTTCCCTCTTTTTGAAACACCCCCGAAATTTTTGGAAAGTTCGTTTCTCACTATTTCAATGTCATCGTGATATGAAGAACGTTACACGATACTTTTTAGGAATGACGATTTCCTTGTTTTTCATTTAATTGAAGAACAGAATCATCCAGAACCTCACGAATGCGCTCACAACTTAAATCAACGTTTTCTGAGACAGATCTAGCTTGTGTTATTAATCAATGATTAACGTTTTGCAGCGTTGGAACTAAAAGAAACATGTTTGGTGATCGCACTTACATTTTACACAATAAATGATCAAATATAATGCTTATTAGTATCACATATTTCTTAAGCATTAAATATCTTTTCATAAGTGAATAGATAACAAAGGTTCAAGGAGTACTAGCTACTTCAAGGATGCTTGGGATTTCCTGTATAGCAATTTATGGCAATAAATATAAATTGCAATAATACACTTTGTATTTCTAAACAAGCGATGAAGCGTTTTAAATATGTTGCTGGTGCACACATACAAATATGCATATATCAATTATTTCGGTTGTAGCGCCGGAAATCGAGCAAAGAACATTTTACATAAAGAAGCCTCACCGTGAAGCTCCGTTTTCAGAGACCTTAGAACAAGGATGGAATCTGCAAGGGGGGAAAACATTTTCTCGGCAAACGCTAAAGAATTCGAAATTCGTGATTTTATGTTACAGCGAAATACGTGATAAACAAAAATGTTAAGTGTTCATGAATTAATAGGATTTTCATAATTATTGCAATGTATTTGGAATGTTAAATTATTTACTGTAACTAGCATATTCTTCTAACAATAATTTTAATCGACTTTTAATTAAATTTGTGTATTAAATTAATTTGCTGAATTATTACCTAAATTAATGAAATGCAATTTTTCACATTAAAACTTTGAAATATCAGGATTAATTAAAAATTAATTTAAAAGTCAACTAAGATTTCAAGGTGGCCTTTAAAGGCTCTAGAGAAGTCGCGAGTTACAAATAGCTAGCGGGACAATTTACTGTAGATCGCGGTAATGCTCCAAGTTCGCTAACTTGGAATTGTTCTACAGAGCAGAGACAATTACAGAAACAGACTTACTGATGAACATTTGGACAGCTGTATTCGAATGGGCGTCACGACCTACTCTGCCAACATAAACTTGTTAATGACAAAAAATAGTGTCATTCTTCTCGTTAACAAGTCTGATGAAAAATCTGTACTTTTATTTATAATTTGTTACTAACTATATTTCAATATCTTTGTAAAATGTAATTCCATTCTTATTCTTACAGTTTAATGAAAATTTGTTTCATATTTTATAGAAGTGTGTGTTTATAGCCAAAAAACAAACGTTAAGATTTGCCGGCCCCGTGGCCGAGATTGCTAAAGCAGTAGTGCCGTAGTGGTCTTGGACCGTGGGGTCCCGGGGTCGAATCCCGCCTCGGGGATGGTTGTATGTGTTCACTCTCTATCATCAGCGTATCGTGTCATCGTCATGTCATAACGTTACTTCCAATAATAGTCGATAATGACCGAGTAGTTAATGCGACCTTAAATTTAAAAAAAAAAAAACATTAAGATTTGAAATGAAATTTTTTGGTCTCGGTTTCTTGGTAGCTCACAGTAGGATTGGAAAACGATATGGTTGCTCACAAGCTTTGTAAGTTTGGCGACCACTCCTCTGATGCCTCTAGATACAATTATGAAGCGAGGGCCGCGCAATGGGGAGGATGTAGTTTCTGAACCCACACTTCTACGAAAACTGTGGAATTTTATCACTGAAATATCTCTATTTCATTCGCAATTGTTAAAAAATTCATTGTGGAGTTTAAGGTATTATAGCTGAGTTTACCGGTTCCCATATCGGTTTTTATAAGCACTGTACTCATGAATAAAAATCAATGAAAATGTCTAAATCCTATAGAAGCATTACAATACTTTCAATACCTTTCACTTTCTCTTCCACTTCATTCTTACGTAGTAAAGAGAAAGTGTCGCAATTCTGCAGCGAAAAGTGGCGATTTTTCGTCAGAAAATATCGTATTGTAGGGCCATGATAACGAAAAAGTGGATAAATTTCGTTCCTATATTATGCAAATTACTTCTTCTAACACATTCTTGAATAGTAACAATTCTTGAATTCTAGAATAATCTATGTTTTGAGGTCCTGTGTACAGAAAAATTGGCTTACGGTCAATTAGGTATTAACTTTATTGTAATAATTTTTAGGAATACAAACTTTAAAACGGTCAAAGTAAGATTGACTTGTTGTAACTCAAGTGAATGATGAATAATTACCCATTCAAAAATCCCAATTAAATATTGTATTGACAAAAGACGATGTAGAAAGTATCGATGTTTGAATTGTATTCAATGATAGATATATTGATATATCTACATTATGCTCCAGTAGTGGCTTCTGGGTAGACATCAAAATTAAGATAATCCAGAACAAATGTATTTAAGTAATATTTAATAAGTATACTTAAGAACCATCACCCAAGCCGCCTGGTTCATTTCCAATAAAGAATTAAACCAGGAACGTAACCTAAATCCCATCGCACACCACATAGCCTTTCTTGTCAATAATTTCTACTCAAACCTATCCCTCATTAATCAACGTAGACATATTAACATAGGAAAATATAATGAAAACCCAACTATAATAAAAAACAGATATCCTAGCCATTCTTTCTGAACATTTTTGCCGATCTTAATGATTTTTAGAGGTGCTCAGTGAGCTCCCTCGTCATTTGTAGGTTACATTAGATTTAGTTTATAATAAATTAAGTTTAAGCCAACAATGCAAATGAAGAATTTCATGTAAACAACACCAGACGAATGTCGGAGCTGTAACCTAACAAACGGGCCACGAACCGTGCGCAATCTTTCCTTCCTCTTCCTTGTCCTATCCTCATCCCTTACACACACATACTTACATGCACTTCACTAACGCACATGCCGGGAGATCGGTCGGGGGCGAAGAGTTTGCCTGACTGAGGCGATGCCTCGCTGGTGGGAGATACCTGGTTAGGGAAAACTCCGCTAGTCGACGGTAGGTCGGCTCCGGTTCTTGCCATCCAGCGAGCCTATCGATGAAAAAACACGCACTACACTGACGGGACTAATGACCTCAGTAGTTGATGCGCCCGGAATCATTAACAATCAATCAATTTAACTCAAAATTTTATTTTACGCCGTGTTGACGTATTCCTTTATAGGATAAAATAAAAACTTCCGTAGGATAAGTTTCGTCCAGCTTAATTTAAAGCAGATAAAAAATTAAATTTATCATAGATATCACCAGAGGTTCTGAGTTTACCAATAAATGCATGAGCTGCCTAGCAGCAAAAATCAACTGTATCTTAATAACTAATATTGGTATAAACACCAACGTTTTAATAGAAGATACATTGACCGTGATGTCAAGGTTCTCTGTACAAATAACCACAGTGAAATCAGAACATCACGTCAACAATGCAAAACATTTCTTTCTTAAATTAGTAACATTTGTTAGAATAATCAGAAACTCACAAAGAAAATAATTTTAGATTATGAGTGAAACACTTTTATTAATATTACGTTTAATTAAATGAGTATTTTTAAAACGTGTTCTTGAAAAATTATTGGTAGTTGGTGAAGTTTTATTTGATTCTAGAGCTGAACGTGTTCCTGAATGCATTTTGTAGTTCCTGAATGTATTTTGTTCAGAATTGAAGAATAATGTTCATTTAATTGCAGATGTGGCTTAAAGAGGAGGCATTTCCATGATCCGTTATTTTAGTAGCTTCATGTTCTTGTATTCCGACGTGGGCATATGAGAAATTAAAGTCGAGCGACTTGAATGGTTAGTGATTTTTTATGAGTAATATCTAAACCAACTATTTTAGCAGAAATCTTGACCCACTTAGAAATTTCATTCAGTACAACACGACAATTCTTATACCAGAAATTAGAATTTTGATAGGGATTAGGTATGAGAAAGAGACGATCCGTTTTCACTTGCTTAACTGGATTCTCCATCAACAATTTGTAAAGACGTTCAGAACATCTATGTAGGTTATGCTCATTTGGAATTTTCTCGGACATGTTGTACTAGAAATAAGTGCTCGTTGCGGCAATAAAACGAAAACGATAAAATTGCATGTGTAAATGTCTGTGATTGTACGAGGCAGCTGTAATTCTTACATTTGATTGGTGGACATCGCATTGGTGAATCTTAAATACTTTAATATTAAATAAGTGATTAATATGATATGTATTAGAAATATTTTTTTTACGAATTCGTAACTGACATTGAGAGTTGAACACTGTTTTGTCCTTGTCCCCTCTCACATTGCAGGACTAGAACGAAAATATTGAACTTTGGTTGTATTTATTTACGACTGGGAAACACCTATCAACTTCTCGAGTCAAAATCTGGAACGTGTTCTAGTTTGGTGGCTGGCTGCATTTAAGCGAGTTTTAGACGCGCATGCGCAAAAAGGAAAATTGAGACATTCAGAGAGCTAAATGTGGTCTGGCATTTTCAGCCAGTGACGTACAGGTGGGTAGTAGCCAGAAGAAACCTGAACTAACACAATTGGCCTTCAATAAGTTATGAGACGATTCCCATTACTCGTTACGAACTGCGGTTGCAAATACTATTTGGCGATATTAAATGGGAGTACCATGGCTTCCGAGTTCCTCTTGTCACTGTCACTGCCTTTCTCTGTTAATATAAATGCCAAATATCGTATGAAACGCAGTATCAACACAATATTCCTATACCTAACCCCCTTCGCCACTGTCCATCTGTTAACTGTCCGTTAGTTGATAAACAGGGCTCGGATTCTGATGACGTTATCTTTTCATTGGTGCATTCTAGACATAGCTAACTCGTAAATGAATGGCATATAGGTGATAGATATGTATTCTTATTTGGTCATTTTTTGTCATTTTTTAATTTTTAGGGCATTTTGTGTACCTTTGTGTCGTTTTTGTCATTTTACGCATTTTTTTCCTTTACCTGTTTATGTTAGGAAATGTTTCATGAATATACACTAAAACTATGCTTTACATTAAAGCTTTATTCTATCCTCAGTTCATGCCTATCATCAGTTCGTGATCATTCATACACTCAATATTTATTATTAGTATATTATTTTCTTAAAAAAAATTACGCATTCTTCTGCCTTCAAATGGTATTTTTCCTCTTTGTCACATGATCGGAGATAAGGGTTACATTTCCTCCTCAAAAAAAGACTATTTAAAATTGTAAAATTCATTGAATGAGAAACCATTTTTATACACATTTTTGAGTCTTTCCTTAAATATTAGGCCATTTCCCCTTTATTTTAAGTCTTATACAGGACTTTTTCCTCGTACTTATAAGTAATTTTATAGGTCAGTAGGAAACCCCGGCACACGTAGGTCTGCCCTTCATCTCCCTCTTTCCCCTCCCATCACCCTTTCTCACTGCTTCTGCCTCCTTCGCTCACCCTGTCCCTGCCTGTCTGTCTCTGTGTGTCTCAATCTCAGCCACTCTCTGCCTCTCTGATTTACATTTACTTGCAGATTCTGCACATCTCTGAGCAGGTGAGGTAATATCGAGAAGCGCCGGGCCAGCAAAAATGTAATAGAATGTTCAAGAAGAGCTGATTCTGTAGAGAACGGTGTGAGAAACTTTTCTTTGAGGCCTTAGGTCTCAAAATTTTAATTTTTAAGGGCCTAGAACGCCTCGTTTGGGAATTATTTAACGATATAGATTCAAAATGCTGCCGAGTGTGTTGAAGGTTGCATTTGACGTGAATAGTTTTGTTCTACAGCGCCATGTAGTGGAGTTACATTAGAATTAACAGGACATACACAGCATATATGCATATATATATATATATATATATATATATATATATATATATATATATATATATACACACATACACATGAACATACATTTTTATATACGTAGATTCTCACAGAATTGTTAGGTCATAGATTCCGAGCTCTGTGGAAAAGTCTGTTACCTCATTCCAACCCGCACTGTCTCTCTCGGAGCACTTGCTGGGCGGCGGGCTGGCGCGGCCTGTCTCTAGCGGACGCATGAATCCGTCCTGGGGCCCGAGCGCGTGGCCGGCCGCTAATCTGGCCGAGTGCCGGTCCTCGGCCGTGACGCCCGCCACTGAGCCCGCCCCGCCCACCACTAGCCTCCGCTCCCGCTCCCGCTCCCCGCCCTCAACCGCTCCGCTCCACGCCGCTCGCTTGCTCCCTCGCTGGCTCGCTCGTGGCGGCGCACGGTGGTCTAAACCAGGTATAATGGTAAAAGAAGTGGTATTTTGAAACTTACCCTTTTTTAAAAAATACCCATTCATGAAACATCAAGTAACTACAAGCTAAAAAACGAACTTCAATTTATCATCTTGTACACCCAAAAGGTTTTCTAAACAATTATAAATGGGTAAATATCTAATTCGCAAACTTCAAGAAACTAAAACGAATTTTATATATCATAGTTTACATCCACAACACATTAAAAAAAACAACTGTTGAATAAATATCTATACAGGAAACTTGTAGTAGTAACTACAAATCCAAAATATATATATTTTATAAATGTTTACATTTAAAACGCATCTGCAATGTTAACTTGTTGAGCCGAATAAATCTTCTTGGTCAGAAGCAGAAAAAATTCATTAATGTAAGATTATTTTTAAATTCTTTGTTTGATAGTTTCAATTGCCAACAATTATAGATAATTTTGCGTTGCATCTAAAATACATTTCATTTGTCAAATAGGTTATTTATGTTTATGAATTATTTAAGCCAGATGTAACATTAGTTACAACCGAACAAATCATAAGGTATATCAGCAAAATAAACTTTTTCGACCGATTTACAAGAACAGAAAAAACTACTATCAAGAATTTAATATTTGTTATGAAAAAGTGTTAAATACAATATATCCCAGTTGAAACCAATTACCCATACCTGGTTGCCCACTTGAAAATGGCGATTCTTAAATTGGGTATTAAACGGAGGTGGAAAATGGCATTATTGTTTACTAATCTAATTGTGACATTGTGTGAAAAAATGTGGTTAAAACTTATATTTTATTAATTTCATTACTATCATCATTATTTTTATTATCATTATAATTCTTATTATTTTATTGTAAATCAAAATGTGTTGACTTACTTAATTTTTGTGGTAAATTTATTGCTATACTTAAAAAAAATGAATATGTTGCACGCATCCTTTGCTGGAGATAATATTACAAAATTAAAATGTAAGTTATTTCGTTATTTACTTTACATTTTCGGTTTAAACTGTCTATTAGAATCGTTCAAAATATTCAGTTACTAACATAACAACGTTGTTGTTTGGGAAACTATTATTTATACATTGTTACTGTAGAACATAATTTATTTTTTCTCATATTGGGTGTATGAATATGACTAAACAGTAAAATACTTTGAAAACTTAACAGTATAGCACAATTGAAAATGTGCCTTTGCTACTTTCTTTCAAATTTTCATCACATTTAAAAAAATAAAAGAAACAAAAACGAGTATCTAGAATATTAATTTCTGCGCGTTTATTGGATTTAATGGCCGTAACGTCAACAAATGTTACGAGCGAGACAAAAAATCAACCGAAGAACCGATGCAACGAAAGAAAAATCGGTCTCCTGCTACAACTTGCAGTTTATTCTCATCTCTATCCCGTGCTTGCGTTTGGTCCCTTTCAATACCGCTGTGCGGCGCCGCGGACCGGGCACGGCTAGAGTCCCTTGATACAGAGAGTAGCTCCTTCCATTGTTCCACCGATCCCGCCATTTTATATCCAGTTGTTAAGAGGTTTGGAACTGTGAGGTATTCTGTGTGTTGAGAACCATGAGTCTATCCCAAAGCAATATTAATGCTTTTAAACATCTTCATAACGTCACCAACAGTTAAAATTTCCCTTCAGCTTCTGATTGCTGCCTGGCGAAGCTCTCGGGTAAGAGGATATTAAAAGGCGGCGGTTGCGCTACTCTCTGTATCTAGGGACTCCAGGGCATACTGAACCCGAACCTGAAGGCAATCTGCACAACGTCACCATTGTTTTAATTTTCCTTTAGCTCCTGATTGCTGCCTGGCGGGGCTATCGGGTGAGAGGATATTAAATGGCTACTCTCTGTATCAGGGATTCTAGACACTGCTGTATTGGCGAGCTCGCGCCGCCCACTCCTTGGCTCCGAGGTGACTGCGGGGGCCGAGATCTCTTGATGGAGCTCGAGAGCCGCTCCGTTCACGAAAACGGCCAGCAGTGACGCGGCGCGGCGCGGCGCGGCGCGGCGGGTATCTTTTCGAGATGGATCGCATCTGCTTACGGAGTGGTTGATGGTCTTGCTCCTGGGCGATACGTTTTTAACGCTATTTCTTCATCAGAGTAGGAGTGATAAAAGAATGATGAGGACATTAATGTCGACTCTGGGTCTCCAAGTGATAGTAAAACTGAGAAGCAGGGCGGACGAAGCTTCCAAGAAGGAGCTGATCTATTTATTTCCAGCCTTGATAGTCTGGATGTATCAAGCTACATTTCGGTTGTTGGATGGGTTCTAAATTTGCAGACCCATGAAAATGCATTGCCGATTGTTGATACTAAGTAGCTTGTTTATAATTTATTTAAGAACGAGGGGCAATAACATGCTATGTCACATTTCCAATGAAATTGAAATATTAGTATATTTCGACGCCCCACAAATGTATCTACTCGTAGATGTTGGGTTTTTATTTTAAAGATTTGCTGCAAGATGGCAGTGATATTCGTAAATTGAAGTTCCTTATCCTTATATGTAGAATACAATATCTTAACCTTCATTTTCCGTTTTCTCAAAAATTAAGTATTGTGGCGTCGCATATTATTGCCCCGAGATCTTCATTTACATTTCTTCTTTCTAAGTATTTGTCACTGCAACTATCTACATACTTAAAATATAGAAGAACAAAAATACATTATGTCAGTGCCCCGCGTAGAACAAAGTAGAACAAAATTCGAATTTATTCCTGACAATTCATCGGTACATTTAAATTGCTTTCCGTATGTTGAACATATATAATATAGACATACTTTTATAATTATACATGTATAATATATAAATAAGACATGAAAAGTATTTAATATTTTTTCGAATAAGCCATCATACACTTTTATTATAAATAACAAATAAGTATGTTTTTATTTTTTAATATTCCATTAGAACATGTTTCACAATGTAGTAATTATGCCACTAAAGAAACATAAAAGCGAAAGCGTACAATCACCCGTGCTTCCTAGTTCTAGATATACTAACGTTGTATACATTCCATTACGGCGGGTAAAATTAGAATTCTGCACCAAAAAGGTTTGTGTACGCTAACGCACGCGCAGTCTTAAATTTTTTCTGACGAAATCTCTAAAATAGTTGTAACACGATGTATCATTTGTTATGGTTCGGGATAAAATATTTTATGACAAGTGATTAATCATGAAAAGTGCATCCGATTTCAAAACATTTAAATTTTCGTGATGACGTGAATGAGAAAGTTATTTATAGCACTTAGAATACATCAAATTCATAATATCATCATTAACAAAATTAAAAATGTTGGAAGAAAATAGATGCTGCTATGAAATGCTAAGACATTTATGGAAAGCTAAGGGCTTGTTATAAATTGCACGAAAGAACTGTAAACCTTGGTTTTGATCATGTCGTCACACATCTAAGTTTCAGAAATATTTATTTTACGGTAAAAAATAATTTACTTTTCAGCACACACTTGCATGGAAACTGCTACTTTACTTCTCTGCTCATTGATAGAAAAGTGTTACTTTCCGTACAAGTACCCAAAAATAGAGTTAACTGCACGCGTTCCGCAAAGAAGACACGGTAAATTGTGACCCGAGAAGTAAACAAAGCACTAGAACTACATGAATCAACAAAGCTGCTGCATCATATATGATCCTAAAAATTGTAAGTTTGTTTTTGTAAGTTTCCATGAATGCGGACTAAAAAAATTACCGATTTCCGGCGCACTATTACCTAATTTTCTCTTCTTACAAAGTACTTCGCAAGGTGAGAAAGTAAAATATACACAGCTCGTACGAAAGTGTCTTTGGCATACCCATTTGAAAATACCGGACACGGCTCTTTCCCCTCGTCCGTCAACATTTCATTCGTAAGCCAAACACTGACCTTCCTTACCAGTTACGTAAATAGCTATTTATTGATTTTAGACGCAATCTACCATCTTTTTTTTGTTTGGAATGAATTAAAACAATGTTTTTTTTCTCTACGGACTACAAATGATTGCATTTTATTAAAAATGGTACAATAATCATGAGAAAGTACAGTAAATTAGTTTATATTCTGTGAGAAAATTAAATATTATGAAAGAAGGAAAAGATTATTTCCTGAGTTTTCTCTATCAATTATTTCAAAACATTCTAAAATGTTTATTGATTGCATTTGAAAAGAAGAAGTTGCAAGTATGTGAGAAACGAACAATGATTGAACGCTGGTAAATGGTGGCGTTGAGTAACTTTTGTTTCCATTTTTATCATTGACAGTTTTCGAAAATAAAATTTCTACGTCACTACGGGAAACAACACTCGCTTTGGAAATCATAAACCAGGTTGCACCACTTTTATTCATAAATAAACTATTGTATATAGTAGATACAATCATTTAACGCTCGTTAACAATCATTTTATCATAATAATTGACTTTAGAAAGAACCCCAAAAAGCACACACTTACCGCTTGCAAGATTGTGTAATAATACACTGAATATTAATATATACTTCTTTTTTTTTCATTTTGTACAGTAGTCCATTAATTTTTCGAAAAAATCATATAAAATAGATATTGAGCTCTAAGTCACCTTCAGTAATGCATTCAATCAAAACTTGCATTTTATTGCATCAACATTGATTCGTTTATTTCTTACTTTGATCCATGTAATCTTTTGAAGTTTATAAACAAATACATTCAAATTC
The DNA here is from genome assembly GCA_031308135.1 of Acheta domesticus. Taxonomy (NCBI): domain Eukaryota; kingdom Metazoa; phylum Arthropoda; class Insecta; order Orthoptera; family Gryllidae; genus Acheta; species Acheta domesticus. Next base: position 15,416,287 of record JAHLJT010002406.1, read on the forward strand.
GTTCGTATTTCAAAACAGAAGGTATTCTGGATGTAATCTGTCAAACATTAGAAAAATAAATAAATGTCGATTGTTAATTAGAGATTCTCGATTGTTAAACAGAGAAATCTTTTAAGAACTCGTTAAATTCCTTGAGAAGTGAAAAGGAAGAAGGTAAAAGGGTTGCAGCTCGAAAAAATTCCTCCGCAGTCAAATAACAGAACCTACTCCCATTCGCCGCATCGTCGACCACGCAAACCCGTCCCGCCGCCCGCCAACACCAGTGGGAAGGAGAGCGCAACTTTCGAGGCAGGCTGTGCGGCGGCGGCGGCAGGCGGGTGCGGGGGAAGGGAGGCAGGCGTGCGCGGCGGTGGCGGCGAAGGCGGCGGCGGCGGCGGCGGCGGCGGCGGTGGCGGCGGCGGAGGCGGATCGTCAGTGTGGAGTCCGGGGCCTGTGTGTTCGGTCGCATACGCCGACACCTCTGCTTCAGCTGGCAACTGAACTGCCTGCGAGGACCCCCTCCGCCTCCTCCCCGCCCCCGCTGCCACCACCGCCCTCGCCCCAGCGTCGCCCGCCGCCCTCGAGCGACCCCGACCAAGCGCCGGAGGAGAAGGAAGAAGCACAGCGGGTCGGGAGCGGCCGACGCAGTCCCACACAGTCGCGCGCTGCAAACCGACGGGTGAATGCGAACGCCTCGGGTGAGTGCGAACGTTTTTTTGTTTTTCGCCGGCGGACAACTCCCATCGCAGCACTCCCCGCGAAGCTACGGCCATATGGTGGCGAGGAAAACCGAGCGGCGGCCGACCTACAAACTGCTGCAGAAATGCCAGGAGAAACTTGACCGAAAGTAGCCGACTTCGTGTGAATACCTCTCGTTCTGGTTTACCCATTCATCGCCCGGACTCTGGATTGCCGAATTGTAACGTTTTGCGCAGGAAGCTTCACATCCTGAATTCTATTACGTGCACGACGTCCCGCAGTTGTACGGAGATCTCTACGGCTTGCCAATCCGCGAGAGACTTCAACGCCTCAACGGAACACTGATTCGTCAAGATACAGCCCTGAAGAAATCTGTGCAAACCGCGAGCCGGACCGTGCAGATTCCTCGCGCAGCGACTGTGAAGTGCGTCTGAAGACGCGAAGTGGAGCGCGTGGAGTCTGTGGAGGCGAGCGGAGAATCCGCCGCGCCCGACGCAGCTGATCGCCCCAGCGAGCGCCCAGCCGCGTGGTCGCCGCTGACCGGCCAGCCGGCCCCAGACGCGCCGCAGCTGTCACCGACCGCCGCCACGTGAGGACACGGCGGCGGCACGGCCAGAATTGCGCCTACGCCCCTCGGCCCACGGCTCTCGCACGCTGCTCTCGTGCGCCGCTCTCGCACTTTCCCCTCTCCTCGCGTGCGGATTGCGGCGCTGCAGGAGTCTTCTTCTGCGCGGGCTGGGAGTCGGATTGGAATTAATTGGTTGAAATGTGAGACTTTTTTGTGTGTGTGCAGAAGAACACACATTGTGCGTTGTCGATGGTTGAAGTGGCCTGCTTGAAAAAAAATATTTTCAACGCAATTCATTAACGTGGCAAAAACGTATTGTCTTTACTTTCGTGTTTGACAATCAAAGAGCATTTTCAGTGTTATTCATATTACTGTTGAACTTCGGTACAAACTTTTGTTTTAGTACGACATAAATAAATGTTGCTAGTTGAAAAGTTAGGAGACTGCTACAACTGTCAACATTTTATTTTTGCTGACATTTCAAGTTATTAGAAAATATAGTGCCTCACTCTAAATTTACAACAACAACAACAACATCCAGAAGCTTATCATTGCTAGCTTGTCAGCCATATCCGTGGTGCAACCTCCGAACACCCACGTGCATCACCCAAATCAAGATTACTTCTTATAGTAAAACAACCACCTCTCCGGCGGTCCCGCGTGTCAATTTTTTTGCTTCCCGAGCGCCAACTCGAGCAAACCCATTCGAAGGGGCCTCTGGAGCCGAGCGATCACCCTGCAGCGCTCGTCAACGCGGGACGCCGTCTTTGTCCACCGCTCCGGTCTCCCTCCGACAGCGACCGTGGACGAGTGGCGGCGTCACCACCCGCATCGGCCGGCTTTCGACGGGAGGCTGACGAACTGCGCCATTGGCCTTCCCACGAAGCTGCAGCACTCCGGGGAACCTGACGTGGAAGACTACTTTTCAGCTCCGTCGGAGTCAACGAGCTCAGCCAACCTGTTTTGGTAAGTACCCACCGACTACTACCTGCGCGGCCGCGCAGTCCTCCCTCGCGACAAGTCCGCCCGTTGATCGCTTAATGCGTTAAGCCCCCGCTTCGAACGCCATCGACGCCCGGGACGGAACGGCGAGTGTTTTTGGCTTGTTTATTTATTTTTTCGACACAGCTAAATCATATGGGTAAATGACATTGTGGAATTCACAGTGCTTCAACCTGTACACGTCAAGTTACATGTTTGTAGAAACGATGACCAATTGCATAGGTCAATTTGATAATTTCTTCGCTTGCGCATTTCCAAGTTAACGGCAAGTGTACGGCCTTAAATGTTAACATAAAATAAACTTGAGTTTAGAGAACGCACAATTTTTAACGCATTCCGCGTCAATATAGGGAGATAAGTCATAATTTGATTCATTTCACTCAGGAACTGGTACTAATGCTCACGCATTTTTACTATCTACCGATCGACTACTATCTACGCGGTGCGGAGTCCTCGGAGCTTAATGTGTTAAGCTCTGCTTCGGTCGCCTTCGAGGCCTGGGATGGGCGACGAGTGTTTTTTTATTTTTTCGACACATAGATAAATTATATGGTTAATGACATAAGAGTGGAATACGCTGTGTAGATAGCCGTGCTTCAATGTATATGTTTCAAGTTAGATAATTGTCAAAATGATCGCCAGTTTCCTTGGCCAATTTACAAGCATTTCCAAGTTAACGGCAAGTTTACAACTTTCAAAGTTAACATAAAATATCCATGAATTTTGACAAGCTTCACTCGCGCATTTCCAAGTTAACGGCAAGCATACGACCTTCAAAGTTAACATAAAATATCCTTAAGTCTAACCAACGTAAAATTTTCAACGCATTCCACGCCAACATAGAGAGAGAAGTCTTAATGTGATTCATTTCACGTGCGGAACTGCTACTAAAGTACTCGCAAATCTAAATAATTATTCAAGCGCAGTTCTAACGTGTTCCATTGATTGATTGGAAAAATATTCGAGACCGCGGCCGGGCCGGAGAGGCGTCTGGAGCGGTCGACGGGCCCCTGCGGGCGGCGCGCTCCCGTCGTGGGTTTGGCTTCCGCGTTTTGGGTTTTTGCTGGCGCGACCACGGGCAGCACCAGCTTCGGAGCGCGCTCGTTGTTTTTTTCTTCTGTCGGTCTACTAAATGACTTGATTCCACGAGCTCTCCTACGTGTTTCGATATTTCTCGGGGTCAGGCGGTCGATAGTTTGAAAGCTAACTGCGGTTTCAACTGAATTGTATTTTAAGAGATATTGTGAATATAATTGCACGTTACTTGGTAAGAAACAATACAACAAATTTATCATCTAATTAATTTTAATAATATATCGAATATTTTGATACCTAAGAACCTTATCTGATATTCTATCGAAAATACTGTAGTAGTTGATTTTTTTATAACTCACGTGCAAACCGATAAATTTTTTCCCCTGCGGACAGGACGCACAAACAAACGGAAAAAAGTGGATTCTATTATGTCATTTTTTCAGTGATTAATAGTTTGAGATACTAACAAACTGATTCTTTTGAATAAATATGTATTAAATGGACCGCAATAAAATAGCAACATACTAATTGCAAAATTACAAAACTATTACAGTAAATTACGAAAGTGTCTAGAGAAACGATCGCGAATCATTGATATTTTCGATATTTTGGTTCTGTATAATGCCCTCTGTTGTAATGAGACAAGTAAACTAAATTAGAAGTACAATACTGAAAAGGTAACAAACCAACACAAAGGGATAGAAAACAAACAGATGCCTGTTTACATCTCTTAAAATAAGGTTCCTTATACGTTTGAAGTTTAAAACTTATACGTTTGGAGTTTTCTGTTTAATGGTTAAAGAAATAATTTTAAAAACTACAAGTATATTTATTTATCAACTGAAATAAGATGAAGATACATTCTGATGACATAACGAAACGAAAGAGCATTGAAGTAGGAATTTTGTTGCATTTGAAAAAGGGATTTTTCATTTTTTCGGTACTTGTCATTCATGAACTACTTTATTTTTGCTCTCGGCTAGTGGAATTTCTCACTCAATTGTTTGATGTAATAGAAAATTAAGTATTCCTTAAGATATATTTCCTTTCCTTTTAGTGCACAATCTGGTTTAACAGTGTATATCCGGCTTATTTATTTTCAAAACGTGTAATGAAAGGAGAGGCAAGGCTTGTTTAAAATGACGAAGAATAATACTCTGGAATTCAGACATATTAAAATAAATTCCTTAATTAAAACGCATTGTTTTACTAGATGTTAATATTCGTTAATTTATCATGTTGCCTAAAGTAATATATAAATCCAATTTATTGCTACACGGGAAAATACTTCTAGTGACATTACATGCCCAACGTAATGCAGAAGAACTACTTAATGACTGAAGTGAAGGAAATATTTATGGGTTTGAGAAACATTACTTCTCATTTGAAACTTCCTACTTCACTAGTGCATCTGTTTCAAATCGCCGAGCGCTATCTGATGCTTCAATCCATCATCTGTCGGCCATGTGCTGCGATAATAGAAAAGAGAATTACCAAACTCTTCTAGAATTACAATCTCACGGGTGATATCACGACAGCTATCATGTAGGGTAACTGAACCAATGATGTTAGTACAAAGCGTGATTGCGCAGACTGGATATTTCTACCATTTGTTTTTCCCTCTTGTAATCGTGTTTAGATAGAGAATGAAGTGACAAATGTAATGTTCTCGGCACATCGGAAGATATAGTGGTCGAAACCTTCTTCATAAAACACTCTGAATTATGATCTAGCAGGATGACGGAGAAATTAATGTGGAATGAGCACTATCTCTTCGTAAAAAATCACATTTTATGTTGTAACATGAAATAATAGTTGAGGTACTACCAACATTTAGTGCATTCGAAATGTCACTTGGTACCGATATTTCTGCAGTATTCCATAGTTATTTACAATTCATAATTTCGAAATATACATAAGTACCTTTTCATGTCAAAAGTACGTAATTTTGTGAGTAAAAAGTAAAATTTTCGAAAAACAAAATACGGAATGAGAAGAAAGTAAGTAAAATGTCATATTTACAAACTTATATTTACAGTTTTCGTTCATAAATACTATGTTTGAAATACGAAATATGGATTTTCACAAAACGTTTTCGATTTTCAGCATTATTTTCCACATGAATATCACAAGTGTAAAGGTGCATTCTTTATTTAAGAATCATTCAAATCATGTTTAAAAAGGACGTGCAGATAAATACAAACTTCAGGATCAAATATTGTTGAATCTTTATGAGGACTAGCTGGAAATAACGGCGAAACATTTTCCTAAAATAATATATGTCTATGAAGTAATATTTCAAATTCTCTTAATAAATAGAGTCAATTTTGTGTGGCCGATGAATGAAATATTCTTGGACTAATTATAATTAATGAACTTGGACTAATAACAATTTTCCCGAGAGAAAGCCGTAAATCTAAAAAAATATTAGATTTCTTAAAATGATTTAACAAATATTTTTTAAACGTAATCGCAATTAGAAGCCCAGCAACTTGTGGTGCTGCAAAGACGCAAAGTTCCATCTATGAATTTTTTGATTTTTTTTAGTTGTGCCGAATCAATAAAATATTCGATTAGTGTATTCCAATTGACATAAATAATGTAAGTTCGGAACAAAACAATGTACGTACATTAAAAACAAAGTTTTATATTATTAATCAGTAAAAGATATTACTTGTCTTGCAATGTTGAGTAGCATAACACTCGAGATGCTATCTCGCTAACAATACAACTGAGAAACTTGGAAAAATTAATAAGATTTCTACGTAACTGAATTTTCATATCAACAATAGTTTTCCGAATTCGGAAACACTCTAATTTTAAATAAGAGAGTGCCTGCCAAATAATAATGTGTTTCTAAGAGAATAATTCAGAAACAAAGAAGACTACCTATGCTATACATGGAAACAAGAAATTATAAATTTATAAAAGGAGAAAGGAATAAACGATCATGACGATTATAATAAAGAAGATAGAAAAAATATTAAACTTTTAAAAATTGTATTTTAAAGTGTATTATTATTGTTGTTATTGTGTAATTTTTAAGGTACCCGAAAAATGAATTCAAATTTAAAAAACCGGAAATATATGTTGCTAAGAGAATAATGTCGTGAATCATAATTTATGCTTTAAATTCTTCAATTCATTATATACCCTGGCCGAGAATCCAAAAAGATGACAGGATGAAGAACATTCAATAATTTATAATGTACTAAAATGTATGCATCACTTGTTTACCGAAGAATACGAACTAGTTTCATTACTAATCAATGACCTAACTTTCCTTTTACATTAAGTAAATAAAATAATTCCGTTACTACCACACAAGAAATCTGATGACATCTTCTTCCTATTCGGAAACGCCCCAACGTCAACAAACAACCCCAATCCCTGAATCGAGCATGTAATGGGTGATCGCCGTATCGGGGCCAGCCGGGGCCGGGCACTCGCGCCGGTCAATCGCGCCTCCGCCCGCGCGCTGGTCCTTGCCCGGCCTCCGCCTCCGCCCGCGTTCACGACGTCCGCTTGTCCCTCGGTGCGTTGTAATGGCCGACCATCAATCGTCCCCCTCGCACCTGCCAATACGTCCGCGATGGCATTAGCGGCTTCATTAACATAATTAGCCCGGTCCGCGGGGCAGGTGCCGGCGCGGGCGCGGACGCGGAAAGACCCCGGACTCCGCCCCGCTGGGCCCGGGCCGCCGCGCTGCCGAGCCCCCGCGCTCGGCTCCACCCCGCGGACGGTTTGGTTTACTTTAGTTTAGTTCATGCCTCATTTTACGAGGCGAGACCCGGGCCATCGGGCCCGCTCTTCCGCCTGACCACGCAAATTTCGCTACGCTCCTTTCACCAACTAGCGGAGAAAGAAGGTATTTCTCGGGCGACGAAACAGGCGATTTGAATTTAGCTCAGAGGCTTCTTTTAGGCTTGAGGATCTTTTACATGCCGTAAATCTACTACATAGGACAGCCGGCTTTTCTTTCCCTCTGAAGGAAGGCGTACGAAGGATTTTTTCGCCCTTAAAAATCCACGGCTTCGATCGGGTTTGAACGCGCAATCTTGGCTACAACACCCCGATAAGCTGACGGTGATACCATCGAATCCGCCTGGTAATCAGTCAACAGGTCCACAGATAAATGTTCACTGCAAAATGTCTTCTCGTGGAAATGTCTATTAGTATAAATTCGACTACATAGGTCCAATACTGTTTCGTCCAAGTTATTTATAAGTAATGTCCAGTTGCTTACAATGTCCACTGTTATTAACACTCAGAGGGATGATTTTTTATTGACAAAAACATACAACTTTATTGATTGTTTAAACTATTACATGTGAAAACCAATAATATAATTATAATTTTCTTGTATCACAGGATAAGTATCCAGCTTCATGTGGCATAACAGGGTACATAAATATTGCGTCACACGGTTGTCTTTGTAATCTTAGTAAATGCTTACTATTTCTTCAATTCACCTGTGATGATTCGATTTTGTGATATATTTCTTATTTATATTGCCGTTGTGAATTACCTTAAAAATTGATTTTTATTTCTACAACAACGTATTTCTATTATTAACAAGAATGCTAAAAATGGAACATGAATGTTATTATTGATGAAGACAAGACATTTCGATTGAACAGAACTTAACATTACTCATTTTGTACCAAACCGCTTATTTAATATTTTGATTTGTAGACATTATGCAGCGGAATTTATTGAAGAAATGTAAAAACATCCGTCTTTAAAGACATCGATGATTTTGGGGCTCTGTTTTATTAACATCGATATTTTAGTTTTGAACATCCATGTTTAGAAACATTGATGTTTCGTTTATGGACATTAGGCAGTGGAGATTATTGAGTGGAAATTGTTGTGGTGGACATTACTTTTATTGAACATTACGCAGTGGACATTTTGGTGCGGAAATTTTGTTGTAAACTTTGAGTTAATTTGATATTCTCCTATGGACCGATTGACCTGAAACCCCGCGGACATGCCAATGTGTACTATGGGAGATACTGTTATTTTAGATTATTTCCAAGAAGTCTAAGTGACGGGCAGAAGAGCAAGAGGTCACAGGAGGGTTGCACAACCTCTCTACTCAATAGAATTAATTATTTTGAGACAACAATCCAGAACTTGCTGAGAACAAATAATATTTTCGAAGGATTTCACAGTAGATCTCAACTCGTATTAGGTAAGAGCCATCCTAACTTTTATAGTTTCCTGTCAGAGCTCTGAAAACAACAAGCAGATTTTTGGAAACGTCAATAAATGAATTTTCATTGGGGCGAACCGTAAAAGCTCTACGGAAAAAGGAAATATGTTGCATGCCAGAAGAGGCTAAAAACATTGGTACTCCAATACGCAAAATGTCGTGAGGAAGGAAGAACATTGGACCGCGTGCAGGTCAGTGTCCACAGTCTCCATATGTAAAAAATATCAAAATACAGGCAATAAATTTTAATTAATGTGCATATTTATTTCCTTTAGGTACTAATGTTTAGGAAAATAAAGGTTAGAAAATTTGCATTAGGAGAATTGGTTTTCATGCAACTTGTTTTTTAGGAAATTAATTTGAGTAATATTGGCTATTAGAAAAAATAGCCATTAGTAACTTTCCTTTAGGAAAAAAGATTTAGGAAAAACGTCCGGGATCTACTATGGGGCGGGAGCGAGGTTGGGCTGATCCTGGGTAATATGAATTAGGGGTAAGGAAGGGACATCAACGTCGATATTTTCAAAACATCGATGTTTCTATAAAATAATAGGCAAATTTAACACAGAGTTTTTAAAGCCGATGTTTTTAATCGGTGTTTTGTGTTCAATGTTTTTACGTGTCTGATATTTTATTTTTGAATGAAAAATGTACTATAGTAATAAAAACTTATAATAGTTTTGACATGTCCATAAATTAGACATTCTTGAGATTAAATTAACCAAGGGAGAAAAATAATTAAAATCTAAGTTTCTTCGATAAATAAAGTCTATATTGTTTTTGAATTATCCAATCACATAATAAAACTTTTGTTCATTCTCGCCATCATTTGTTGACTTCATTTTGTTAGTTATATCTGAATTAAAAATTAATAAACGCGACCCCTCCAAATTACATCCCGGTGAATGTTAATGTTTTTTTTTGTTAAATATCACTTTAAAAATATCAGTCTTTAAACGCATCTATGATTTTGGGGCTGTGTTTTATTAACATCGCAATTTTACTTTTGAACATCGATGTTTAGAATCACGTTTTGTTGACGATGTAGCATTTACGGGTGGTGGTGCAGACAGCACTAGGGAAAGGTACAGACGGCATTAGGGCCCATAGTGTAAGGGGCATTAGGGCCCGGAGATCTAGATGTTTAAACCATACGTTCTATGTGTTCAGAGATCCTAAATTACGTTAGGTTAAATTTTTATTAATAAAATTATATTAGGGCAGGTAATTTATTGCATTGGTTTTGCAGCAGCATTAGTTTTGTGGTAGTCATTTACTAATTCAATTTTGACTGTTGCCTTCTTAGTATTAATTGTGTGGTAGAATGACTAAACAAATGCTACAATTAAATAGTATATGATGTATCATCACAAACATTAAATACAAAAAATTAGTGGAATATTCGATAGTTAAAATCACGAACAATACAAAAAGTACGAAAGTATTTGAATCAGCAGAAAAGCAAAATAATGAAAGGAAAACCAAAGTTTTCCCTTTAAGACTCTTCCTATTCTTAAAAGAAATCAATTAATAAAAAATATACATTATTGAATTTCAAGGCCTTTGGGGCTTTTGTTACTCATGCCTCATTTAATTTTTTAAGTAGTATCATTATATGGAACAAATGCAATACAAGACTCCCATCATCATGATTCTAATATACGTGCAGGGACCTTTTACTTCGAAAGAAACGACTAAAATTGGTAAAAAACTACAACTTCGAACCATACTGCTCACTATCCAATTCAAAACACCGGGTTTCAATACGTCATTGATCCACGTGGAGTTTGTGCTGGACAAAAAGGTTTTTCTCAGAATTATTTCGTTTTCACTTCCTCTCACTCCACCATTTCTTCCCCATCATTCAAACACAACATCATCATCATCATCAAACTCTCAAGTTTATTCGTTCTTTCCAGATATGTTTTTACCTTTAGGAATAGGCATTGTAATAAAGAATAAAGCATATTCTGAATGTGATGGCCTACTGCTTTGAACAAGAGCGGCCCAATGAGGGTAGCCAGCCAGCGACCGATTTTTTGACGGCGCTCATAGTGAAGCCGATTTTGGCCGAAATTTCGGTCGTCCGACGGCGGACGTTTTCGTCCGATGTTTCGGATTCGTTCAAACAGATAAGATAAGCGGAAATGGTCATAGTGAATCCGAACGACCCATTCCGATGGGATTCGAAATCACTGGCTGTCGGAAGATGTGTTTAGTTTAGTTCATTCGCCCGAAATCAGTTGGAGAGTCAAGGCCATATGTAATACAAGACCATCTTCAATACACGTAGATCTTGAGCGTGATTCTGGCAAATGTTTCAAACAATCATCCGGCGAATTAGGGAAACATTTATCCAATTTCGGGAGCAACTTTCGGGTATATTTTCAGATGAAATTAGGCTACGGTCAGAGTGAAGCCGAAATATCGGCCGCTCGTAACCTGACGACTGCGAGCAAAATCGTCCGATTTATTTCATCCGAAATGTACCCGAATGTTGCAACCGAAATCGCCCGAATATCTCCAGAGTTCCGCAGTTCATTGTTTGAAACATTTGCGAGAGGCACTCTCAAAGACCCTCTGCATGTATTGGAGATTGCGTTGGCATTGCAGATAGCCTACAGTCCCTAGATAAAAAAAGTAGCGCAAACGCCTCCATTTAATATCCTCTCACCTGACAACCCCGTCAGGTACCAATCTAGAACAGAAGGGAAATTATAACAATTGGTGACATTATGACGATTTTCAAGAATATTAATATTGGCTTGGGGTAGATTCATGGTTCTGAACATACAGAATACTACACAGTTCCAATTTTCCTGACAACTGGACATAAAATGGCGGGATCGGTGGAACAATGGAATGCGCTCCTCTCTGTATCTAGGGACTCTAAGATAGCTTTGGCTCTCCAACTGATTTCAGGCCAAAGGAGCCGACAAAATCAAACGAAACTCATCATCGTCTGTTTCGTCTGATGATGTTTTCGGACGCCATCGGCAGAGGTCATTCGGGTTCAATATGCCCTAGAGTCTCTAGATGCAGAGTGTAGCGCACCCCCCCCCTTATTAATTAAATTATATAAATATATTAAATCCTCTTACCCAATAGCTCCACCTGGCAGCATTCAGAAACTGAAGGGAAATGTTAACTATTGGTGACGTTATGAAGATGTTTAAAAGCATTAATATTGCTTTGGGATAGACTCATGGTTCTCAACACCCAGAATATCCCACAGTTCTAATTCTCTTGGCAACTGGATATAAAATGGCGGAATCGGTGGAACAATGGAATGCGCTGCTCTCTGTATCTAAGGACACTAATATGCCCATTTCCATTTACTAGCACATATTTGAATGAGTCGGGCCTATCGGATGCGAAAACGTCCAACGTCTGTCTACCGAAATTTGTCATAATCGGTTACATTGTGACCACCGCCTAAGTTCGGCTCGATTACGCTCGCTGTCGTTCAAAAGAGCACAAAGGATATGTTAAGAATTGAACTTTCAGCTCTCACCCTGAAAGAACCGCTTTTACTACTGGCTGCCTAAAAAATTTGATTTAAACGTTTACATCAGTGCTTTTCAACCCACGGACCAGGAGTTGTATGCCAACGGGTTAATTTTTGGCAGCCAGCAAAAAATACTCATTTTAACTACAATGCGTCCCGTTGCTTTAGTCTTTTGCCTGCAAACAAATGCCTCACTTAACTAAAAATAAAAAATATAATTATACGAATTAAGTTATATTAATATTTTGTAAGTATTATGTGATTGTAAAATAATTGAGATATATTCATATTATGTATTATGTTATTTGGTTATTATGAAATCTAATTATCACTATGAGCAACCGACATTTAGGCTACACTGTGACCGTACCGTAAGCCAGCTGAGCATTGCCGAATACCGCATCGCTGCGCATTGTATTCTCCAATGGCCAACCACATGAATTGGATCGCCAACTGAAAATGCTTTGGATGTGCGAGTTGACTGATTAAAGGTAGAGGTTACGGATTGCTCCACGAGATATTGAGTTTGTTTCCAAGTCTCGAAAAGGAATATCAGAAGAATCGATGCAACTCTTCGATTTCCCATGAAATCGTGTGAGAGAATATTAAAAATAATTTTCTGACAGAGGAATTGACAGAAAAAGTGGGGCCACGCTCGTCGCAGGTAAACGGACAACTCCATGTAAACCAGTGGCCTTCAATCTTTTTTAACTAAACGTTTTATTTATTATTTATTTAACGTCAAAAACAGTTAAAAACCTTCTAATGGGAGAAGAGTTTTTGTCATTTTCTTTCCAAACCCAGCACCAATCATGATGTATTATGTTAATTATATTATGTTATGTTAATCATAGAAATGTTTATATTCTACCATTTGAAGTTTTAATCGATTTATTATATTTTAAACCTGGTTTGCTGAATTTGATAGTAAAACCTTTAAAAAATCCACAAGCAAGTGCCTCCATTGTTACTTCTTATTTTATATTATATTTTTCGAATTCTGATTCATACGTGGCTTTCATGCTCAAACATTAAACATTCTAAATGATGTGAAGAATGGGACTCTCTATCTCGAAAAGGATTCCGAAGATTCAGATGGTAATACGTGAGTAAAGACGCAAATATACAGCAACCAAATAATTGCAAATTATTTTCGCCACAAACATATCCTTAGATCATGGTCAACGTTTCCACTAAAGGTAAGAGCTAAACCTGCTAATACTTCCAATGAAAAAATTGAACATTTGATTTCAAGACATAGCTTTTTACTTTCCCGTATACGTACGTATACACGGAGTGATATACGTAGTATAGGGAAAGTTATGTAATGCTGCGCGAAAAAATGGCCAATTTTCGGCGGAAAAATTTAATTGCCGGGCCGTGAAAACGAATGAGTGGATAAAACCAGTTGCTAAATTAAGAAAAAAAATCCCCTAACACGTGGTGTATCCAGAAACCCTGCTTTCTAGGTCCTTGATACCGAAAACCCAATTGAAAGGAAAACGTCCGTCTATCCGTCTGTCTGTCTGTCCGTCTGTGAACACTGCTAGCGCCTAAACCATACGTATGGTTTCTTCCAAAATGGATATTTCCTGGTCGATATGATTCTAGTCGAAGTTTTGAGATTTTGAAAAAGATTCTTCAAAATTTGGGGGTACTTTATATGAAGCCCCCGGTGATTTTCAAAATTTTCTCAAAAACGGCTCCAAATTTTTTCTTTAAACTTTTGGTAGGAATAGTGGTAACTGTACTCTATCAGGTGACATAAAAGCCATATTGGTCTATTGGTTGGTTTTTTCAAAAATTAAAAATATTTAAATTTTTTCACATATTTCTCACGTCGACAATATTTACAGTAGCGGCGATTTTTTCACATCGTGATAGTGATAATTACACTCTTTAGTATAGCGTAAAGTTTATTTTGAGTTATTTTTTTGTTTTTTCAAAAATTACATAATTGTAATTTTTTTGAAAGATCTCTCACAATCTTTAATATGCACATTAAGAGCAATTTATAAACATTATTATATTTGTGAGTGTAAGTGCTTCAAATAACTTCAAATAAAGTATTTTGAAAACTCAAAAATTTTCTGTGAAAATGAGCTTCAAATTTCGCATTTTTAGTAGTGCTAAAACGCCATTTTCTCTTAAACGGCACATAATTTTTAAAAGAAAATTGCCATTTATGGCTAGGTTTTTGTGTTCTTTAATATTCTAAAATTAATATTTTCGTTCTACCAATAGGAAACCGAAAAATTAAGAAAATGACAAAAAATGTACTTTTGGCGGTGATTGATGTTAGCTGGCAAGAAAGAGTATGTGGCAATTCCGAATAGCTAGTGAAGACCCTAGAAAATAGAAAACTAATACGGGAAAGTCTGTGCCATTCTGTAGCACCACTAGTTCTCATTTTGTGTCGTGAAAACGGAATATCAGCCAATCTTGTCGAAGAATGTGTGTTTAATTTGTAGGATTATGAAGTGTAATTGAATTATTATAATGTTTTTTTCGTCTAAATAAGTACTATTTTCACAGATCTTTTCACAGATTTATCTCAGACGAAACATTTGGCATTAATAATAAAGTGTAAAAGGGACATGTTAATATACATATCTATATAAAAGGATAAATAATATAAATATGACATTAATGACAAAAAAATTGGCAATACATTTTGAACAGATTTAGTATGTTCACGTGAAAATACTAAAAAGTGAATACGGAAGCGAATGAAATTAACAACCACTTTTTTCTAAAAACTATTTTGGATCAAGGACCGTCTGCTATGGAGCCTTATAAGGACATGAAAAATATCGGATTATTTAATTATTCCAATTAAACTCTGTGCGCATTAAACTAATAATTAATGCGTAATTTAACAACTTGTTTAATTCTAGTATTCAAGTTTAACATTAAAAAATATTAAGTTCAAGTTTCATGTCGAATGAAGCCAAAAATATCCTGAATTATGTTCTTTAAGAAACGCTTTGAACAATGACCTTTTACTGATAAAAGTCGAATGTCGATAAAAGGAGAAAGAAACTTCGTTTTGAAATCTTACTGATCACTAAATCTCTGACACATTTGCAATCACAATATCTAAGAAAGGAACGTTCTACAGTGAAAATTCGGAAAAAGAATCTGACGTGATTAAGGTAGCGAAATTTTGATAAATACTGTTATTTAAAACACAAATACTATTCGTTTTGGATACAATTAAATAGGAAAACTATGAAGATAAAGTTTACTCTTTTTTAGTAATGTATATTTGTAATGTATATTTGTTTCAAGTAAATCTTGAAAAAAGATAATTATTGGTTTTTTAAAATTATTGTTATTATTAGCATGAAAGTGATCAGTGACTAAGTAGAATTATTTATTATTTATTCAGAGAGGAATCCTTAGAATACACGACAGTTAATTCTAAATTTTTCCTTTGTATTTTCCGTTGTATTTTTTCACGTAATAGAGAATTGATAGATGCGTTTTGCGACATACGAATCGCATCACGAGAGATGAGTCGCATCATCTGATTCTTTTTCCATGGTAAATTACTATGCGGGATCGAACGAGTTAAAATGAGATAAAAGTTGTTCAACATCACCCTTTTCTACAATAAAATACCGACATCTATATTTTATAAATGTACATATTTATTTCTCCTTCGTTCTCTTTCTTCCAATTTCCTCATTCAAATACCCGAAAACAAAGACCTCATCGAATCTCCTCGAAAATTACAAAAATTTAAAACCGAACCATTAGCATACAAATTGTCCGATAAAATTTGAATGACAATTCCACAATTTACGTATTACATACTCAATTCTACAATATGTAAAAAAAATTAAGCATCCTTCCCATTTACTTTTCACGGTCCGAGATTATGAAATAGTTGAAGTGAAACATCGACCTCATCGAAGTCTGAACATCTGAAGTTCTTTGAACAGTACCGTTAATCTGTCGTTGCCAGGGGCCCAAATGCTAAGGTTTCTGACTTGGCTTCCTGTTCTGTACAGTGTGGTAGCAAGATAAAACTCATTTGCTCCACGTGCTATTCGCGATGCACCAAAAGAAGTTGTCTCTCGATTTCTGGTTCTTCTGACTAGTTTGTGGAACTTTGCTAAGAAATATTACGACTATAAACAGGTGCTGGAAGCGTGCTGAGCCGGATTCTCCAAAAAAATAAAATGTATCTCTCCATACGGCTAGTTTACTTCAAATTCTCTAAATACATATTACAAACATACGCTGAATTTTAATTTGAAATCACTAAATTAAATTTTTGAGTTTCTTCTTGAGTTTGGAGTCTTTCATTTTATCATCGGAAGGTTGCGTTCTTTCATTAATTTAGATTTATTTTCCTAAAAGAAAAGATTTGTTCACATCACTTCAACTGTTTCATAATCTCGGGCAGTGAAAAGTAAATGGGAAGGATGCTTAATTTTTTTTTCACATTTTTGTAGAATTGAGTATGTAATAAGTGAATTGTGGAATTGTCATTCAAATTTTATCGGACAATTTGTATGCTAATGGTTCGGTTTTAATTTTTTGTAATCTAATATTTTAATTTTAAGTAGAAGTCACCCTCATTTTATCAACTTTCTAGTTAGTACTAATTATTTATTCTGCTATAAGTGTATGTTTTTTAGTAATCGGATATGATATATGGTGGGTTTACCTTTTCTTTTATCTGGTGAACATGATAAAGTTGATGATTCTATTGTGTTTTTATATTAAATGTTTTTCATGAAATAATTCAATAAATCAGGAGGATTGAAACTTCTTTTTCCAAAATATTTGTTTATTGAATGATCATGTCAGTAAATGCTCTTTTCTGTGCTCTACGGTGAGAATAATTTTAATACGTTATCATTTACACTGCTCTATAGATACAATAAAATAGTACATTCTCGCATTCCTTTACGCAAGAAAGCATTTTGTTACATTTTCTGGTTTATATAGATATGTTAATGGTTACTTTCGTGAGTATATTTTATTGTTTTTGCATTGATTTCCTTTAAATGTTATGATTTTGTGTGGAGATTATTTTTTCAGTTGTGTTTAGCTTCAGGAAGAGCCAATTTTTAATATTATTTGAACCGTAAATTACGTTAGTTGTGTCTAACATCGATATTTTATGAAGTGTAAGTGGGAAATACATTTATAATTCACCAACGTTATGTTACGAAAAACACGTATAATGATGAGATGGGCATGAAGCTTTTTTTAAACTTATCGGCTGATTTAAAACATTTCTTTCACTGAAGAGTCAACCTTTGATGTGTTAATTTGAATGTTTGTAGTTCTACTGAAGTGATTCAGAGGATACGACGAAAAGCTCAAAGTGCAGTCTTCACGCAAAGAAACCTAGAGTTGTATTTTTTCTTTAAAATTGTCCAAGTTTCTGTAGGTTTGTGATGAAGAAAAGTTCGTACAGACGGACATTGCTGGCTACGGCCAAGGCAATGCCTCGTGTTTGCCAGATGTTGCTCTTGCCCACAAGCATGGGAATTTAACTACGTCCAGACATGGGGAGACATCGTTAGCGGGCCGACAAAGTCGCACTATCGATACAAAATAACGAATAATTTCATTCGAATTCAGGGAAACTTATATCTTTACTCTTCTGATAATTGTTAATGTGTGAGGCGGCAGCCATGTTGTTTCACGACGTCTCATTGTTTTGTTTCCTTTGCAGTATATACCCATGAATTCTTGCAGAACGCGCACGGGAAAGTCAATTTTTCTGAACACGTAGCGCAAAATGACACTTGCCAACCAATAAAAAATGACTCCATGCATGAATGCTGAAAAATACGTTTATATGTATATATTATATTTATTGTTTGAATATTAAATTTCTAAATTAAAAGATTTTATTTTTTATATTGATTTTGTTTGCTACATATGTTTAGAACCTCAATTTTACTGGTAGGGGGATCCGCAGTTTGGTCTTGCTAAGGGGCCCACACGGTCTTAAGTTTGTCCCTGTGTATGACCACCATAGTAATGCGCAGCAGCAGATCCAGGGCGTGCATGGCCTTCTCCTCCAGGGGGACCATGGCCTTCTCCTCCCAAAGTCCTAGGGTTTTCGTTAACGTTATCTCCCTTTATTTGGCAAAATTGATTTACGTATTTATTTTGGAATTATGTAATTATTTAAAAAATATATTATATAGTATTACACATACACTACAAACATAACATTCAAAATAATAACAAACATGTTTATTATTTAACGTAAATCCATGATTCCACCTCCCCAAACGATCGGCTGGATCTGCCTCTAGCAATGCGCGTGTGATCGGGTGGGTGACCGTGAGAACAGGCGAGGGGATCGGGTTCACTCGCACGTAGTGTCTTGTTCGCCAACAATGTTTGCAGCGTGGAGCGGAGAGGTTGGTGGGATCGAAGAAGGTGTAAACACAACAAAGAAGGTAACATCAGGAGAGGAGATGCATGTGAAGGCAACGGCAGCAGCTAAGGCAAAAAACAATGGCGGCGATTCAAAAGTGGCCGTAGAAATGTAAGGGGCGATGGCGAAAGAAAAATGTGCTTGGGATGGTGATAATAATGGTCCAGTAACAGAGGAGTGTCATAGTGTACGCCATGTTTTTACAGATTTCTATTTGATGTTTCTTAATTGTGAAAACACTGTAGGTTGAACGTCAAGGTTTCGGGTCCCAACTAGAGTTTTTAACATTTGTGAGTTTTCAACGTTTGTGAGACTTGAATTTTTGTGATTTTTGAACGGATTTGATAAGCGTACTCTTAACTAATTCGAATTATTGAAAGTTCTCTAATTCTTGAGATCTCTATTTTTTCAATCCTTCATCTACCTTATTAACATTGCATTTAGACCACATTGCATTGGAAAAATCTACTTCGAGGAAATACACTTCATTGTTCGGAATTCAAGTTCCTTTAAATCAGATATGAATTTCTTTTTTTCTTAACTGTAAAAAATGTAAAGTTCCATTATTAAGATTCACGCTTAATGTAATATACTATCAGAGTTCACTTAGTCCGCAGTAGATATTTGAATAATGGCAGTTCAGGACATAAAAAGTTCTGCGCATTGTTTTGATGGTCAATGTTATATTCTTTCTTCAGCAATCCTTTACTACGTAGTCTATATATACAGAATATACCAAGAAAAATGACATTTTTGATAGTTTGTCATAAATGAATATACTCAAGTTTTATGATTTTTGTTTTAAACAATTATTGAATTACAATCTACAGCTGCATATAAACATTTAAAATTTGGAAGGATATGTACAGAGGATACTGATCTCATCAAATTGTGGGATTCCTAAGATACACTAAGAATTTATTCCATGGCTAGGATGGCGACGGCTGGTATTTCTTATGGCATATAAGGCAGGATACACAACACAAGGCTGATTACACAAACAGGGAACGGTGTGGACGTTTTTCCTACCGTGTTGGTGAGTTTTCCATGTATGTAATACTTCTAAATATAATACGCCCTAATGTTTGTCAAAATTATTTAAATCCACGTCAAACTTCTAAAGATTTTTAATTTAAAATGGTGTTCATAAATCTTGCTGTAAATTATCGATGTCAACACTTTTTTTCAGATAATCAGTAATTTTCTGAACGTTGCTCTCACCCACTCATGAACTTGTAAAATGTGTCTGAATTATTGCAGAAAAGTGAATGATCATTCATTGGGATACATTTGAATATGTGAAAAGCTTTTGAGTCATGTGAGATCTAGTATACGAGCAAGTTCTGTCCGAGAAAGTTGTATCTTTGTTTCACCGTCTGTCTCAGAATTTAGGCGAACACTATAGAATTCCAATTTTTTGAAAGACATTCTTATGCAACAGCACTAACATCACTTTTACATCTTCCGACATTAAGAAGAGCTGTAGGTAAATAAAATACTGATCAATCAGCTTGGACATTTGAAAACTGTATCTGAATAGCTTAATTAATAATTTAAAAGATATTTGAACGAGACTTCTTATGTCCACATGTATACAAGTATTTGTTTATTATTGCTTTACGATTTCTCAAGCTCATTTGGCACAATATGGGGCGGAAGCTCGATATTTACATTCTAATCGCAGATTGTGGATTCCGGTTGGCATTCAAGGGAGAAACGGAGTGTGGAGGTGTCGCAGTACGCTCTGAGGAATGCCACAACATGTGGGCCGAAACGTCAGCCACCACGACAGAGACGTGGCTTGTCCCGGATAGCGTAGACCAGGGGTCCTCAAACTTTTTAAACGGGGGGCCAGTTCACTGTCCCTCAGGCCGTCGGAGGGCCAGATTATATAGTACGATTTTTTTAACTCTGCCTCTCAAGCCCCTTTGGCCGATCACACGGCATTTCGCGTCTTTCTCGGTCCTGCCGCTAGACGTCGCATGGTCGCGAGCACTGCTTGATACGGTCGCAATCATGCGATATCAATTATATTGCTTTATTAAAAACAATTTAAAAAACACCGATGTTTTGGCAATAAAATATCGATGTGAAGAAAACATCGAAAGCAAAATATCGATGTTTCTAGTGAAAAACATTGTTGTTTTATAACTATCGTTTTTTTTGCCATCTCTAGACATCCTACCACATAATAAAAAATGTGCGGATTAAAAAAAATTCTTTAAATCCTAAAAACCCGGCGCGCCGTATACATGCCCTCGGCAGGCCGCATGTGGCCCGCGGGCCGTAGTTTGAGGACCCCTGGCGCAGACAGTACAGACTCCGGCCGCGGAAGCCTACTCAAACATATTTTGAAGGTGTCGTCCATCAACGTTGAGGGAGAATTATGAAACATGGAAGTATTACAATAAAGGATGGCTACACAAGCGAATACGCTTATGCCGTAAAGCTCCAATTCACGGCCCATCCAAGACTGTAACTAGGCCACCTTACTTATGGGCTTTAACCATGAACAAGCCGAGCTCGCGAGCCTAGCTTGTGTTGGATGTAAAACCGTATCTGTGGCATTGTTCCTCGTTGTGCGAACAACGAAGCAGGTAGCAGTGGCGACATATTTACATCCGACGCGAGGGAAACTCGTCAAGCGAAGCTTACCCGAGAGTGCCTAGCCGTAGCA
This sequence comes from Acheta domesticus, assembly GCA_031308135.1. Taxonomy (NCBI): domain Eukaryota; kingdom Metazoa; phylum Arthropoda; class Insecta; order Orthoptera; family Gryllidae; genus Acheta; species Acheta domesticus. The sequence continues at coordinate 15,437,388 of JAHLJT010002406.1, forward strand.
GCCTCGGCTACTCCGAACGGCATAAGCAATTCATGTATTGATATTCCAACACGTGGAACCTCTGTGGGAAACCCTCCACCTCAGTACGTCGGAGAGAGCTCCGGGGAGGCCGGCGGCGGGCAGGGGCGAGAGCCGGAGGCGGGGAAATCAAGTCGGGGGAGGGGTGGAGAGGGGCGGGGCGCGGATAAGGCGGCGGACAGAGTAATGGCGAGAGCGGGGCCCGCCCGACACGTGCACCGCATTGCTTTTACGTGTGGCAGTGTTCGCGTCAGCGGCGCGTCCACGCGCCCGCGCGGCGACAGCGGAGGCAGCGCGCGGGGGCGGAGCGGAGCGGAGCAGAGGCACTGTGCCGCCCGCTCCCCGCACGGCCCCCCTTCCCTCCGCTCCGCCCCCGCGCGCTGCCCGCTGTCGTTGAAGAACGCAACGTGCCGCTGGGAAAATTCGGAGAAAGAAGCTGGCAGGCTTCGGAAAGGGGAACAATTGCTAGAGATCAGAACATAGTTGTTTTTAAGTGCATGAAATGATTGTTTTGCGCTAAGGAGTTTTTTTGCCGGGATGAGAGGTCGAGGCAAAAACAATAGAGATCGTAAAAAAAAAAAAAAACAATAATTTCGCTCACGAATTTTTTTCTATGATCGTATAAAAATACTTATATTTTAAATTATTATTCGCTCCCCTCCGCCGTCGTTGAAGAACGTCACAATGAAAAGTCGGAGAAAGAAGCTGGAATAGATAGATAGATGGATAGATAGACAAATAGATTTATTTAAACTGCAATTGGGTATAACCCGGTGGCAGCGAATTACAAAAACATAAATATACATTGTCTCTCAGTAACATAGAACACTAAAACCAATAATAATTATAATAATAATAAGGTAATATAACTAGCAAATTATATACTAATTATAGTAATAATAATGGTAAAATAATGATAATATAAAAATTGACTGATTCATTAAACATTAAATTACATTAAGAGAGAAAAGAAAAAGAAGAGAAAAAACCCACACTGCACTAGGATAACACTGCACTTCACTGAACTTTACTTCACTAAGACCTGAATGTTTCGGGGTGTGGAACAAATGCTAGAGAATCGAAAATATTTGTTTTTGTATTAAGTGCGTGAAATGATTGATTTTTCCGCGATCAAGATTGAGTTTTTTTTCTTGCCAGTACCTAAAGGTCGACGATGTACGTCGTTCTACGATCGTACAGAAAAGCTTCCATTTTAAAACATTATTTGCTTCGCTCCGCCTCCGCACGCCGCCACACTGTCGAAGAATGCACACAAAATGCACTGCAAATGACTGAAAATGTACACAAAATGACTGAAAATGTGCTGCAGAGAAAGAAGCTGGCGTGCTTCGGGAAGTGAAACAAATGCTAGGGATTAAAAAATAGTCGTGTTTAAACAATGGTGGGTCGGAGGTAAGAAAACTATATCCAGTTTTGGCCGAAATGCAATTATTGGAACAATCATATGGGTTTCTTGTCCTCTACGCAGAGATATTAAACACTACGACGTACATCAAGAATTGGCGGAGTTACAGTGCTTATAAACAATACTAAGACCATTTCCAAGTTCAAAGTCAATCATCTTCAAACTTCTCTTGTGTAAAATTTAGTAAATGTGATATAGTGTTCTATACATCCGACCCGCGCAGAAAATGATTGTTTGCAGAATCAAGATTGATTTTTTGCCGGGTCCGAAAGGTCTAGTTACAAAACAATAGAGATCGTACAAAAAACAATTGTTTCGCCCACGAAACATAAACATTTTTTCTATGATCGTACAAAAATGCTTATATTTTAAATTATTATTCGCTTCGCTTCGTCCCCACGCGCTGGCCTGCAGTCAAAGAACGGAACGTGCCGCAGTGAACATTCAGAGAAAGATGCTTTTTATAACAACTAAAAATAATTTGGTTTTTGTGTGTGTATTTTTGTGTGCCGTAAAGTTGCTTTTTACACGATTGACATTACGTTTTGTTTGCTGGGACCGAAAGCTCGAAGCTAAAAACAAAAAAAGATCGTGCAAAAAATGTAATTTCGCTCACGACATTTTTTTCTACGATTGTACAAAAATGCTTTTAATACGAAATATGATTTGTTTCATCTCTTTTTCATGGTTTACGCGAAAGAAAATCCCATCTTCTTAAACGATTATAAAACAGGAGGCCGTGGTGACGCGACATAAGGTAGAGAAGCATTGTCCCATTCGAGTCTCTATTGTGTAACTAAATAAATAAATAAACAAATAAATGTCTTTATTGGTGGCGAGGCTCAGGCTATTTAGCCTGCTCTTCCGCCTGACCACTTTCAAAAATTTTTACTACAGTTTATTTTATGATAAAAGGAGACCATTCAATGAGAAATACGAACGCAATTTAGATGAAGGGTTTCTCACATGGGAAGCAGGAGTGAGAGCGAGGGAGGAAGACGTTGATAGAACAGGAAACGCACTCACAACATTTGTGTGTTTAAGTTTATTAATTTTACGTTAGGGAGATATTAAAAATTAGTCACAACTATATCAGATTGAAGCACTTCGAGATTTAACTTAAATTTTGAAAAACTATTTTTTGACTCGTAAGTTAGTTACAGAAAAAAATTAGGAGGTTGTTTAACACAGTAGCATGTTATTAAGTACCACTAATTGAGAGAGCATTTGAAGAAGCTAAAATTGCGTAAGTATTTTTGAATTACCCCTAAAAAACAGAAAGGGAGGAAAACTCGTTAGCATACAAGCGAAAAACATCCAGTAAAGAGTTCAAGTCTTGAAAGAAAGAGAAAACGAATCTATTCGGTTATTAAAATTAGGTAAATAAAATAAGAAGAAAAAAGAAATCATAAACGTGATTTCTGTACGTAACTGTATATTTACTGAATTCAAAATTGATAATAAGCAATCCGGTGGCCGAGATCGCAAAGGCAGTAGTGCCGTAGCAATGTCGAACCGAAGAATCGCGGATTCGAGTCCCGCCTCGGGCATGGTTGTATTTGTGTTCGTCCTTTCACCCCCTATCATCACGATGACATTTCATCTTTACAGTTAACATATCGTTAAATCCAATAGTAGTCGCTAATGACCTAAATGTTAATGCGATCTTAAATAACCCCCAAAAATTGATAAGAGTAATATGGGAGTTGCTCTAAACTGCAAACGCTGCAGAAGCTAATTTCTAACTTGAAAAATTCAAAGATAGTTACAGATAATTTATGTCTAGTTGAGCAATTGGTCATCTAAGAAAATTACGGTCAGTGAAAATGTTTTGCGGACTTATTGTATGAAAAAGCAAGAAGTGTCGCTAACTGCAACAGAAAGGTCTATTATTATCACTCCAAAAAGTAGGCCGACGTATTTTAAAAATATTTGTTTATTAACGATGAGTTTTGTCATGAACTGTGTTCATGATTTTCAATATAATAGTTCTCTTTTACGAGTTTCTTTAGAATATAATATATGTTCGGGGCTACTACACACTTAATGTTCATGAGTGGACTGTATGAATGGACTGTATTGTTGAAGTACAGTAGTCCCGAAACCCTTTGATAGCTCTTGGGATTGGCGCAGGAGTGCAGGATGCATACACGAGCAAATTTCCAGCACAATCAATATTTAATAAGTAAATGTACAGTATTCACACAGTAAATGCACAAGAAGCACAGAATTAAGATGAAAATTTCTCTTGGTGCATTAATACACCTGTCCAAGCGTAGTCATTGTAGTGACACCTTGGACCGCCGTGGCTACCTTGCGTCGACCAGAAGCAGCCGCGAGTCACGTAGTTCAACCAAAATTGCGGGCGCAAACCCACGTAAGAGCGACAGACACAATTACAGCGTGCACTGCCACGATTAAACAATTTATGTGCGAGCCGTATGCAGCTCATTTGCACGATTATACGTTCTTTACACGCTACTGCGCGGAGCCCTAACACACGCGTCTATCATGCACGGTGTCTTTATGCGGACTAACGAAGTCGGTTAAGCCGAATTCGGTTGGGGCAGAGACGTTAGAAAAGGGCTCACACACGCGGCAGAGGTGGGGATGGCGATGGCCAATTACCATTTGCCATTTGATCTGGATTTGCAATGATCTGGCAGTTTTTGTCCGTTGCTCCTCCAACGGACCAAGCTGTGGGGGCGAGTTGGGCAGGCGGTCACGTACGAGCGGCCACGCCCGTGCGTTGCCGTCCGTTGAAAAATACGCGGAACAACGGATGTGAAGGCGATATGTGATCTCAGCGGTCAACGGCTGCGCTCTGCCGATTACGCAATTCAACTGTTCTGCCTTGCTTGTGAACGTATTTATTTCTGCTTTGCTGTGGGCCCGAACAATATACATTAATAATTTCCTAACATTTACATGTTAATAGTTCATTGTTATAATTAATCATAGTTCATTGTCATTATATAATAATTATTATGAAGATTTAATTGTGGAGATTAATAATAATGACATTGAAGTTGTTTTGACTTTAATGAGTGCATTATTTTCTTTCTTCTGTTGCAACGTAAGTACCTCGCTTACAATTTTCTTTTGACACTGACGTGACGTCACAGTGAAAATAGTCTTTCTGGACTCTAATGTGATTTTTTCAGATGTTTTAAGAAAATACTAACTTCGCACAGGACCGTAGCTATCCAAACTTACCTCAAATTCAGCAGTACGTAGATAACCAAATTTGTATACAATCGTAGGCAAAAATTCTATAACATATTGCTCTATTACACAATGATGTTCATTTTAGATACAAAAGTCACGTTTACTGATTACCTAGATGTAATATACAAGGTGAGTTATTTCAGGTGGTAAAAATTCACCCTACTCTGTTTTTCTCTTCTAGATGAACAAATGTTTCCTATGGCATTATCTGGAGATATGATTCGTTTGTGCACTACAATTTCTTGACGATTTATCTTCTTCAATAATGAATAATTGGTTGTGCTTAAAGTTAGTGGAAGGGATGAGAATGTTCCTAATGTTACCGAAGAAAAATGTATTTTGAATTAGAAACAATTTTTTTTTGAATTGGCAGATTCTAGGTACATATTACAACAACTCTATATCGGGGCCTTACAATTGCGACTCCACACCGTCAGAACCTTAACTCGCCAGCCGGTCATTTGAGTAGCAGTGCACTTGCAGCTCCCAAACGATGCTAATGGTGCCCCAAATCTACAACGGCGCTTCTAGCCTTGGAAATGCACGTTAAGTTCCTATACGACATCAAATATTGGCTACGTTAGAATTAGAACTAATGGTGCTACAGAATGGTACAGAATTTCCCGTATTAGTTTTCTATTTCCTTGGGTCTGGGCTAGCTATTCGGAATTGACACATACTCGTGGCAACTGACATCTACCGCCGTTCAAACTACATTTTTTTTGACATTTTATTAATTTTCCAGTTTCCTAATGGTAGAACGGAAATATTAATTTTAGAATATTAAATAACAGTAAAACCTCGTCCTAAATGGACATTTTCTTTGAAAAATTTGGAGCCGTTATTACGAAAATGGCGTTTCGGCGCTACCGTAAATGCAAAATTTGAAGCTCTTTTTCACAGAAACTTTTTGAGTTTTCGAAAAGCATCATTAGAAGTCTTTTAAAGCACATTAACTCACAAATACAATAGTGTTCACAAATTGCTTGTAATGTGCATTAAAGGTGTGAGAGATCTTTCCAGAAAATTACATTTGTGTAATTTTTGAAAATCAAAAAAATACCCCAAATTGAACTTTTCGTCTTGTTAAAGAGAGCAATTAGAACTATCAGTTCGAAAAGTTCGAAGAAAAAATTGGAGGTATTAATAAAAAATTGTCGTTTGAGTGTTTCTGAAAACTTGGAATTTTGAGCTAGTTTTCACAGAAAACGGTTGAGTTCTCGAGAAACATTATATATGACACTATTTAAAGCAAATGTACTCATTAATATAATAATGTTAACAAATGGCCGCTAATGTAAATATTAACAACGTGAGGGACAAGTCAAAAAAATTAAATTTTTGTAATTTTTGAAAAAGAAGATTAGAGCAATATGGTGTTAATGTCATCTCATAGAATACATTAGGCACTATCCTTACAAAAAGTTTAAAGAAAAAATTTGGAGCCGTTTTTGTGAAAATCTTGTTTTTGTAATTTTTTAAAATTGCATATATTGCACGCAATATTGCGCGAAAATTACTAACATTTTCAAAAAATGTACATGGCCTTAATGAAAGAACTCAATATGTAGAACAAATTCTGTTTCAAGGAAAAATATCCATCTTTAATTTTATAGTTGTAGGAAGATAACGGAAAAAAATCAAACTTTTGGAATTTTCGAAAATTCAGAGTTAACCGTGAAATTCGGACCTATGCCACCTGTATTTTACTCTACTCTTACAAAAAAAATTAAAAAAGTATTTGTAGCTATTTTGAGAAAATTTTGAAAACATCCTGGGAGCTTCATGTAAAGTATCCTCAAATTTCTAAGAAAGTTTTTAAAAATCGCAGTGCCTCAAGTGGAATCAGATCGACCTTATTACTCCGTATATACGTACGTATACAGGAAAGTAAAAATTGCAAAAAAATGGAAACTGCTTGTGAGGCGAAAACGGTTAAGAAATTCATTATTCGCCGATACCATGCAGTTCGCGCCCGACGAGGCAACGGTGGAGCTGCCATCTATGGACTATCAACAGACCAAAAGAGAAAGAGAGTAAAAGACAGTCAATGGAACATTGTTGTGAAACAGTTTTTCGATTGACTTCTAATGACCACGAAGTGAGTCCCTGCGGAACGCCAGCTGCGAACCCGCGCTCGAAGCATCGCCCTGAGAGACAGGTAAAGCAATGCCAAGCTCTGTGCCAAGGACGAGTCACAATCTTCTCTTAGCCGTTGACTCAGCATGCTTTCGCGGCCAGGGCACATAACTTGTCAGTCCGAGAGTCGTTGAATAGGCGGCATTGTCAGTGAAATAGCGGAGTGTGGACAGCCGAGATAAGTTGATCGTAATTTAGTATGAATACAAGTACATGTGCACCTTTCTTCATTCGTGTTATTTGTATGGAAAATTAGAGGCAGAAGAGTTGGGCTCCATCCTAGCTGGTCTCCGTAAACAGCTTTTCTCTAAATCTCGCATGAATCTTCAGGAAAAGTGCATTCCTAAACATTTCGTTATATTAAGGATCTGGATTGTAAAGTGTGCAGCCATAATACCTTTATCATTGTACACTATTTGGGTGGATAAGTTCTTAAAAATATATATTATTGCATATAAATACACAATCCGATTAACAGGGATTCTGTAATACTAAATAAATTTGTAAATCAAAAGCCTGACAGAATTTTACACGATGAAACGCACACCAACAAATAAAAATTCTTCTCTGATTTTCTCTCCATGATCAGAAAAGTTGATTTTAACTTACATTGCCATGTTTTAGACATCACATAACTCCTGATAAAAAGAAGACGAATGTTGACTGAATTCAGAAATTCAAGGACGTTAATTTGACAGAACATCGCGGTTTAAGTCGCCATTAACATTATGATAGGATTTTAAGCGCCGCAATTTTGTCACGTAATTGAAAACTTTCCGAGTACATGAAATGGATCGATCGATCACAGTGCATCGATGCAATGCGTCGACTGCAATACATCGATCGGTCGCAACGTAATTACGAAGTGATTCGTAATAGCGCTAAGGCTGTAATAATTTACAGTCCTTAGAAAAAATCTTATTTTGTCCTAGTTCACCTCCACTTTTGACTCTACGTAATGAAACCAAGAATTAATGTGTCAGTACGTTGCGATCTGCTTCATAGCTGGCGGATACTATGCAGTAGCTTTCTGTAGACTTCATTGAGAGCAAGGGCTATTAGAATGATCTGAAATATCGGGAGCGAAGAACTGCAGGAACTTTCAGGAGCAAAAGGTAGACCACGGTTCTAGAGGCGAAGGGAAGAAAGGGTCGCTGCGAAAGGTACGCTCATTAGAAGACATATTTCCATTGCCGGAAGTTAGATTCGCAAATGCGCATGTACGATCGGACAGGGTATTGTAAAACTAATGGAATTTGACACGCTGATACCATGCGAATACAAGAGTACATCAACGTTGATGATAGATATTCTGAGAATGATTGGAAAAAATATCTAGACCTATGAGTCACTCCCGTTTTTAAGAAACCCCAAAGAAATATTGTTGTTTTAACCTCCAGACGCACCTGTGGATCGTTTAGCGTCCACTGACTTTGTGTTTCAAATAAGTATGATCTCAAGGGCGATTAGAAGCGTTTTTCAGCCAAAGCTATAGCTTTTGACTTTTGCCTGAGGTTAATTTCACTCGCATTAAATGAATTCGTGCCAAAGCCCGAAGTTTTCTCTGGATACTCGCCGAGTTTTGGCTTTATTTTACTTCAATACATGATCTATCTTGTTTCTCATTACTGCAACACCTGTCAGTAAGTCATTGTTGCCGTTGTCACCAACATTACTGAAGGCGCAAGTCGTAGCGAGGAATCTGATGATAGCCACAGTGATACGACCTGACTGCGGATCAACTGCAATCGCACCGTCTGCTTGCCAGTGATAAGTATGGTAAATGTGATCTCTGACATTAATTGGCTCCAGATTATTCATTCATACAAAAAATGTGACATGCAAAAACTTCGCAAGGAAATATATTTCAAAAATAGTTATTTTTAAACTACCATAAAATAGTCCATAAGACAGCCTCTTTATGCAGTAAAACACTTTGCCCTTAGATGCACCGAACAAAATAATACAGTTCTGTCGCAAAAACGACATTTTTAGATGTGTCATAATTGTTGCAGGCCGACGAAATTTAATTCTAATTTCTGCCAGCCGTCTATCTCGTGAGCCTACGAAATTTCGTTGTATCGTTCTCAACTGCTCCCTTCCCCGCCGCCGCCGGCAACAGAGCGTGCGACGCGATGCATCGCGACGTCTGCCTGCGTCCTCACGCACGCCGGCACTTGGGAACGTCAACTGGCCAGTCCTCATCGCGTGTCCTCCTGTGTCCCTCCGCTTGCTTTCTGAGTTCGGGCCCTCTTCCGTTTCCCGCCACTCCACTCTCTGAAGTTCCATTCCGCATAGCTCTGCTCCTGACGTACCGCTCCCTCGGGCGCTGTTCTGAAACTTTGCACCTTTCCACTCTGCTCTGCTCCCTTGCGCTCCCCACCGCTCCATTTTGCTCCTCCCGCTCTACTCCGATCCGCTCCGCTCCGCTCCCTTCCGCTCCCCTCCGCTCCACTCCGCTCCCCTCAGCACTTTTCCGCTCAATTCCGCTCCGCTCCCCTCCCTCCACTCCACGCCGCTCCATTCTGCTCCACTCTGCTCCGCTCCCTTCCGCTCCACTTCGCTCAACTTCGTCCAACTTTGCTCAACTCCGCTCAACTGCTCTCCATGGCGCTCCGCACACCTCTACTTCCCGATTTCACGTTCCTCGGCGCTCCGCTCAACACCCATTTTTTCTCGGTGCACCGCTCTGCTCCTCTCCTCGACCCACCGCTCTACGGCGCTTCGCTTCACGATACCCAATTCCCCAACGCACCACACCACATCGCTCCCCGACGCTCCGCACAACCCCGCTCCCATACGCTCCGTTCCCAATTCGCCGTTCCCCGACACTCGGTACATCGCCTTTCCACCCCTCAACATTCCGCACTTCTCCTTTCCCAGACGCTTCTCCTTCTCTGACGCTCTACTCCTCTCAGCACTCCTTGAAGCTCCCAGTCATTCAGCCTCGCTCCCCCGGCATATTGCACCACTTCGCTCCGCGTAGCTCCGTTCTGCTCCTCGCAGCTTTGCGCAACTCCGCTGCGTTTCCCAACGTTCTACACCACTCTACACCCATCCTGGATGCTCTGCACTCTGTGCTCCACGAAGTTCCGCTCCACACCCCTCGCTCCACTACTTTACGCTCCACCCCATTCGTTCCAGTTCTCGAAGATCCGCACCATTCTGTTCTGCATACAAAAGCTCCCCTTCTCTCGTGGAAGCTTTGCATTGCTCCGCTCCGCTCGCCCACGTCTTTGAACTACTCCGACCCGCTCCCCGAAGCTTTACTCCGTTCCCAAACGTTCCGCTCCTGACGCTCTGCTCCCCAAAGTACCGTCGCATTCCGCCCCGTTCTCTGATGTTCTACCCCACTCCGCTCCCATCCTGGAAGCTCCGCTCACTGTGCTCCCCCGATATTCTCCTCCACGACGTCCCACACCACTCCCTCCATTCCTCGACGCACCACACTCCTCTGTTCCTCTTTTACGAGCTTCCCACTCTCTTCCCCCCGGAAGCTCCGTACCATTCCGCTCCTCTCCTCGATGCCTTCCGCTCGACTTCAACCCGCTCTTCGAAGTTCCGCACTACTCCGTTCCCTGACGGTCCGCTCCCAACCCTCCACTCCTCACCACTTCTCCGTTCTACTCCTCAGCACTCCGCTCTCATACGTTCCGTTCGCCATGCGCCGTTCCCCGACACACGGTACATCGCCTTTCCGCCCCTCAACACTCCGCACTTCTCCATTCCCAGACCTTTCGCTCTCGACGTTCCGCTCCCCGACACTCCTCATTCCTCTCATCAGCACTCGGCTCCCCGGCAATCCACGTTATTCCGCTCCCAAGACTCCGTTCCTCCATTCTCAACACTCCGCTCTCCGACGCTCTACATAAGTCCACTCCCTCTACATAATTTCCGCTCCCGATAGACCGCTCCTCGACCCTCAACACTGCTCGGTTCCCCGACACTCAGCACGCCTCCGTTCCACTCCTCAGCGCTCCGTTCCCCGACGCTCCCCGCCACTCCGCTCCACGCGCGCCACTCCGCCCCGAGCGCGTGCGCTTGCCGCACAGCCGAGGCCCGCGCGTGGTGAGCGTGTAATTAACGAATCTTCTCGGATTTCGCGAGATACGCGCCTGCCTTCCGAGATTCCAATCGCGGGACCCGCACCGCCGTCAATTAAGAATGTACGGGAGCAACAACTCGTTAAGAGTAATGAAGAACAAGGTTCATGTTCCGTCGCGGAGGAGATGTGTCTTCATTATGGAAATGTGACGGCGAGGTGTAATTTTATTTTCTGTACGTGCGTGGGCGGAATTTATGAGTGGATTTTGTGGCGTTGAAAAAAAATAATCGTACGTGATCTTCCCGCTGTACGCTGGGTGAGTGTAAATATGACCCGGCCTTTTCATTAACTAGAATTATACTGTTAAATATTACATCCATAAAATATAATGGAAAATGGGTGACTATAAAATGGTGGGCTACAAACAATCCGGCGGAAGTCTTTCATTCATAGGAGAAGACCGTACCATCTTTTCAATGAGCATCGTGAAGCTAACCATTGCGTTGCAACGGCTTTTTTGTTTCAGTATAATTTTAGTAATTGAAATGATACATGCAGTATGCCTTCGCTTATACAAATACAGCTATCATTTGAATCTCAACAGAGGCTTCGTCACACTGAAAATATCATTCCCTTACGTTTAATTAAGTTCCGCCTATCTAGCTTTTTGGCAGGGATACCATTAGAAACCTTCGAGTTGTGCAAGCAATTAGCGAATCTTGGTTGGAAGAGCACCGGGGAATTTCTTTGGCTACCTTTCCAAAGACGATCAAGTTAACGCACACCTCAGAGTCTGTAATTTGACAACGCGGAAGTTGTGGGATTGAACTGTGCAGAAAGAAGTCCTGGGATATATGACGGTTTTGCCCGAACCGTGGTCCCCTTTTGAGCAAATATTAGCGTCTGTGGCCAAAACTGCGGTTAAAAGCGTCACGAACGTTACTCATAGGTACTGAATTTCTTCATGATACGTGTTTGTGCTCGTCTTCTAAACACAGTTCGGAATAGTCTTTTGCAAAGTTTTTACACGTAACAGCGTTTGGCATAGCCTTTTGAAAATAGCTCTCTCAGCGTAGCGTAGCATTCTCTTTCAGAAAAAAGCAATCCTTTCCGAAAAAAAGGGCAATCAATGGGCTCGTGGATGAGAAAAGTGCACTTAGCCGCTCAACAGTGAAGCAGAGGCGCGATAAAAGCGTAAGGACAAAGCATCATCTGTGAGCACTTACAAAATAAGGTTAAACACGAATCGTGCAAAAAACAAATGGTAAAATTGTCATGTGATTGATTGCTTGGTTGATTATTTTGAGTTTCTGAACGAGTCAACAATTATAGTCAGTTTGAAATGCGCACGTTTTGTTAAGCACTTCTTTTGCTTTTATTGGTAGGAGTAGAGTTGAGGGCGAGTTACTATTTTGTTTAGCAATGCAGAAAAATCTTATCTGAATTTCGTTTACCGTTGCAAGTATGTTTTCTATAACTCGGGAAAGAAATATCTAGTTTTTCAAATGTTGCTAATCTTGCGCTTTTTAAAATTTTATTATATCTTTTTATATTTTATTCGTCTTTCAACCATCGTATTTATAATTAAAATGTTGGGAAGGGATTGTGGAACTTAAGGAAACGTGCGCAAATAATCTTCTCCTTCCTACGTCATATACAGTTTTCACTGTTTTTGACCAAATAAATCAAATCAAATCAAATAAATGTAGTGCATGTTATATTGCGCGAGGGGGCGCGGTTCATCCACAGTTGAGATCCGGCCACTTCATAACATCTACTTACTGACGATTCACTCTCCAGTTACCTCTGCCAGCGAGGCAAAGCCACAGCCGTAACAGGCTATAAGTTACTGACACCCGAAATGTGTGGAAGTGCAGTGCATGTACTAGAATGTGTGTGTAAGAGGAGATGAGAGAGCAAGAATGAGGAAAGATGTGCACGGTCCGTGGACAGTTTTAGAGGGTACTGCACTGGAATTCTCATGATATTAGAGAGTTTTAGCGCAACTCGTAAGGTAGCAGCATTGTGCACCAACAGTCACGTGACCGACCTTGAAGTCGCAACGTCTTACCTTAGGCCTAAGGTACGACCTTATACCTTCGTAAATAGTGCACGCGTGTAGGAGCCTCAACGGTCACCTTAAAAACGGCAAAATGGCCGCCTTAAAACAGGAAAGCTTACATTTTTCCAACACTGATAAACCAAACTGGCGAAAAAGAAGTTGAAATCATATCTTCAGGTTAGGTTATGACTTTTGCTCATAACGAACGGTGTTTTAAGATACTTCCAACATTCAAAAACCGATTCAAAATTCCAGACTGCATACTCACCGCGGAGGCTCACAAAATCTAAGACTCCGTGCACAATGTAGATTTGTTATACTCTAGACTCGTATCGTGGTTGCAATGTCTTACCACTACCCTACACTCTTTGATACATTATGAAACTCCTTTGTTCAACGCTTGAAATGCTTCTTTTGTCATAATGCATAACGCAATGACGCTATTGCTAAAACTCTTCTGAACGTTATTCATTACGACCGTATAAAGTCACGTGATCAATAGTGTTTAAGGATGTCTCCTTCCGCCTGGCGCTAAAACTCTCTATTAATTAGAGAAACACGGTAAATTATCGATCAGAGCAGCCAAACGCTAGACTTCTCCTCCAGATGCGGTTGAATTCGACCTTGCTTCCTAGGTCACGTCAAAAATCCACTAGTCGGGACTCGAACCCCTTGGACTCCCCGGTCAAACGTTGCAGAGGCAACTGTTGTTGTTCTGAACCAACTCAGCCGGTACACATTGTTACGTATTCTGATCGTGTATAGACCCATTAAGTCCGTATTTTGTCATCGAAGCTAAGGCAAGTCCATCATCATCCATTCCAAGAACCTCAAAGGACCAGGTTTGGTGTTCATCACTTACGACGGTTCAGAAAAATGGCACAGAAAGTTTTTGATGGGAAAACACAACAAATCATAGTTTATACTTCATAAAAATATTGTGTACTTGCAAACCTCTTTAGGACATTTGTAATAGGTTGATACTACCTCTTTGTGCTTTTCTGAAACATGAAGCGTCCGAGATATAGTTTTTACATAGATTCCTTATAGTGATGCTAAATCATCTCTCTGCAATTCCAATACGAATGCTTTCTTGGTGTACACGACTGTTGGACTGTCGGTGCCCTCAACATGAGGAACTGTCCCCTCGGCAATTTGATAGTGTATTTATTGATAATGAGTGTTACATTTATTGAATACCGTAATTTGAAAAGGATAAATGTATCTTGTCACCTGTAGCTAACTAATCTCTAGCTATGTTATAATAATATTCTCCACTCCTGCATACATTATTTAAAAATGATTGGTACGTGCGCTGTATGAACTCCTAATCTGTTAATATCTCAATAAAATGGGTAGTATGTACCTTTGTAGCGATAGTCTCTAGGTGATTAAACTCTGAACTCTCAACATAACACAGATCAATGAATATTATAAATTATCTGGGCCAAATTGTACTGTGAATTCTAATTCGCCCAGCCTTATATAAGTGTGGTTGCCATTCTGTTTCTTTTTTCAGTGTAGTTTAACAGACATCTAACTTCCTTACATATTTAACTCATTTCCTACAACATTCTGACATGTTCAGCATCAACGAGTAAAGGAAAAACCCATAAATTCGTCACTTGAAAGGTGACGCACCACTTTCTCACTAAAGCTCAGGATTATCGTCCGCGGTCGTCCCCGATGTTCCGGAAGTCGTGCTCGAGAGCCAGCCGTCATCTCGAGGGAGTGAGTGGCAGGAGGCGAGAGGAAAGCGTGAACGGCGGCAGATCGGAGGCGAGCCAGGCAGGCCAGCGAACGATGCAGACGGACGCATTAAGGCGAGACACTGCGGGGAAATACGCGCGGGGACTTCTGGGAAGCACTGACGGACGCGCCCTCTCCAAAGCAGCTTCGGGAGAAGCGAACGGGTGCAATGCAAAGCTGTCTCTAGATCTAGAAAAAACACTTTTATTTATTACTGATATGTTATTGCTTTTGATTCGGAGCTCGATATACTCTGCATAAAGTACCTGGATCGAAGGAACCGTGATTACGACGTAAATATTAAGTCAATTGAATGATGCTACATATTCTGTTATGAGAGAAATTATGAGAAGGAATTATGAGAGGAAATTTTGAGAAGGAATTATGAGAGGGGATTATGAGAGGGAATTATGAGAGGAAATTATAAGAGGAAATTATAAGAGAGAATTATGAAAAAGAATTATGGGAGGTAAATATGAAAAGTCAAACCGAGTCAAGTTGACAACTAGTTCATTAGTAAATAACTTCATTTGAATTATAAAAATTAGGTAAAAAATAAAATCTTGTATGAACCACGGGCGATAACTGGTTCCAACGATCTAGAACAAAAAGCCCTTGGGCAATAGGCCTTGTTAGAGTTTTTGTCGCAACGCGATCATTATAACGCCGCATTTAACGCCTTGGTGCATAAATAACTATTAGACAGCCACTAGGAAAAGTGAATCTTTCAGGTCATGCAAATCACGCTAAAAGCTCAATTTTATCACTAGTGCTAAAAGTGAATCGCTGCTCAAGTGTTGCGATAAATCTGTGAATGCAACAATGAAAAAATACTTTCGCCTGACTGCACCAGCTACTACTGACACTAATATTTTATCATTAAGCGATTTGTATACTTGAATAAAAATAAAATAAAAGTAAGGCTTCTAAAATGTAGTGTATGACACATGTGGCAAAAGTGATTTTATTTTGTTCATTGGATTGCGACAAGAGGCCTGTCGGCCTCTTGTCGCAACCATTTCTACTCGTAAAATGAAATGTCATTTTTACCACTCGTATCATAAATATCTTCGCTGCGCGCGTGCGCTGAAGTTGTGATGGAGAGCAATGCTCAGGGTTGATTTTAGGTACTTTGGAACCTCCAACAACAAGTTTTGAGGCCCTTTCCCGAAGAGATCTTCATATTTAGTAAAAAACAATCATTCTAATAGAATATATTTTTAGTGTAGTTATCTATTTAATTGCAATTATTTTACGGAGGCAATTTGGAGCATTTTCTTCCAATGGTTTATGTAATTTGATCCGGGATGCGGGGCCCCTCATGTGACTGTTTATTTTCCTTGTAGGGAAATCCGTCCTTGCTAGTGTCCCTCCCGTAAGCATTGGCTGTCGGTGCAACTTTTCAACTTTTCCGCCGACGTTGAACAATATGTTACCACACGGTCGTTTTCGGTGACAGTTGATGCTCTTCCTGAAACGATTGCGTGATACACATAGGAAGTCAATTGTGTAGAAGCATTTGACTGTTGCATTCTTCCAATTATATCGCACCCGCCTACTAATTCTCTCACTCATTGCCGGACGGGTGGGTGGGGGGAGGGCGGAGAGATGATGGAGTCTTTGGAATGGGACACTTCCATTACGCCTTATGAGCCGCCATAATTCCGCAGGCGACAGTTCAGGTCACACGGCAAATTGAAGCGGGACATGGACGTCATTGTAGTGAATAATTTGCGTGCGGGTTTCAAATATGACAATGCATTTGCGCTCGTTTTCACCATTGCTTTTCTTTTGGGTGAGTGCAGCCGAAATAAAGGGGAAGAAATGAAAACCAGAACATTAGCTGTATATGGACAATGTTTTAATATATGCTTTCTATGTCAGCTGTTATTGTTCTTTAACAATACAGTTATGTAAGTTTTACACACGAAAGGTCCACACATTTAATAATTAAAAAAATCATTTAATAAAATGACCTTTTAGCTTACAAAATTGACAATTAATTACTTGTTAAGAAACAATAAAGATATTGCCCAAGTAATATTTCCTTCTGAATAGTCAAACCGTTCGAACGTGAAGACTGAATTTGAACTTTTATTAATGAAGTTGTTCGTCCACACATATGCCACGCAACTCTTAACCTTTTTATTTTACATATATTTTCGTATAGTGAGGTAATACACGCACTGAGAAGAACGTATCATTATTCTAAACAACTAACTTGCTCCCTTGCTCCTTTAAGTCGCAACCATGTTCAGGAGGTACACATGTTTCCACCATAATGGCTCCCTTAAATTATTCCGCAACATCAGCGCTCTCAGTGAGTCTAGTTTATTTCTATACCAAAGACTTCGATTCCTCCCGAGACAAGACCTGCCATCGAGGTTTCATACTATGTGGTACAAATAGCATATGAGAAAGGTTGGAGCGGGATTCACAGTTTTTTTCGCCCCGAGAAATGGAGAATTTTATGTTTCATATTGTTAGGAGCATCACCGTAATTTTTAGATTACGCAATTAATTTTTCTCAATAATTCTTCTAGATTTTATAGAGTGTAAAAATCATTTAAAATTTGTAGATCTTTATGCAAAACAAAACTAACAACAGCATACAAACAAAATCTAACACACATACGATACTACGTGCCTATGCCTCAGGTCTAGCAGAAGATAAATTAAAATTTGTGGATGGATCACAATAACGTTTGTTGCATATGTCGTCCCTGAAACGCTAAATGTGTCAGCAACACGATTGCAAATGCTTCTTACCTACAAAATGCAACGCATTCACAAAATAAATACTTTTATACGAATAAATTTCTAATGAAATAATGGTATTAGATATTAAATGTTCTGCATATTAATATTTGATGAAGTTTTCATAATTATATGACTAAACCATGATGTGTTTCTCATACAATTCCGTTACAAATGAGAAATTTTCACAGGTGGTAAGTTTATTCAAAATTAAAAATGTCGGCTGGAGACTACTGCAATCACATGTCAAAAAAAGGCGAAAAGTGATGATGGATCACAAAAGGTAAAATATTCCATTATAAGGAAACATTCTCCTCGAGCCGAATGCATCGAAACAAATTAATACTTTAATATTTCTAGATATGTTTTGAAAATGACTTTGGTGGTTTTTTTTTTGCTTTACTTTCGCATATATGTGGTTCACACAACATCTAAAATTGCGTAAAAATTATATTTGAAATTTGTTGGAAATATTTTTTTCGAGGCCCGTCCCCGAAAAGTGTTTTACACTATTTTAAAAATCGTGTGTTGATTCATCATAGTTCTATTTACTTTATTCCATGATAAAGACAAGGTAAATGAAATGTAAAGCCCTGAGAATGAGGCTTGGGAAAGTACAGTGGATCACGTATATTCAGATCTTCTGTGAAGGGAAAGTTTATTTTCGTGCGATGTTAAGTGAGGGATGCTCTTGTACATTGGCAGGCACTTTTCATTAAAAATTCGATGAAAAGTGGCAAGGCCTGGCCCTAATTTCAGTTCACTGCATATTTTTTGCATTAATGAATATAAATTTCATGCGGGTTAATTCAGGTTTCACGTAGTTTTTATGTCAACTTTCTAACCCTTTGGTGATTAAATATTAATGAGCCTTACTTAACTTTTTGAGGCCGCAAAATATTAAATGTTATAGTAACTATTTGCAAAATATCCGATAATATTCGTACTACGAAATTGTAATTTGCTAATTTAATGATTAGATGTTCATATCATAGCTAAAACTTAAAGTTCTTGATAATGAAATTTTTTTTCACATATTGTCAACGTCATAAATGGAGGCTATTGGGATTTTTTCTTTTACTCCAAATTCTTAGTAAAGCATTTTTCACCAAAATATAGTAACGCATTATCAATTTCAAACGAAAAAATATAATTTATATTCATATTTTTCATTATACAAAAACAATTAAAAGAATGAGAGTAATGTATCGAAAAATTTGTTTGACCTACTGAAGTGTATCAGTATATAGCTAATACAGCAGGAACAAGTTCGAAGAAAAGAATATACTCCACACTATCGACCGCTTCAGTTGTCTGTATGAATAATAACATATAGACATGTATGAACACACATAGTGAATGTGAACACGCCGACAGCAAATCAAAAACATAATCGTCTGCATGAAGGTCCAGGTGAACCTGCATATTAGTCTAGTATACAAAATGGCATCCTGATGGCATCTTTAGTTAAAATATTCTCTCTTCAGTCTACAACGCGTCGGCCCCCGGAAATCCTACGCAAAGAAAAAAAAACTCATTCCATTAAAAGAACCACAATCCAGTTTACTGACGAACGTGAATTAAGAACCTGCATCTACCCACAGACGGCGATCCCACCTACAACATGACGAGAGAAACACGCATACACGGAACATGTCAAATCCGCAAACGTGAATTACACACACACACGCTCAGGGGATTATGCTGCAGCACAAAGGCTGGAGATCTCTCCGTGGATACCAGGCCCGATAAGCAGCTGTCACATCCGTGCGTGGCGACCGTGAAGGTTCCAGCCTCATAAGAACGAGCGCGAACGAAGAATCTCGCGAGCGGCGGCACTTTCCCAGTGCAGCGGAACCCGCCCCGCGCCCCCCCTCCCTGAGCCGACCACGCTGCGGTGCGGCGTTGGGGGCGCCGCCGTGGGTTAATCCGCCCACCGCCGCCGCCGCCACCAGAAGTAGACACGTGTGCCTCCATCTTGATGTTCACCCGTAACGCGTGGGTTCGGTCTGACCGCGGCCCATATACGCGACGCGGGAATGCGATGTGCATTTGTCACTGGTTTGAATTTAGGCGGTCCAAATGCGGTTTGTTTCTTCTATAATAATAATAATAATAATAATAATAATAATAATAATAATAATAATAATAAATGATTTTCTTCAATTGATTGATTCATTAGTAATTTCTGGTGCGTCAACGGCCAATGTCATTAGTCCCAACAGAAGTAGACACGTGTGCCTCCTTGATGTTCACCTGTAACGCGTGGGTTCGGCTTGACCGCTGCCCATATACGCGGCGCGGGAATGCTATGAGCATTTGTCAGAGGTTTGAATTCAGGCGGACAAAATGCAATAAGATATTTTAAAAAATGTGTTGCGTCTTTTTCGGAACGCGACTTTTAGCACTTTTGGGCATTTAGCATACTTAAATCTAGTGCGATTTTCTGTTAAGTTTCGTCGGTCTCGTTGTGCCTGTTTCTTCTATAATAATAAATTATGCTATTCTAGATACCAAATTCCGAAACTTGGTGGTCAGAAGCGTGCTCGGTCTCCGAATTGATGTAAAATTAAATATACCACTTTATATACGATGTAATTTTATTCCGTAGATCTAAGCCTTTGTGTTTGTTAATAAATGCTTTGAGATAGGTCCCATTTGAATCGTAATTCACGCATTGTACCGGGCCTTTAATACTATATACATTAAATACACATGTGCTTCCATCTTCTCCCGTAACGTGTGGGTTCGGCCTGAAGGTGGCCTATGTTAGAGGCGCGGAATGATTCGCCAGAGGTTTGAATTTAGTCGGTCAAAATACAGTCAGTTTCTTCTACAATAATAAATGATTTTTTCGATTGATTGTTTCATTCATTATTAATTCCTGGCGTGTCAACAGCTAAGGTCATTAGTCGTTAAGTGTAGTGTATGTTTTATCGAAGGAGATGGCGGTTATATTACCCCGCTGGATGGCAAGATTCGGCGCCGATCTACCGTCGGCTAGCGGGGTTTTCTCAACCAAATATCTTTTACCAACGGGATATCGCACAAAGTTACCGAAATGGTCTCCCAATACGTGCAGTAGCGTAAGATAAGTGTGTGTATAATTAAGGGATGAGGATAGAACAAGGGGAAGGAAAGATCGTGTGAGGTCCGTGGCCTGTTTGTTAGGGTATTCGTCTGGTGTTGATCGAATAAACTACGGAAAACTACCGATCAGAGCAGCCGGCCGCTAGAATTCTCATTCAGACAGCAGCTGAATTCGCCCCAGCTATGTAACAGGTGTCCATAGTCCTGCCACCGTCGAGACTTGAACCCTGGGACCTCTCGGTGAGAGGCACTGCAGTGACATTATCTGATGCCCTGAGCCGGTGATTCTCTTCGAGATACTAACCTCCGTATCATAGGTGATCATAAACGTGCTCAATCCTGAAATCGAAGTAAAATTAAATCGACTATTTTATATTCGATGCAATTTAATTCCACAAGACCAAGTCTTTACGTTTGTTAATAAATGCATTGAAATAAGCCCCATTTGAATTATTATCCACGCACTCTCCCGGGCATTTAATGCAGTGTATACAGGTCAGGGGTAGGCTGTTCGATGTAAAGAGTAAATAGCTATTTTCACTCTAAAACTGTGCAACAAAGCGCGGTCCAACTAGTTTTGTTTTCAAACACTTTCCTTCAGTTGATATTTAATTGGACCTTTTATAGATCTGCATTACTGCAGCTGTTCGAACACATAAATGCAGCCCTGAAGAGAACTTACTAATAAAAAATCGAGTTGTTGGCGCAGAATAGAAAAAAGTATTCAATCGAAACTTATTACTCCCTCAAATTTTGATGAAATTGAAGTTAAGATTAGTATAATAATAAATTAATTATTTTTTAAAGTTGCTAAAGGACTACACATGATGTGAATTCGATTGTACGTTCCTTCGATTACACCTACCCAAAGCAACAATATTTGCTTGGAGTTGGATTTCATTACTATATTTCGTTGCTTGATTGGCTATTTGTCGCTATCAGTATTTTGAATTTACACAAAACAACTAATGAATTTTCTTCGCTTCATAAAAATAACAAGAAGAAAAAATAAAAAAATAAAAGAAACTCAATAGTGAGTTCAGGTAAGTCTACAGTAAACATGACATGAAATTTCGACTTTCTTCTGGAAATACAAGGAATGTCCTTTTTTTGCTCACACTTCCTTTACTTGTTAATAAAATCCTTATTCGGGATATATTAAGTTAACGGTTTTCAGCAGTCGAATAACACGCTACTTTTTATGCTGTTGCATTCATTTTTGTGTTTTTTCCTAGCGTCTTTGAGCAAGATTCCTCGATTTCATTTTTTAAGAAATTACTTTTCCGTTTAATGTAATTATTACTTACTATACATCATTCATACGACATTTACATCATACGCTAATGATGGATAATAATTCTTTTAATGACTCATTATGCGTGTTACTTAAATGTTTCGGTGGTTCCATAAAAAACATCTTCTTTCATGGCCGGTCTTGTTGGGCGTGGTTCCAGCTCCCACAGAAGACGTAAAATCCTTTAACAAGCCGCAGGCTAATTTGTTTATGTGTTTAGGGAAGTGTTAGTCGCAATCACCGTGGAAATATTGGACTCTTCCAGATTTGGAGTTCGGTAAAAGGATAACAAATAGTGGACTGCGACAGTAACTTTTCGATGTGAAGACGTGCTTATCTAAGGATCTAGTAAATATGTGACCAGCCTTCTTAAAACTTAAGAAAGCCGCTTCGTTACTCCCACAAGAGTGTGTTCGGTGGTGATATAGAGAGAACGCATTTTTACAAAATGGCGGCGGTGCAATCTCAAGTACAAACAAAAAAAAGAAATGTATATCATTTCATTTTTAATTTTAGACATTTCATGTCTTTTAATACAATATTTTTCCCAACGAGACAGTGTAAATTATATTGCGGGTTTACGAAAATAAATACAAGTAAATTTCAATGTTTCTCGTTACCAACGAGTAGAGACAAATTTTTAATAAATTAACAGCAAAAATGTGTGGGCCATTCCGCACAGGCTAAATGACTTTGTATCACGCACGAAATGACTTTGTATCATTAAATTAAATTGTAGTCATTTCATTTACTAAATTTCTAAGTGTCAAGAAGAGTTCCAATATGAATATGTTTTTGACATTATAATGAATTTCGTCTCTTAAATTTCAAACGCCACTTCCTAAACGAAATATTGTCTACATGAAGAAAAAGCTATCCTTAAATGGCAGATTTCTATTATTGAAGACTTGGAAACAGACGTTGGGTGCAGACCTTATACTTTCTCGTACACGTAGTACAGAGAAAGTTATGAAACCCTGTAAACAATCGAAATCGCAATTTTGATGAAAATACGGAGTTTTGGAAGTTCTTGAACCGAAAAATTGTACTTTTTGACTGTTGGTCTGTGAACAACACAAACGCCTAAATCCTACCCAGGATTTCTGGATTTCTCTATTACGGATGTATTTTCTCTGATGTATACGAAGTTTGCGAATTCGAAAGAAAATCTTCGACTTCCTTTGTTCTTAGAAGAATATTCTTTGTAATTGATTATGTCCATCACAAGCCCTTCTTGTGTTACTGCTAATTTAAGAGTATCACATCTATTTACCACCCTGTTAAGTATACTTCATGCACTGTCAGTTTCGTAAATGACCTGTGATCCGATGAAATTACTCAACTAATTTATCATGTCAGTCGCAACTTGTTGAAGATGGAGCTACTGCGACCTCAGTTCGTTTCAATGTGCTCTGTTTACTTGCTTCTTTCACATACTATATTTCTTATTTACATTTCGTTTAGAAAGTAGAACTTCTCTGCATTGATATCAGGAGGAGAAAAGTGTCCTTGATGTACGATGTAGCGATTGTAGACATTTCGTTATTTCAAAAGTGTAATGTTCTCCCAATGTATTATACTAATTCTGAAATACCGAAATAACTACAACCGCTAAATACACATTTACTTTCCTCCTGTTTCGGTACAAAAATACGGCGAACAATTATGAATACATGGCGAAGCAGAGAACTACCAAAGTAGACATTATTTTTTAAAGTAATGTGCTGGGATGAATAAACTAAAAAATTTTTACTTACTACCTCGCCCAAAGAAATGGTCTCACCAGTTGAATTTAGTGTTCTAGAGTATGCTTTTTTTACTTGTTTGTACGAGTATGCGATCTCAGTCACTTATTTCCACAAGCTAAGAAACGCACTCTGATTTGTAATATTTCATTCGTTTATCGGTTTCTTACAAAATGTAACCTTCCCTTAAAACAAAATAAAAATGTTCATTGAAATGGAGCTTGTACAAACGTTTAGAAGCAATGAAAGAAAATGGGTGGCTCAGTAAATCTAGCCATCGAAATTTCTCACATCCTGAGAAAAAAATTAAAACTTTCGACCGAGAAATGCGCCTTGCCTAAAACCAACTCATACCTGCCCGCCAAGAAGCCTAATCCGGAAGTGAATTTCCAGTTTTATGTGGAAACCCACATTTTAAAAAACTGTACCGAAGAAAAGTTATATTTTTACAAGAGAACTCTGATTGGAAATAAAAAATTAGCTTCCCATTCATAGTTTCGAAGATATTCCACCCAGGGCATCTCGTACGGCGTGCAAGTTGTAGCTCAATTACATTTTTCCCCTCGAAAATAACATTATTTCAAACTTTTCTTCTACTCTTGATATGCGAATTTCTCGAGGTTTCGACGTCTCAGTTTAAATACATCATCCGATGTGTTTATCTCATCATCGTCGTCGACGACGCCGTCGCATGTATCATCCTTTTGCACGCACATTAGGATTCACATGAAGAGCGGCTCACTTATGCACAGGCCGCGTGACCAACAATGCACGGACAGACGCACGCCATGCGTTCACACGTGGATGCATAGGATGTGCGTGGTCACGCGTGTGCGAGCAAAGCTTGCGGATCTGTGCGCTATCTGTCATTGTTCGTGTGTAAGTGGGAGATTGCCACTGCATGTGTGACTGCTGGCAAGTACACCACATCTTGATGTTTGCCCAGCAATAAATCTTGTATCTGCTGCGGAATCGTACGTTGAAATGCAAATATACGTTGTTTCGTTGTTGTTTTTTTTGCATTTCATGCTCCGAGTATTTGGTAACATGCGTGCATCTCTGGTCTCGTGGTAACCAGCGTATTCTACATTCTCGAAAGTAAGACGAGAATGCATTTAATTTGTACCGTACGTATTTTGCTGATTTATGCGAAACAAATTAGATGTTTATTTCGATAGATACGCCTATGGTGCTTTTTAACAATCCCTAGAAAGAGCATTTATACATATTCATCACAGCTTTGACGTTCGTTATGCTCTAAAATTGGGGTTTTCTTGCCTAACTGGTTTATTGCACTTGTGAAAATTTATTACTGCAATTTATGAGATGAGTAACGAAAGGTATTACATGCTACGGGATATCAGACAAACATTCGCTAACCTCAACGTTATCAAAAGTCACACTGGTAAGACGACCCATTCCATTTATCATTAAGTCATGTTTACTAAATAGTTTACGACAGAATTGATAAGTGGACAGTCGACTAATTAAAAACTGAGATGAAACTTAATTGTTAGCATAAGTCTAAAAAACACCAACAGGTTTCAAATGTGGGGACCAAACAAGATGAACTGGAAATATGTAGCAATGGAAAACTACTCATATATCCAAGGCTACTAGCTTCAGATACTCAACAACTGAGAGCCTTAGGGCAGGGAAGAAACAATGAACGTACATATATTCATTATTTTCATTGAAATTAAATGAAAATAAAATGCTACAAAATAATATTTTGCTTCATTCCAAAATAGGCAATTTGCGCCGAGACATTAATCTATGTAGTACAATCAAAATATATTTTACTGGTATTTAAAGACTAAGAAAGCCAAACGATTTTCTTCCTAATTGAACCAAATTTTGATAGATTATACAATTTCTTGTATGATACTCTTAATAATTATCAAATGATTGGATCGGATTTTCGCCATGTAGAAATTCGCCCAAAGTATTGCATTTCAAAGTGGTAATTTTAAAAATCATAATACGTATAATGAGTATTATAATAAATAGAGTGATTAACCTTCTCGAATAGACTTTGGAAAATTTTGATGGCCATACACCAAACCAAGCTAGAAAATGATTAGTGAAATTTTAACAGTTGTTTACGTAGGTGAATACAAAGAACAACAGAGCTTTATAGTTGACGCGCTATCTTTCTACTGCCATTTTCGCGGCAATGCCCAGCATATGGTAGTTCGTTGGATTTTGTTTCGAAAGTCCTTTATGTTCAGGATAACAAAAGAAATAAATAAGAGATATGTAAGTAGGAGATTGCCACTGTAAATTTAGCCATTCGGTGCGTCTTTTAATTCGGGTTTAAGCAAAAGAATCGTATAATCAAAGGTACATTTCTAGACTCTATGAGCAAAATTTGACAGTGTGATCTTTTCAACATTTATAGTTTTCAAGTGGTATGTTTTCATGTTTTGTGAGCGAGTTTCCCGTAATGCTGCAAGAAAGTGTCTCTGCCATTATAAGGTTGAATCTCTCCGTCAAATGAATGCTGCAAAGATGTTCTAAGTAAATATGCAAACTCTTAATTTCAATACATCAATCTATGCAAAGCAATGTCAGATTCCTGTTTAGCTGGGTGTTGACCTCTTGAAATCGTCAGGGTATGCAAAGAGATACACAAGTGACTTATAACGTGTTAGCTGCCTACGTTAGTGACTGACTCAGTACCATTTTCCCAACCTATTTTGGAATTACAAGCAATGTATGAAGGAATTTTACTATAAATGAAGAACTGATTGTGGATGTAGTACATTTTGAACATTAGTTATGTGTTTCATTAAAAAAATAATTTCAAAAGGAACTAAAGAGAGGTCTCTTCCGAAAAATTAAAAAAATCTATTATGGCCCAATTTCTCTCCTGAATTTCAAGAAAGGAAGTGAGAGGTGTGTCTGAATAACAGCTAAAATATTTATTGGTCACCTATGAATTGTCGTATCTAAAAGTTTAATGACACCAGATTACTTCCATCATATGTACCTCCTGGAGTTATTAATTTTTTATCAAGAAATATTGTAAGGGCCAGTAGGAAAAGAAAGTGACCATGTGTACAGGTATGAATATATTTAATTAAATAAGATCTAGTAGTAATCTAGGTCATTATAAAATACCAGTAACAATAAAATACAGTATTTATGTGATACAATTTTTATACAAATGTTTCACTTACCTGCAAAAACGTTCCAAGGCAGACCATGAGAAATGGATGAACATCATGGTAAATAATTGGTATTACAAATGGTATATAATAATAATATTGGTATTACAAAAATTAAGTGAAGGAAATAATATCGCTATATGATAAAAATATACACTTTGTGTTTTTCAATTCCATCGTATACAAGTGGAACATATTTTTATTGTTGATTTTTCTCTGAAAAAAAAAATGTTTACCTTTTTTTCGCAGCCGTTGTAAAAAAATCGCTCCAGTAAAGCCTCCGCACCTGTAAAAACATGTGCTTAAAGCCTGTTTTACACGATAATTTGTTCATCCTTTTTCGCTGGTACAGAAAAGAGACCGATCAGACTGGATGTAATTTGTACGAAAAAATGAAGCATGCTTCATTTTTCGGTACTTTCATCCAGTTTGACTTCCGCGCTCCTGGCGTCACTTTTTGAAACTTTCTCTGGTTTGTTATGCGTGTGGTGCGATTTGTTCCTTTCGCACAGTTTCGAGAGCGTTCTGACGTGTTGAATTGTAATGTTAAGTGATTATGCAGTGAGAAATAAATTATGTACTGTGTTAGAATGTTGTCACGTTCCGTAGTCAGTCCTAACATAACCTAACTTAATGTGTTTCCGTAGATGCGATGTTCAAATGTTTGATCTTCAGCGCTTTTGCGACGTCCGGAGGAAGTATTTTCATCACAATTACGTACACAAATCAGAAATGACCGTGTAAAACACTGGAATCATGTTCAAATCTAACGTGTAGAGACAAACGTCCTTTTTCCATCCACTTTCTGTACAGAAAATTATGAAAAAAGTGATGAAAAATGACAGTGTAAAACAGGTTTAACCCTCCGGCGGGCGCGCAGCGGCACCCAGTTATTCTTCATTTATTATATTTTCAACCGGATGACACTCAAATCACGATTTTAGACACTGCCGATCGACCGTTATTCATTAGTAATTCAAACTCTGCAACGGTTGCGGCACTCCGTACCGCACGCGCTTTGTCGCTAAGTATAATATTTGCGTATTTTATCCACTAGAATTCTTACAGCTGGTTCGTTATTGACCTTTATGACACAGATTTTGGAGTACTAACTACTAATTCAAATTTAAACGCGTTATTTCCGAAGAAACGTTAGAAGGCACGTTTGCACCGTATTTATTCCCCTTCATGTAACACGTACGAAGACACGGAGGGAGCGAGTGATACTTAATATTGTTATTTCCTTTGTTAAAATGTATAAAAACAAAAATAAAGAATATTTCCTTCACTTTCAATAACAAAAGTAGTAACTATTGACGCGAAAATCGAAAATGATGAATGCGGCACGGAGTTCCGCACGCGCCTGCTGGTGGGAAACGATGGGCCGCGCCCGCCGGAGGGTTAAGGCCCATCACATCGCGACTGAATTCAGGAAGCTTGCGCGGCACGGGGCGTGGGCGCCGAGGCGGCGCAGTTGAATGCGCAAAAACCGCAAACGTGGCCCCTCGTTGAGTCGAGCCGCGCCGCGCCGCGCCGCGCCGCGGTGGGAGCTTCTGGGAAGGACAAGATGGAGATAGGCCGGGCGACAAGTCTCTTCCGCGCGTCGCGGCTGCGGTCGGCTGCTGCTCGGCTCGCGGCAGCGGTCGCTCGCCGTGCTCGGCGCGTGGGGAAGGGGGAGGGGGCCGTGAGAGCACGCGCGACCCCGCCGGGAGCACTTTTCGCGGAAGTGCGGAATTTGTGGGAAGTGCCACCGGTGTTCGCGATCGCTCTGCCGTCTGCGGGCTTTCTTCCCGCGGAGTCACATATCTGGATTCCGACGTGACTGGACTAGAACTGTTCTTTTTGCGGCCCTTTTCATGCTCTCTACGTCTTGAAATAGTATGAATTCAAATATGGAATCTTTAACTTAGTGTTTTTGAGTGTAGTTCTGAAATGTTTTGAATAATTATTGACGATACAACTCTCTCAGGATAATTTTAATTTACGAATCTGTATTTGGCGCGACAGCCCGTTATGGACAAAGGCCTACCAGCAACGTCCCAGCATCGCGGCTATCAGTCAATGCGTACGTGTGGTTAGCACACAGACATCCCTGCGCTGTATTTTGGTCTTCTCAACCTGTATGATGATGAGTTGCGCACACTATAATCTTGCCCGACCGGGAGTCGAACCCGGGGTCGTGTCATGGAAAGCGAGCACACTGGCCAATGAGTTCTCCGCGAGGGCCAATATACAAGTGCAATTGATAATTTTATTCAACAACAAATGTATTTGAAGAATACCTTCAATATCACCTAATATTAGACTACAAATTATTGAAGTGAGTTGGGATAGAAACAACTCCATAATATTTGGTCTAGTATTGTATATAATAGTGTATAAGTAGTAGCAGTAGAAGAAGCAACAGCAGCAACAGATTTTGCTGAATTTGAAATTGCTCAAGATGATACTGCCCGGAAACTCTGGTTTAGTACGAAATTAGAGATGCTATTTTATGTAGAAGAAATTCTATATAAGAATTGAGCAATTTTGTGACAATTGAGACACACACTTGTTGGAAACCTTAAAAGCAACGACATACATGTAATAAAGAAAATGATACATATGATTTCAAAGCAATGCCGTAACGAAAAACAAAAAATAAGAAATAAATACTGATCTTGAGAAAAAAAATCACTAACTGTAACTGGAACATTCAGGAAACGCATATCTTCATCTGAAGGGTCAAAATGTATTGTTTTTAATAATTATATCCACGGAGAAAATAGTTTTCTTTGTGGAGGTTATATTCACTTACATATACTAGGCACCTTAACTGTCGAACTACTGTTTGTAAGACCATGTTCAAAAATATAAATTCAACCTATCAACTGGAACTCTACAATTTCAAATAATCGAAAGAGGTCACGAAAATGATTCAAAGAAGGCGAAATTATTATTTCATGTAATACTGCCGCTGCTGAAAGTCCGTTACATTTGTAACGGATTATAAGAAACGCATGTCATGTCCATTCAATTGCAAACAATTCCTTGCCAGGATTGCCAGATTGGGCGGAATTCCGCTTTTTGGGCTGAGAAACGGCTCTCTCTCGCGGGGCAAAAATTGACTTCGCGGAATACCGCCCAATGGGCGGAAATGCATAAAAAATGTGCAGGTATATGCATAAAATGTGCATAAAAAATGGGCAGGTATTCAGATTACGACGAAATTTTCAAAAAAGCAACCACAATGACGTTGACAGTGAGTTTGATTTTTTAGTTTTTTACTTTATACATGATTTTTCATTGATAATTTGTTAATTCGTTCAAATGTACTTTGAGAAGTGGGTAATGTTAGTTTTTAGACCTCTAGTATAGAGTGTGTCTAAAAGTCATTGCGTCTTCGTCGTGCACAACATGAGTATACAAGTATATCATATTAACAGTACTTGCAGTTAATTTTAAAACACGATATTTAAAATAAGTCATATTTTGGAAGTTCGACGTCACTGCCAGCATTTTCCGCTAAGGCACAGGGAATAAGGATACATGTAAACTGCTTTTTAAATAGCTTAAAAAGTTTAATTTTTCTTATTTGGCGGAATTGGGCGAATTTGCAGCCATCTAACGGCGGATGTTGGTACGAAGTATCTGGCAACCCTGTTCCTTGCCGCCCAACCGTAAAGAGAGATTTAATTATTCTTTTCAGTAAACTTAAACTATAATGAGGTACTTACGTGACAATAACACTATATTTCTAACAAAGTTGTCAATTGAGTTCTGGCTGAAGGCATTTTTTTAATGAGATGCGTGATGGGATTTGCCTAACCTACGATATTCTATCAGATATTTTCTATATTCAACGTACTACAAAGTTCAGTCGGTCATTTCGAAAAGACCGTATTTCTCATCTTTGCAAATATGAATTAAGCTCACCTTTGAATTCAATATAGTATGGTTTTAACTTTCTTACGTAAGAACGTATACAATATAGTATGGTTATATATATATATATATATATATATATATATAAATATATATATATATATATATATATATATATAACCATACTATATGCAGAGAAATAAAATCAGCTATAATATAATTTAGCACCTCGTTCTTTGTCATGTGTGAGTTACATTTATAAAAAGAATAATTGTTTAAATGATCATCTAGCACACTATCTATGTCGCCGAGTAACGATAAGTCTAAAAAATTGCCACGGTCTTTTGAATCTTCAGATTCATTATGCCCTCTCAATGCTACTAGTTCATGAATGATGAGTGCCATGGTACTTAACTAAACACTCAGTTATTCTACCTAAAATGTCTATTTTTTGCGACTTGTTCATTATGTTTCTTGATTGAAATTTTCATCGGCGAATCAATCTGTACAACAATGTTCACAGTTCCAAATATTTTAAATTTGCAGACATTTTCTAAATGCAATGCACTTTCTTCGTGCTTCTTTATCCTTTCACTCAAATGTTTCAGATCCTTACAGCCTACTGTCTTCCACAATCCCTCACCAAATAATAAACAATAAAAGCAAAATTAGCTTTGTTTTTCTTCACTCAGTCAACCATGATTTTTTTCTGAAACCTCGAAATACAGAATGTTTGTTTCATCTTTCCAAGGAACTATGATCATCAATTCTTGGATATTTGGAGTTGGAATGAGTTCTGGAGACTAATTGTCGACCTTCACGAATAAAGAATTTCAATGAAGTACTACAATTATGCCAAAGAGATTACTGTAAAGATATATAAACATTTTTGTGTTTTATCAAATATTGGTGGGGCCCGGCCCCTGTGGCCCCTTAGGACGAGCCGCCCCTGGTTTTAACTTTCTTTCGTACGAGTGGAAACGGTATCTATTCGGTGTTTGCTAATACAATCTAAACTTGTGCTGTTGTCGGTTTACTTCGACTAAACCATTTCTGCGAAGATGTAGCATTTTAAAACTATATTCGCACGCCGCAGAGATAATGAGGATATGGGATATTTTTATAAACAAAAATGTACAATCTATTTCATTCTTGAAATAATAAGAAAATTCCGTATATAAATATATGTTTCGTATAAATTGGCCTGTAGCTTGCAGTACGTCTTTTACTGGTATTTTCCATGGGATTATTACCAGAATGATAACAAAAAGTGACATTAGAACAACACTAGAAGAAAATAAAAGAACATATCGAGGGGCGTAATACGTATGAAAGCGGTTAGGGAGAGGCAAAATAATATTATATTGAATCGAAATATTTCTTTATTATAAGCGAGGAAGTTTAAAGATAAATTGTTAGGATGCATTTGTAAGCATCGGTAATGTTTCGAGCTTATTCAAACATGAATTAAACCCCAGTTATTTCAAGGTATACATTTAATTATATTTCATTCGGAAACGCCACCTATTCGCTGAATGTTAATAATAGTTAACGATTGGAACACGGCTCCATGAGCGCGATAGCTCTGTGCTAGTTGATTAAAAATATGCTTTTGGATTTGCTACATATGGACACGGCAACGTAGTTTTGAGGTTTGCTGCACATGGACATTGCACGCATTTTCTGTTCGTTCCAATGTAAACAGGTTTGGTTCTCTGTTTACTTCAAATAGGCCAATTGTAACGTTTCTAAATAATGTCAATTCCAATTCATCTTCCAAGACAATGTTCGTTGATGGATGTAAGGGATTTTTGAAGTAATCGAGTCAATTAGGGCTGCATTCGAGGTTGGCGTTCTGAGGACAATCGCGGTCAGTCCGACCTCTTCTGCCCCGACGACGTGTCTTGCCAGCCAGACGTCCGTCAGCACGCCCTGGCGCCAGCCCGCACGAGCTTCCTCTCTTTTTTACCTATTTTCCCTTCTCTCTCCTCCTCCCCCTCCTTTTCAAACAGTAGCGGAGGGCTCGCCCGTCAATTACTTTTTGGCTTCCGGCGCTATGGGCACGTCGCATTAGAGTCAATATTTCTGTTAGCGAGGACCTCCTAAAAAGACATTCAAGGCTCCCGTTGATGTCCTTTTCTGCCCCTCTCCTCCACCCGCCCCCTCACCCGCTGTTACACTTCAGAGCGAGGGCGGAGGCGGGGGAGGGGCGCTTTATCTCTCTCCCCGTCTCTTTTTATTTGCCTTCTCTCTCTCTCCCAGACGACAGGCTTTTGTTTTTAGTTGCTATGGATACGACCGCTACCTGTGCACTCATATTTCCGTGATCCCAATCTCAATGGGGTGTTTCTTTTCCCCGGGTGACGCAAGGCCAGGGTGAGGGTGGGGGAGGGGGAAACGGGCGAGCGCGCGGCTGAGAGGGAGAGAGAGAGAGAGTAAGGGAGCGGCGGAGTGGACGAGCGCGGCTCGGGGCGACCGGCGCCTACGAGACCAGAGGGCCAGCGGCCACGCACGCGCACAAAAAACCTGAAGGGCAGAAAAATAAACGAGATAAACCTTTTTAGTGAAATTGAGCTGTCCATGTGTCTCGTAGCTCCCCCGTCCCTCTTCGCCGACCGGTCGGGGCTACGGCGCCGCCGCCACCGCCGCCGCCGGGACCCTTCTGCCTCTCTCTCAACCCTAGGCGGCGCCTTTCCAGCCAGTTCTTCTATATACTATTTTTTTTTCTCTCAAAGCGGTTGCGGCGGCGGCGGCGGCCGCTGTTGAGAGCGAGGGTAGAGTGGGGCGGGGTAGGGTAGCGGCGGGTGCCGAGAGAAATTAGGGCGGGCGGTGGTGTGGGCGGGGCCGTTTCTGGCGGGCACGCGCGCGAGGCGCCCTTGTGGTGGCGGTGGTTTCGTGGCGGTTGTGGAGGCAGAGGAGGTGGTGATGATGGCAGCGTTGATGTAGGAGTTGGAGAAGATGGTGCGGTGGCGTTGCGGCCGGTTGTTGCTGTTTTTGTTGTTGTTGTTGTTGTTGTTGGTGGTGGTGGTGGTGATGGTGTTGGTTGACACGTGTACAAGGATGGGGCCCGAACCAAGGCGCTACGGTAGTGGCAGCGATCGACGGCGGCGTTGATGAGGGCGACGTTGGTGGAGGCGGCACTGAGGAAGGCGGCGAAGGAGAAGGAGGCGGAGTTTGGCGACGGCGAGAGTGGCGGAAGCGGGGCAGGAGGCGGAGGTAGCGTTGGCGGTGACCTGGGTGAATATGGCGGGTCTGGTTAGACGAAGCAAGTGTTGGGAAGGCATTCGTATATGTTCGAATTCTTATGAGGCGTTGTATGTGAAGGTTTCCAGCGGTAGCGTTTATAGTTTCGGTAAGAACAAAGGAATATTTTGCCATAGCGCATCAGATTGATGTAAGCGATGGGGTGCTGGTGCCGGAGGTGATTGGATAATGGTCGTAATTGGGAGGTGAAGGTTCATTCGAGAGCGGTGGCTCTGAGAAATTGTTGAGAAGGTGATGATAGTTCTACAGTTATGGATCTGCCTCCTAAGAAATCGGCAAGAGTAGTGATGGCGCTGTGATGCCGATCATAAAGGTGTCAGATGGCAGGGTGACGATGTAGAGGAAACAGGAATGATTTTAGTGAATTCTGATATTTGCAATGACAACGGCAATGGCAGGAAGATGGTAGTAAAGACATTTGCGACGATAATAGTCTAGATAATTACGATGATGATAGTGACTGTTGTATGGGTGATCATAAACATGATGGTAGTGCAATTGGCAGCAACAACAGTGCCGATAATAGTGATTGTATTGGTTACAGTGATCATGTATAATGTCCTGACGGGATGAGAGCGACTTTGGGGGGCGACACCGATGGAAAAAGTAGACTAAACGGAGGGTAACATTTACTGAATGGCAGGGAAGGGGTGGCAGCAGGGCAGTGGCTATGGCGGCGGCGTCCATGCCAGAAGAGGTGGCTGCGGTAGAGACGGCGGCGGCGGTTGCGGCGGCGGTGGTGGTGGAAGGTGCCCGCCGGTCCAACTGCGCGATGGCAGCTACCCTCCTGTTTACACAACAATTATAGATCTTGGCGCCGATAGGCGGCCGCAAGGCGCCCTCCCGCGGGGTGAGGGGCGGAGGTTTACGCTTAAGTAAAGACGGACAGGTAACGCGCGCCGGGGGGTGCCCAGGGAGGCGCGGCCAGTGGGAGCCAGGGGGCGGGGCCCCGCCGCGAACAAGTCTCTTTGGGCGATTTTAGAAGAGAATGGCTTCCCTGGAAAAGGGTGATTAAAGGCTATTCTTAATTGAATCACAATTTATAGCGGCTTTTCCGGTATAAATGTAAATATTTACACAACAGCTGGCGCGGAGCCTCCGGAAGGGATTTTCTTGCTAAAAGTTTCATTTCTGCATATCATGTTTTTAAT
Organism: Acheta domesticus; assembly: GCA_031308135.1. Taxonomy (NCBI): domain Eukaryota; kingdom Metazoa; phylum Arthropoda; class Insecta; order Orthoptera; family Gryllidae; genus Acheta; species Acheta domesticus. Next base: position 15,472,390 of record JAHLJT010002406.1, read on the forward strand.
AAAAATACATTTTAAACATATTGTAGTTGCCTGGGTAGTTCATTTTCAGGCATACAAATTGACATGAAAAACGTGTCGATTAAAATATTTATTTAATTTTTTACTTCATTACAAAATTAGGGTTGATTACTGTCGTTGGGGTGAAATAAGTCGTTACAATTTTTGTAAATGCTGGAAACAGCAATACGGGGAAGTCTATACTTAACACTTCAATTTTTGGAGACTTGATGAGAATGAATGATGGCATTTAGTTATGATATAAACGGCATGATATGCGTCGGTTTTCTTTCTGATCAATTGTGCTTGCGTATATCGAACAAACGGGCACTCTTTAGTGTAAATTTTAGATTTTCTTTCTCTTGTGAAACATGTTGTTTTAGTGATACTTTATTGCTCGTTATTGCCTTCGATTTGGAGCTTGGCATACTCTACATATAACTTACCTGGATCGTGAGGATCGTAGTTACGATGGAGATATGAAAACAATTGAATGATGTTACTTGTTATCTTATGGAGGGAATTCTGAAAAGAAGTTATGGGAGGGAATAATGAAAAGACAGATGAAAATCAAGTTATTACAAACGGAATCAAGTTAACAACTAGTTAATTAGTAAATAAGTAAATCTGAATCATTAAAAAACGAAAGCCTCTCGGGTTTTTGTTGTCATTCGATAATTAAAACCAGTTGACACTCTTTGTTTATAAATAACCATTTTCAAGGTAACATTTCCCCACTATTTCCTTCGCTTAAGCGCCAGATTATTGAGCCATTATTTATTATTTAATTTATGTTTATTTAATTAAAAATATATTTTAATAAACTGATATGCAATGCATGTCGTATTTCGTAATAAATGACAGTCCAATAAGTTTTAATTTTTCTTTCGTTTCCATTTTATTTTATTTGATTAATAACCTTTGTAGCAGAGCATTTTTAAAACCATTTTAAAGCATGAGAATAAGACAATAAGAAAAATAAGTTCAAAATTACTAATTCTTCAAATTTAAATAGTTTTGTTTATCATTTTTGAATCTAAAATACGCATAGTTTCGCGTGCACCATCAGTTTCTGGTCAAGAACTGAAAGAGTTAAGTGCCGTTGCGTCTAAACTTACCACATTTAGCAACAATAATTCTTCACAAAGATTCGTAAAAAGTCATTTTACAGTGACAGCGGACGACCCACAATTTGAAACTTTGCAGTAAATTTGTTGCTGCGACAGGTTGCATAAAACTGTCGTAGCAAAAGCGAGCTTTCTCCTCGACAACCCTTCCCCACCCCGAAAGCAAGTGACTCCATCGCTGCCCTTTTCCCTTCCGCCCTCGCGCTGCCTAATGGAAGGGTGGCCGCCCTCAAAGCCGCTTTCCGGCTGCTCTTGTTAGCGCCGGGCGTCCCTCAGGTTGCCTGCTCAATCAAGGAAGAGCCGGTCGCCGCGGTGACGGGCAGTGACCTGATGGCGCGGCAGGGGGGCGAATACGGCCAGTGGGGGGTCCGCCCCCCTGGGACGCCCTCGGCCGGTGAGCAGCAGGGGGCGACAGCAGAAGAGTCACTGCGGTGGCGCCGGCGCCGGGCTCGTGGCAGGGGTCGGTGGGAATGGAAAGAACACGGGACGCACAAGTAGCGGGAATCGCCCGAGTGCATCCCGCGATCACTTTTCCCTCATCCCCATTTCCGCTAATATTCTTTCCCTTTTCGTTACCTGAAATGGCACAGTCCGAGTGCATCCCGCGATCACTTTTCCCTCATCTCCACTTCCGCTAATCTTCTTTCCCTTTTCGTTACCTGAAATGGCACAGTCCGAGTGCATCCCGCGATCACTTTTCCCTCATCTCCACTTCCGCTAATCTTCTTTCCCTTTTCGTTGCCTGAAATGGCACAGTCCGAGTGCATCCCGCGATCACTTTTCCCTCATCCCCATTTCCGCTAATCTTCTTTCCCTTTTCGTTACCTGAAATGGCACAGTCCGAGTGCATCCCGCGATCACTTTTCCCTCATCTCCACTTCCGCTAATCTTCTTTCCCTTTTCGTTACCTGAAATGGCACAGTCCGAGTGCATCCCGCGATCACTTTTCCCTCATCCCCATTTCCGCTAATCTTCTTTCCCTTTTCGTTACCTGAAATGGCACAGTCCGACTCCATCCCGCGATCACTTTTCCCTCATCCCCATTTCCGCTAATCTTCTTTCCCTTTTCGTTACCTGAAATGGCACAGTCCGACTGCATCCCGCGATCACTTTTCCCTCATCCCCACTTCCGCTAATCTTCTTTCCCTTTTCGTGACCTGAAATGGCACAGTCCGACTGCATCCCGCGATCACTTTTCCCTCATCCCCATTTCCGCTAATCTTCTTTCCCTTTTCGTTACCTGAAATGGCACAGTCCGAGTGCATCCCGCGATCACTTTTCCCTCATCCCCATTTCCGCTAATATTCTTTCCCTTTTCGTTACCTGAAATGGCACAGTCCGAGTGCATCCCGCGATCACTTTTCCCTCATCTCCACTTCCGCTAATCTTCTTTCCCTTTTCGTGACCTGAAATGGCACAGTCCGACTGCATCCCGTTTTTTTTCTGAAGCTCAGGGGGAGGTTAGCGCGATGGGAAATCGGTGCAAATGGCGCAGTAACAGCGCCCAATCAGGGTGTGAAGAGGCACTAAGCAGTGCAATTAAAATAAATACATAAACATTTTAAAATTATAAGTAAACTTTGAAATTTAAAATATTTTATACATCTTAATTATTAGTATTTATTGTTACAGTATATAAATAATTTATACATTACATTTTTAAAAATATTAGGACCTCTATATCTGGGAGGGCACTAATCCACTTCATTAATCCTGTATTAATACACCTCCAAAACATGGAAACGATAGGGGCTGTGGGAGGGGAGGGGCGATGAAGATCAATTAACCCGGGAGTGGTAACGCGGGGGTCTGTGGGACCCCCACGATCCTTTCTTCCCGCTTCTTGTATTTCCCACGTTGGCTACCCTGACCATTGCTTGAGTACCTTTCTGTTTTTGTATCATGATATTTATTGTGTTCTCAGTCTGCCAATTTCTTGAGTTTTATCCGTGCAACCAGCTGTTGTTTTGTTTGGGGTGCCCAGGGATCCCCGCGTTACGTTCTACTTTAGCAAAGATGTCTTCAGTCTCGTACATTCTATTAGTTTGGAAACGTATTGCATGCTGTATTTTTACGTTGGAATTCCACTGCAAAGTTAATACTGAAGTACAATGAACATTTTAGGTCACTTTATATGTTAAGAAAGGAGTTGAAGAATACGCCAACTTTTACTGAAAGCGGGAACAGAATATAGTTACTCACCACCCTGGAAAAAACAGTCTGCACGCAATTCCAAAAGACCAGGATAATGTTTTATTTGTTTATTGATTTGGATATGATTGAGAGAATTACAGAATCCACCAATATCGTCTCCTATATTATTTCAGTAGTGTACCTCCCCTTTGCGGCTCTCACACGCAACCAATCTTTATAAATGAGAGCTCCAAAGAAAGATAATTTTACGGAGACTAGACGAATTCCATTTTGACTTTACAAATATGGATGATTTCTTTAAAAAAAACGCATCGAAACATTCAAGTAAAAGGCAACACGCATCACATGTCAACCTATATCTGCAAATAACTCATAAACGAAGCGATTTAGAGCCTTAAAAAGTAAAATTTTGAGGCCAAAGGCCTCAAAGAAACGTTTTTCACATCATAATCTACAAGATGAGACATTCTTCGATCCATTCAATTAACTTTTCGGTTCCACGCTTCAATACTATCAAGGCCACCTTAATATTTCAGTCCTTCCTGCTGGTAGCAATTTTTGTGGCGACACGCTTAGAAGGCTTAGATTCGACAATCTTTATATACACATCCTGTTAACACCGTAGTTTGTGCAGTCTGACGAGGTTTATTTGCATAATCATTCATTCAAGATTTGCTCTCCAGCAACAATTAGAAGTACTATTATAGTTGCTTGATACCTATACCTATGAAGATTGTTTCTTATGCGCGTAGAGAAACTATTCAATTAACGTTTTTTCATGGTCTATAAGTGCTGTGTACTTAATTGTGAAAGGATGTGGGTGTTCAGTGAAGAGTGAAGACTGTGTTTGTGTTTTACCCGTACCAATTTTTTCGTTATCATTCGATGAAATTTTCAAGTCAACGGGTTCAGACACGTAGCTTTCTCAAAAGTAAAAAGCTAATATTTTTGAGACTATCGCGAAAAACTAAAACCTAATTGACAAAGAATATTGAACAATTACTTCAAATGTCTTTAAGAAAGTGTTGGGAATTGTTCCAAGCAAATTCTCCATGATATTGAATAAATTTTTACTGAAAATTTCTTTTACACATTAATTGCATTGTTTTTTATTTTTATATGTAATTGTGTTAGTACATTGCAAGTTACCTTTATAGATACAAATAAAAGTATAGTAGTATAGATAGTAGTAAGTAGTATAGATACAAATAAACACGTTTCGATAACTACTTTCCGTCTTAGAATGAAAATAGAAGGATAGGGATAAGTGTGGGGTCTAACATGCGAGAGTTCTCGCACGGGTATATATATATATATATATATATTGTAGTGATACCGAATAGATTCAAGTTTATTCTGCCGCAAAATAACTCCACGCAGGCGGCGACGCGAGAGATGCGAGGCGCCACGGGGGCGACCCGAGGGCCAGGCGAGGCGCCACGGTGTCGGCACCCTTCGCTCCATAATTCGTCGCGGACACGTGTGCCCCAACTCTGGGTAGCCGCTCTGCACACGACCCCTTCAGTATTTTTCCACGACGCCTGGAACTCTTCCGTCAACCTCCCTAGAGATTCCTAGCCCCTCACACCCCCCCGGTCGTTAATAACTGCCCCTTTTCGACGCAAAATTAAAGCGAGAGGGAGCGATAACCAGCCCCTCTCTCACTCTTTTCTCGGCCTCGAAAACATCCTCTGATTGGGCAGAAAATATCTAATGCGCAGTACCCTTTCGCCAATAGCAACCAGAATTCGGGTTTGTTCTAGAATATTCCAGAGTCACAGGGATAATTTTGGTAGGGGGAACGAGGTTTCCTAAAACTTGGAGCGACGAGGCACAAAAGAGAAGCTGGGGAGCTGTGTTCAGAATCGGACGCAAGTGGCGGCCGCAGGGGGGAACCTGTTATATTCTGTTGTGGCGTTCGGTTCGATGGACTTAGAAAAATTATTAAGTTTCTTGTAGAGTTTGGGTACAAGACTTCTGTGACGAACGCAGGCCGCAGAACAGTATTATGAACATTTGACAGCAATTCGTATTATATTACGTCCGATTTACGTGCGAACTCGAGACTCTCTTTTCCTTAGTGAATTTGTGCGATAATTCACGGGCTCATTAGTATCAAAGTATTGTGAGATCGACCGGGAATGAACCGACCGTGTCAGTGAATGAACTGTGCTGACCCATTCACCGCAGCGAGCAGACGGCGCTTTTGTGTTCCGGCCGCCTTGGCCGCTACCCTCGCAAGTACCTGATCTGACCTACATTTTCCGAGCGGCGCCCCTCGCTCGCCACGAACCTCGCAGCCAGCTGACCTGAGGTCGTTCAACTTCAGTGGGTGGCGCAGGCCGCCTAACAGAGGTATTTTCTGTTTGAGTGTCTTATGTCGTACCCGCGATCGAGAGGTGTGAACAGTACATCAGACAATCAGTGTTGACTTCCTCTCGACCGGGCGACGAAGAGGAGTTCCCGGCCGCGCATGGCCGTCAAGCGGGAATTCGCGCGCGAAGAAGAGTTTCATCTGATTGTAATCACTTTGTAATTTTTTGTTCTCTTATGTGCATGACATTTCATTTTTTTGTTTTATTTCGATTTTGGGGGCATGCTCGCCAGAGTTATCATCACCAGACCATTAGCGTTTTCTTTTTTTTAATGAATAAATTCAACTTGTTCTAAATTCACATGTTTGACTTCTCATTCAACCTAGGCCACCGGCTTCCTCCATCTTCGCCGTTTCAGGTAATCTGTCGACTGAGCGGGCCGGCTACCCGTCTGAGGCGCCCAACCGAAGACCCGAGGGTAGTTGCAATTGGCGCCCAACGTGGGGTTCGATTAACGCGAAATAATCGTAATTTTCATTTTTTAATATCCCAGATAAGCGCCCTGAGATTTCTCTGCCTAAATTATTAAATTGTTTAAATTATTAAGATGATGGATGGAAGCACGGTGTAGAGAAGTTAATAACTTATGGTCTGTTGAGGATGTCATTTTGTACTGTGTTTTCCTTGTAAGTGTCATTGTCTTGTGTTGTGTTGTGTTGTGTGAATACCGTGTGCGCGTACTAAAACAAGTGAAACCGCGTAACATTGTAAAAATGCAGGACGAATCAGGTATTGACGTGACGGGTGAAGACAGTTTTGAGGAGCCGTCGACGCAAGGTCCCACCTTAAGTGAGATCTTGCGCGTTATGAGAGAAATTTCAGATAACACTGTTGCCAAATTTGAGGAGAAATTTTCAGACAACGCCGCTAAATTGAAAGAAATTAAAGACCAGTCAGATAGCAATGTCGCGAAATTAGAGGAGAAAATCTCAAATAACGCTGCCAAATTACAGGAAATGTTAGATGAACGGTTCACAGCACATGAGAGCAAGTGTGAGGACAGATTTAACCGAATCGAAAGTCATTTGGAAGCCCAAGCAAATAAATTAGAAAGTCTCGAGCAAAAACTTAACCATGAAATAGGGATTTTAAAGAATCAGGTCGAAGGCAGATGCGGGGAAATAGAGGGGAACGTAGAAAAACTCAGTCAGGAGTTGGGAAGGGCACAAGCGGAAACTACCGAAAATTTCAAAATTTTTAAAATCGAAATTCAGACCAAATTACAGGCATGCGACGACAAAGTAGAAGCGTGCTGTGAGTCGGTTACTGAAAAGATCATTGAAGTTAAGCAGGAAATGGGCGAAAAATTTAATAAAATCGGACAGAAACTCCATTCAGAAGTGTCGCATATCACGAAAAGTTCGCGCAAGTAGGCAATATTAGTGAGGAAAACATCAGGGAGAGAGAAGCCAAATTAAAAGGGAAATTGATCGTACTGTCCTAGAATTGGTAAAGGAGGAAATTGAAAAGGAACGCGAGAATTACCCAAATCCGAATTCTGGTGGCTCAGGCCTTCGCTTCTCGTGGGCTCCACCGCAAAACCTGTATTTTTCCGGAAAACCCGATGAAAATCCCAAAGTTTTCCTTGACCGGGCGGAAAATTACATGAATCTCACGAAGGCGGTACCTTCACACTTGAAGGCTAAATTTATGCAAGAATTGTTGAAAGGCAATGCATCTTATTGGATTTCCACTTTAAACCCTTTCCCTCAAAATTATGAAGAGTTTCGGGAGAAGTTTCTGAATCGATACTGGGGAGAACAACGGAGATATGAGTTCGAGCGGAAGATTTTAGAATCGCGATGGGAAAACCGCCACGGGCAGTCCTATTTAGACTACGCCATGGAGAAAATCTCCGCCATCAAGCTGTGTGACCCGCAGGCAAACGACCGAAAAATCATCTGGTTACTGACAGCTCATTTCCCAACGTATGTACAGAATATTGTCAACAGCGTGGAGTGTAGAGATTTAGAACGTTTCCAAGAACTGTTGGCACAATTTGATAGAACGCGGGACAACTATCACAATGAGAACCGCGACAGAAATCGCAGGCCCGACGGAAACTACCAAGGCAGGCCGCAGTGGCATAGAGATAATAGGGCCGGAGGGAACGAGGCAGATGATCGGCGAGCGCCCGCCCGAATCCCGTGAGAACCGTGGACATCGCGATGAGAGAGATGGACGGCAAAATTCATCCCGGCCGGCTTCAACAAATTAGAAACGTCCCAGCTGTCTCGGTATCTGGGTGACGGACGAGTTTCTTTAGAGATACCATTTCATGCGATCATATCAGTGAATTATGCCTTTTTTGATTTTAACGAAGACGAGGATGTGACTATCAAAGAACGTGCCAGAAAATGCCCTATTATTGAATCCTTTATGGGAAATTTATGTGTCCAAGCTCTTATTGATACTGGTAGTGAAATTAGTGCTGTGTCAAAGAAATTTTATGCGCGACTTATAAGCGAGCGGATTCCAGTACCGACATTACCTACCGTCAGATGCTATGTCATAGGGGTTGGGAGAAAACGAAGCAAGCCAATTTCAATGCAGGTCCTGATTTCAATTAATATAGGAGATATGTTGTTTGATGTGCCCTGTCTAGTAATTGAAGATCTTAATCATGATGTTATTTTGGGGGTTGATTTTTTAAGAGAAAACGGTGGAATAATAGATTTTTCCAGAAATGTTATGAGCTTCGGTGCCGGTAAAGAAATTATTATTCAAGATGACGGGGAAGATAGGATTGATCTTAGCATTTCTAGTGCAACTTGGGAAGGGGGGGAAACGACGAAGGGGATTATTTGCCAAAATGTGCAAAAATGTGATTTTTTGAACTATGATGAACGCTCCCAGTTGCAGACAGTGCTACTTGATTATTTACATGTCTTCGGTCGCCCCGTTCATCCAATTAAAGACTTTTGTTTTCGAATTAGGGTTACCGATGACTCACCGTTTAAGATGAAAAACTATCCTATTCCACAAGCTTTAAGGGGGGAAGTTGATGAGACCGTCAGAAAAATGATTGACGAGGGCATCATCGAGAGATCAGTGACCGCCTATCTAAATCCGATTGTCGTTGTAAAAAAGAAAGACGGAGGGGTCAGAATTTGTTTAGACGCTCGCAGAATTAATGAAGTGACCGTTCCAGAAAATGAGGCGCCGCAGAATATTGATGATATTCTTTGGAAGTTTAACCAAACAAAAATTTTCTCAGCTTTGGATTTTTCTAGTTCGTACTGGCAAATTGCTATTCACCCAGACGACAGAAAATTTACAGGATTCTTTTACAACGGCCTCACTTATGTCTGGAAGCGGATGCCTTTCGGCCTAAAGAACAGTGGCGCAGCCTTCATTCGATGCTTAGATGGAAAATTAGGTGACGAACTCAAACTCTTCGTTACGCCTTATATTGACGACCTTGTGATTTCATCTCGAAATTTTCAGGAACATCTTTGTCATTTAAGGCGACTGTTAGAATGCCTTTCTACCAATCAAATGAGATTAAATGTAGCTAAGTCACAGTTTTGCACACGTGAAATTTCTTTTCTAGGCTATTGTGTTAATACAGAAGGTGTTGGTTCGAACCCCGCGAGTGAGTGATCAGCCTGCAGGTCTTTTCCATAAGTTTTTTCCATTGTTTACTGGACCATTTATTATTGAAGCCATTCCGCACCCTAACGTGTGCCAACTTAAAGATGCAAACGGTCTCCCAGCAGGCAAATTCAATTTTTTTAATCTGCGACCCTTTAAAGAATGAAAACTTAATTCCAAACTTTATTAATCTCTAAAATAAACTCGCCAGAACCGTACAGCTTACCGAGTAGTTCGTGATAGCCGTGCCTTCACTGTTTAAGAAATAATATTTGTAACCGTAGATTAGGGAATTCAGATTTTCTTGTAGTTTATTAGTTTATTTTATTACTCCACCATTATTAGGGTTAATGAGTTTAATTTAAGGGTAATTATTTGAATAAGACCTTTTATGTAATTGTTATCACAGAAATTAGTCGTTAGAATTCGGTACCATTTTTTAAAATTTTTTTTTGACGAGATAAGCATCTCAGGTTTCAAAACTTCTCACCACGCCTTACGAATTTTAAAACACGATGCATATCTCTACTGCGGGAAGGGAGGCCAATGTAGTGATACCGAATAGATTCAAGTTTATTCTGCCGCAAAATAACTCCACGCAGGCGGCGACGCGAGAGATGCGAGGCGCCACGGGGGCGACCCGAGGGCCAGGCGAGGCGCCACGGTGTCGGCACCCTTCGCTCCATAATTCGTCGCGGACACGTGTGCCCCAACTCTGGGTAGCCGCTCTGCACACGACCCCTTCAGTATTTTTCCACGACGCCTGGAACTCTTCCGTCAACCTCCCTAGAGATTCCTAGCCCCTCACACCCCCCCGGTCGTTAATAACTGCCCCTTTTCGACGCAAAATTAAAGCGAGAGGGAGCGATAACCAGCCCCTCTCTCACTCTTTTCTCGGCCTCGAAAACATCCTCTGATTGGGCAGAAAATATCTAATGCGCAGTACCCTTTCGCCAATAGCAACCAGAATTCGGGTTTGTTCTAGAATATTCCAGAGTCACAGGGATAATTTTGGTAGGGGGAACGAGGTTTCCTAAAACTTGGAGCGACGAGGCACAAAAGAGAAGCTGGGGAGCTGTGTTCAGAATCGGACGCAAGTGGCGGCCGCAGGGGGGAACCTGTTATATTCTGTTGTGGCGTTCGGTTCGATGGACTTAGAAAAATTATTAAGTTTCTTGTAGAGTTTGGGTACAAGACTTCTGTGACGAACGCAGGCCGCAGAACAGTATTATGAACATTTGACAGCAATTCGTATTATATTACGTCCGATTTACGTGCGAACTCGAGACTCTCTTTTCCTTAGTGAATTTGTGCGATAATTCACGGGCTCATTAGTATCAAAGTATTGTGAGATCGACCGGGAATGAACCGACCGTGTCAGTGAATGAACTGTGCTGACCCATTCACCGCAGCGAGCAGACGGCGCTTTTGTGTTCCGGCCGCCTTGGCCGCTACCCTCGCAAGTACCTGATCTGACCTACATTTTCCGAGCGGCGCCCCTCGCTCGCCACGAACCTCGCAGCCAGCTGACCTGAGGTCGTTCAACTTCAGTGGGTGGCGCAGGCCGCCTAACAGAGGTATTTTCTGTTTGAGTGTCTTATGTCGTACCCGCGATCGAGAGGTGTGAACAGTACATCAGACAATCAGTGTTGACTTCCTCTCGACCGGGCGACGAAGAGGAGTTCCCGGCCGCGCATGGCCGTCAAGCGGGAATTCGCGCGCGAAGAAGAGTTTCATCTGATTGTAATCACTTTGTAATTTTTTGTTCTCTTATGTGCATGACATTTCATTTTTTTGTTTTATTTCGATTTTGGGGGCATGCTCGCCAGAGTTATCATCACCAGACCATTAGCGTTTTCTTTTTTTTAATGAATAAATTCAACTTGTTCTAAATTCACATGTTTGACTTCTCATTCAACCTAGGCCACCGGCTTCCTCCATCTTCGCCGTTTCAGGTAATCTGTCGACTGAGCGGGCCGGCTACCCGTCTGAGGCGCCCAACCGAAGACCCGAGGGTAGTTGCAATATATATATATATATATATATATATATATATATATATATATATATACACGCAGAGGTAGTGGGGGAAAACTTGTGCTATGGCACAACACAAAGAACCAACTTTTTAAAGAAGCTAAAGTAGAATAGCTTGAAATAAATGGAAAACAAAAATAAAAACGCGCTAGCCTACAATACTATGCGAATCAATTAAAAAACAACTAAATTTAAAATTATAGAAAGAATAGTGCAAGTCACCCGACAACTGCCAACGATCGCAGTCCAAACGCACGATTTAAATGTTGGCGATATCTGGAAGTATGTACAGTAACGCCCAACTGTAAACTCATATTGTAAATAAAACACCGTTTGATATTAAACTCAAGGTGTCGGTTCGTTAAGATATTAAAAATGCAAACATAGTTTGAGCAACATTCCCATGTACCGAAGTGGGCTTACTAATGCCTACTAAATTGTTTCTAATGCTAACAAATGTTATTTAGTACTCAAAGGTGAAAACATTAGTTTGATTATTTTTTGGATCGGAATTGCTTTTCTTGAGGTACGTAAAGACTCAGAAAATAATTCAATACATTTTAGTAAACAAATAATTTTTCAATTTTCTCACCCCAGCAAGCTGGCACCCTGACTCTCCAAAACCCACTCGGTTCTTCATAAAAAATAAAGGAAAGTTAAATAATATTGCAATGAGTAGGTCTGTTCTTGCCCGATCCGGTATTTTCGCACTACTTTACTTGGCTTTCTCAAGAGTAAAAACCTTTTCTATTATTTGACTATCAAGGAAAGCGAAAAGCTAACTCTCAAGGAAGGTTGAAAAATTTCTTCAAATGTTGTTTTTAAAGAAGAATGAATTGTTCCAAGAACATCTCTCTATAATGTTGAATAAACTTTAATTGAAAATTTGTTTCAAACATCAATTGCATTGTTATTTTGTTTGATATTCTGTAAGTACTACATTAGTAGTTCCTCTCCTTTATGGAACGGATAGACAAATGAATAGGGAAAGGGTGGGATTTAACATGCGAGAGTTCTCGCACGGGTACGCTAGTCACAATTTAAATGGATTTAGAGAGAAAAACAAATGATCGGAGCACCTATAAGACTGACAAAGCGGAAATGAAGGCAGTAATTGGGCTACGTATTTTAGCTGAGTCTGTGAAATCTGGGGACCAAAATCTTGCTGAATTGTGGAATGTGGATAATATGGGTATTGAAATTTTCCATTGTACTTTGAATTTGAAAAGATTTCAATTTGTGCTACGAAACATGCGCTTGGATATGACAACACGCGCAGACCGGTAGAAAAGTAAATTCCAAATATTATATGCTTTCCTGATGAATTCTCAGACTTGTTTAACAAGTAAATTCTTAATAAACTGTTTAATTGTACGCAAAACATTGTTCGTAATAGAATAATAATATTATATTAATTAATTTTTTTAAAATTTAGCATATATCAAGAAAAGAGTGGGGGGGTCTGGAGACACCCCACGTTACCACTTTTGTTTCAAAAAGTCACGCTACCACTGCAGGGTTGAGCAACGGACGCACGCGTTGGGCTGCAGGCGCAAATGGGACGGCGCGGTGGGGTGTCACGGACAAGGCGGGAGGCTTGGGCGCCGCGGCCGCGATTGCGGGAGTGTCTGGGTTGTTTGGTTCGGCAGCGGCCCTATGCTGCAGCGCCAACTCCGGTGAACTACTTCTGTTCGAGGCCGGCAGGGTCGTTGGGGAAGGAAAGGTGCCCCGGTGACAATAGTGGGAGGAATGACCACTGTGCGGGCGGAGGGCGCGAGGAACGTGAGGGGGGACGGAAACGGAAAAAAACGGAAGCGATGTGAGCTGCAGGGCGGTGTAGGCGGCTCGGCTGGCGCGAGCAGTGTGGGTTCCAGGTCGTCGAGGGAGGCGACGTCAGCGTTGGCAGCGGGGGGTTGGGGGGTCGTTAAGAGCGCTTTGGTGGTGAGGGCAGGCGGGGGCGGAGGAGGCGGAGACAGCGCGGGAGACGGCAGGGATTTGCGGCTGCTGCGGCAACTGCAAGGTATTCGGGGCGGGTGGGTGTTGCGGGGAGGTGTTTGCATGGACGGTGGTTGCGGCGGAGCGGAGTGAGAATTGCGGGAACGGCTGGCGTTAGGGGCAGCGGGGGAGACGAGACGGGGAGGCAGAGAGTCGCCGCCGGCGGATGCAGTGGGGGTGGCGGTGACATGGGGTCGGCATGGCGTTGGGGGTGGGGAGGCGGGGGTGGGAGGCAAAGTGGGGGTGGCAGGTGGGTGGTTGCGTGGGAAGTGGTTGCGGCAGAGGAGAGTGGACTGCGGAAACGGCTGGGCGTTGGGAGTAGCGGGTAACACAGGGGTTGCGGGATTGGGGAGGCGGTGTGAGTGGTGGGGGCGGGGCGGCATGGCGGAGGAGGCGATGGGGGAATGGAATAGAGGTGGGGAGGCGATGGGAGTGGGAACGGGGGAAGTGGGGAGGAGGAGTGGGGATGGCAGAGAGGTGGTTGCCGCAGAGGAGAGTGGGCTGCGAGTGCGGTCCCACAGACAGGGTCGGCGGGAGTGTTGCGGGTGGCGGAGGCGTGGGGGCGGCGAGGGTGGCGGGGGAGGCGAAGCGTGGAGGCAAGGGCTGTGGGAGGCCATTTCAATGGAAGTGGCGCCGGGCGGCCGGCTCTCCTTCGGGGGTGACGGTCAAGCCGGGGGAGTGGGCGGGCGGATGACGGACTGTTATGGTCGCGTGGCACCAGCCCGGCCTCCAGACACGCACCCTGCTACACGGTGTTCCGCAAGCGAATGACACTTGCAAAGCAAATTGGGCCGTTTTCTGTGCGCTAATGTTCCTTGTAGGTCTGTAACATTATTTTACGAGTTGAAGGAAAATGAAAATTATTTATGATGGTATGCTAACAGTTTTAAAGCACTCTCGTTCGGGTGTTATCAGCTTAATAACGAAACGCATTGTAATGGATTCTCAGTAAATCTATTTTAGTCGGATATAGAATTGAAAATAATTACAATTCTTAAACATAACGGGAGCTATTAACTCTAAAATGTTTCACAATTTTTCATAGAAACAATTTTAAAGAGACTACACACGAATATTATTATCTATGTCAAACGTTAAATTGTTTACAATGCTTGATAGTTACGCCACACTAATGAAACAAAGTTGATATTGTCGAAATGAATACATTTAATGCCTAGAAGTTGATTAATGTACTTTAAAATTAAATAACATATGACTCTGGAGCCATCATAGATAAAATATTGAACGATTCACTTTTGCTCTAACATCAAAATATAACTAGTTCCGCTTTAACACCATTCGCCTCCAGCATCCATTTAATACTTATTATTAGTTCGTTTAAAAATACAAATTGCTGGTTTTGATAGAATATAACTATATTTTTTATTGTGATTTTGAGAGTTTTGTACTCAGCAAATGTTACTACCAAGACAATGACACTAATGACAGCAATTTACGACGGCTATCTTGAATTTGCAATATATTATCGCAAATATACTGGGGTAAGTTAATTTTGGCCTCGGTATTTCTATTGGTTAGTAAAGTGACTACATTGAGTTAAAAAGGTCAAAGATTCATTACTTTCTTTTGCTCATGAATTTTATATTAGAATACCTAAAAAATAGTATTTTATCATGACACTGTAGATTTCATTTCTCAAATACGTTGTTCTTTTAAGTGATAAAATATATTACATAGAATTGTCATCCAGGCTTCTACACTCCATTGCGATAAGAAACCACAATCTACTGAGAATTCGAAACAAGTACTAATAATGTAACGATAGAAGGAATAATTTCTCACGTTGTTAATAAATAATGAATTAGTGGGAACGGCTACAGATTGACTAGAGTTGTATTTGTGTCTGTTGTTATCACATATTATGACTACAGACATTCGCAATTTATGTTATGTTTATCAAAAGGAGCTCATCAATTCAACACCACTTGGACTGTATAGATATTTCTTGCTTTCAAAGAATTACAAAACCGTAACCAAAGAGAGAAATTATCACTAGGATGAGAAGTTACCACAGAAGTGTGCATATAAATATTTTTTTACTTAAATTATCAGTTGAAAATCAGCACATAAAGATTTGTCAATATAACTTTTTTAATTTTTCAAAAAATATAAACGATTTGAACATAAATTTAACACTCAAACAAAATCTGTGTTCCAATGTAATTTTGATTATTATTACAACTTGTAGACTTCAGAAAGTATGTAAAAAAAAAAGGGTTTTGTTTGTAAGGTGTGTCGTACATTATTGTCATGCCTGCCCGTCGAGAAAAATTGTCCACGTCTTTATCATTTCGAAGGGCTCATGATTAATTATTCTTGAAACAAAAGATAATTTATCATTCTAAATAAACAAAACTACCAATTTTTCAGTTTCCTATTTTCTGAAATTGCTAAAATCTTCGAGTCTGAATTTTCCAAAACAAATTATAAAAGAACACACCAGTACCCTTAAAAGTAAAAATGATGAAAATCATAAGCGTATGATGAAAAGCGTCGCTGATGAAAATCATATTACTTTGACCTTCACTTGATAAGGTGAAACATGAAATTTCATGGCATAGCTAAAGAAAGAAATCGTCACCCTGTCTTTCTAGTGCATCATTTACAATTATAGTAAGTAACACAATCAGTCAGATTTTGGTACTCTATAGGCGAACCGCACGCGCTTGAATTTATAAATAATTCTAACTTGTTTTGCTTTCCAAATCAATCGAATATTCAGGATATTTCATCACCATGACATTCCCGCCATATGGAAAACAAACACGAGATCAAGGACACGGAAAATATTTTAACAGCAAGCTCCGGAAGCTCTGAAGAAGAAGTTTAATCTTAAAATATGGAGCCATTTTTCGAGAAAATTTTGAAAAATTGTTGAGGCTTCTTATAAAGAAGCTCCTAAAATAAAAAAAAAAAAGTTTCAAACTCCAAGGGCCTAGCGCTCAGCCAGATTGATCGGGGAATGTCATTTTCGGAGAAAGTTGTCTGAACGCACCTCCATTAGCGGAACAATAAGGCATCAGATTTACATCCGCCAATGTATTGATTGATTGGTTGTTAATGATTCCGGACGCTTCGACTACTAAGGTAATTAGTCCCGGAAGTGTAGTGCATGTTTTGCTCGGGAGGTGTCTTCCCCCGCGAGAATGGCGAAATCCGGCACCAACCTCCCGTCGGCTAGCGGGGTTTTCCCCAACCAAGTATCTCTCAACAGCGGGGAACTCCCCTAGTCGGGACAAACTCTAAGCTCTCGGTCTTCCGGCATGTGTGCCAGTGTAGTGCATGTTAGTGTGTGTGTAAGGAAGAGAAAAGGAAAGGGGAAGAAAGATCGCGCGGGGTCCGTGGCCCGTTTGTTAGGGTACTACTCCGGCATTCGCCTGGTCTTGATTGGAGAAACCACGGAAAACTCCATAACAGCAGCTTGCGCTAGAATTCTCCTCCAGGCAGCGACTGAATTCGTCCTAGCTGACAAGCCAGTGTCGAAAATCTTGCCACCGTCACTTGCCTTGGAACCTGAGCCCTTCCGGTCAGAGGGACTGCAGTGGCATCTGTTGATGACCTGATGTAGGCCTAGTTCTCTCTCGTATGCCTACCTCTACGCGTGTCTCGAACGCTCAACTTACGGGTTTGCGTTCTAGAACTCTGCTGCGATCTCCCTCGACAAAGAGGCCGGCCCATTAGTCTGCAAGGTCGCAAGTTATTGCACGCCGCACATCCCCATCTGCAGACTGTGCGACTAAAAGGGTGACGCAGGGCGTCTGGCGGTGGCGAGGGCGGCGGCGGCGCGCACGCGCGCGGGTGGCTCAAAGGCAGTGCAGCGGCGGCGTAGAGACACACTCCGAAGGTTGCGGTGGTGGCGGTGGCCCTTTGAGATCGGGCGCGGCGTGTCGGTCCCCGCGGGATGTGATGTGACCGGGGTGAGGAGAGACGCGGCGGAGGCGGCGGAGGCGGCGCAGGTGGCGGCGGCGGCGGCGGCGGCGGTTGCGGCGGTGGTGGTGGCGAAGGCGGCGGCTGCGGCGGCGGCGGCGGTGGCGGCGGCGGCGGCGGCGGCGGCGGCGGCGGTGGCGGCAGAGTCTCCTCGTTAGCCGCGTACGTGCGACGGCCTCGCACCGTTAGCTGCTGCCGCCTTAGAGACGGAGGTGGCGACGACCCCCAGCTCCCCTTTAGACATCCAGCGGGAAAGGCTGCACCTTGCGTTGGCTCACCGGAATGCTTGTAAATCGAATCGGTTGATGATATACCTTGGCTAACGAGGTAATTAGGGATTCGCAAGCTACTTCTAAGTCGTGAAATTTAGCTGAGGCGTTCCGGGCGAGAGGTACCACAATGCTATAATCATACTCGAATTACCTCAATATTGATTCTGCTATTAAGTAGCACACTTTTTCACCTAAACCCACCCAGCTACAGTGATAATCACGTGACTGTCACAGTAGATTAACAAATTAAAATTTTAAAATGTCAAGAGACTATATAAATTAAGTGTAACACATTCTAAGCTTAATTTTTCAAAATATTGTGCAAATGAAAACGTTCGTTTATAAATCTAATATACAACACGACTTTCATTTATGTAAAAGAAATCTGATTCGTTTCTTGTGGAGAGAAATTTCCCCCAAAGGCTTGCTGGACAGCGATTGAGTTCGAGATTTTCGTAGAACTTCATTACCCGAAGTCTTTCTCTTTTTCTTTTCTTCATCTGAAACCTTCGCCTCCAATAACGTTTGGGTTCTCCGTATCTGAATACGGAACCTCAATGTCTGAAATTTTTTGAGCAGAGGTCTTTCTGTTATCCGATAAAATCTAATAAAACAAAATATGTATTATTAATTTTATTTCTTATTTAATCTTGAGATAATGGGAATTCGAATCTCAATTCAACATCAAACTTTTTGCACACGCCCGAGGGACGTTTTTACTTTTTCCTCAGACTACTTACTTATGTAGTAAAGAGGGTATACTGCGGCAAAGATGGCGATTTTTCAATAGAAAAACTGATAGTGTGGGTCCTTGATGTCGAAAATGTGGATAAACTTTTTGTCTATTTTTTTAAGAAAAAACTTATTTTGTTGTTTTTAAGTTAATTCAATTTGTAAAAAGAACTCAAAAATTATTCCACATTTTTTTAATTATTTTTTTTCTTCGGATAGAGCAAACGAAGCTTAACAATATTGCAGATGTCATTTCCATTCCCTGAATTTTCGAAAATTGCGAAAAGTAAATAAAAATGCGAGAAAGTATGTGCAGTTGGAGTAACACGAATTTCCCTTACGCAGTCCAGCTGTACCTCCATTGCGCAAAGCCATTGCTAGTGAACTGGGCGTGTGGATCGCAAGTGAGCGGTCCGGAGAGCGCCGCGCCGCGCCGGCGAGCTGGAGCGGTTGTGGGGCTCTGGGCGTGGGCAGGGCGTGGGCGGCGGCCAGCATCCAGCGATAAAGGGGCGGGGCGGGCGGACAGGTCTGGCGGCCGATCAAAGGCGCGCCGCCAGGCAGACGAGCCGCCTCGGGCGGCGGTGGCGGCGGCGGCGGGGGGCGGTCGCAGAGTGGCCGGGCGCCGGCGGCCAGGGTTAGACGCAGCGTCTGGCGGCGGTGGAGGACTGCGGTCTACGAGGTGGAGGCTGTGACGGTGGTGGAGGTGATGGACGCGATGGAGGCGGCGGCGAGACGTAAGGATTGAGAGGAGGAGGCTGAATGGTCGAAGTATAGCGGATGGAACGAGTAGGGAGGGAAGGGGAGCGGGTGGTGCTGGTGATGTAGGCCGCAGGGGGCTTGGGCGTTTAGGGTGGCGGGCGAGTGGGAGTGGGGTGCAGCAGGAAGTGAGCTGTGGGAGCAGCGATGAAGACGGGGGCGGCGGGGATGGCGGGGATGGCGGGGACGGCGGTGGCGGCCGGGGCGGCAGGCCGGCGGGGGCTTCGGGAGACAAGGGCGACGGGGCCGGCTGCGCGGCGGGGGCAGCGAGGGCGGTGGGGGGTGGAAAGAGCGGCCTGGGCGGCGTGAGCGGCGGGGCGGCGTGTGGCGGGTGGCGGTTCGAGCGGCGCAGTCGGCGCGGGCAGTGCGTGGGGGGCGGCAGGGGGGAGGGCGGGCGGCGCCTGGGCTGTGTCCCGAGGGGCGGCGGCGGAGGCAAGAGAGCCCCGACAGACGCCAGGCGCAGTCGTGAGAACACGCGGGGCTGGCGCCGACCCCGCCCCGCCTCTCCTCGCCCCGCTCCCACGAGCCGCCACTCTCGCTCCACGCCACCCCGTCCCCGAAGGGATCCACGCTGACCCGGCCTAAGATGCCAGCGAGAACGCTTCGCGTGTGCTCGCGAATGACGCTGCTCACGAGCTTTTCACTTCACAAGCTAAGCGCCTGGGCAAAGCTTTATGGGCAGCTTAAGTGGAGAAAACGTACATCTCTAAATATCTTCATTTAAGAATTAGTTGTATTTAAATTACATTTAATTTGTTTTATAGTACGTTCTCGCCTACTACACTCTTACGTAGTTAAGATAAAGTTTTGTAATGTTGCAGCGAAAGTTGCAATTTTTCGTCAGAATATCTCATGTTGTCGAGCCTTCATGTAGAATTGCATAAATCTTGTTCCTATACCTACGTTCCTATATCTTCCTATATCATAAATCTTGTTCCTATATCCGAGACGAATGTCTGGTAGTGTGACATGTATCGGTCTCTTGATGGATAAGTGTTCAAATTTTGCAGATCCATTAAAAAAATTCTAAGAAATTTCTCTAAAAAAGATTTTTGTTTTTACGCAACTACAAAACTTTTCGGTGGCTTACGGCACATACAGAGATCAATTGCACATTCTGCCTGCCCGCCGATCCGGCTGCCGTCTATCTTTGATCAAATAGAACTTAAACCGATTAGACGATTTGCTCCTGAACTGTAAATCCCTTATCGATCTGGCCGAAGTGAAGGCACTGCGAATTTGAAACGGATGTGTCTTTTTGTGATATTTACATTAAGCTTTCCTTGACAGATCTTTGAAATAAGATGTGTACAATTAGTTTGAGAAAAATAGTAGTTTACTGGTAATTTTCCCTGAAATTAAAGCGATTTATAAACATATCAAAAGCAGATCGAAACATTTTCTTTTTTTTTCCCTTGAAATAAAGCAAAGGACGCATAAAGCAATGATGCAATTTTAGTTTTCGTTGACGCTTTTGAACTTTCGAAAATTGTGAAAGTTAGAAACAATGCGAGAGAGTATGTGCTGTTGTAGCTCCACTAGTTTCGGACAGTATTTATGCAACGTACTTTACCTGATCTCACATGAAACAATCTACGTATACGAAACACACCACGCAAATAGGACGTAAATATTACAAAGTAACCATAGAGAGTAAAAGAGTCTTGTAATTGATGGTTCCCATCAAATTCGCTTCTAGAGGACAGTGTTGTAAATACCAATGGTAAGCATTGGAGTCATATTACTCACTAATGTGAATGCTGTTAACGTAGCCTCGATCTAGAGGACCAGCTGCAAGTACTTTTGAAGATAGCGTTCTTCTTTAATTCAGCCTATAAATTAATGAGAGCGATCTTCTTGACAGAAGCCAGCAGATGGCAGACCGATCCAATAGTAAATTTAATGCATGTAATGAGACACCACACCTATACAGGCGACAGTGGTTTTAGAACGAACTTTCTAATAAGATAATCCATAGTTTTCTTTACATAACATTTCAATTTGGAAAATTTATTGTTTGTTCTTTTAGCATTCACTACAAAACCGATCGGATATTCGCAGATAAAAGATATTTGCCGTAGGAATGAACACATGACGAAGGACAAAATAGTTCGGGATACAGTACCCTATAAAACATTAAAAAATTAAATATACGGAAATGACTAATACATTTCCTTTTAGTTAGCAAATTTAATTTATATTTTCAAATTAAAACATTATGGTATTTATATTAATCTTTATACCAATAATCATTATTGTATTAGAAATAAGGATAATTGAAATACTTTGCAAATAGTTGAAACTTAAATTTTAACTCAATTTTCAATTGGATATAAATCATGATTTACGGTCTCGATTCCTGGTCGAGTATACTAATGCAATGAACAACTTGAAGTTTTACATTTTAAAAATACGTAAAATACGTAAAATGCAAATAATGTTCAAATACATTTACAAATAATATATCATTTGAAGCATAACGATTATATTTAATTTTTTTTCAAGTTCTGTACATTTCCAAGCGCGAGCAACGGCCTTACGGCTCTCTTCTTTGAACACAACAATGTGAAACACTTCAAACACAAACTATAACAGACGTGACTGAGCCGAAGCAGTGGGCGTCGCAGTGGACTGTGGACCGACAGCGGTCGCAATATTCGATCAGTTCTGAGAAAATTAGGTTGGTAGAGAGGAATGCCACCAGAGGCGTATCTAAGTATTCAGGAGCCATGGCAAACAGAATTTGCGCTCTTGCCAGGCTTCTTACAATTAGGGTTGTTGTTATTTGTTTTAGCCGGTAGTCTCTAGATGGCGTCCCTTGTAACTGGCATCCATGGCATGTACCATGTTTGTAATACAATAGATACGCCTCTGGGTGAATCTGCATGTCCAATGTGACGCACTTTCTCACACACTTGTCTACAGGTCAAATAATACTACTAACTTGTTTTCGCATAAATACCTTCCTAATAATGAACGTGAGAAGAATGTTTCCAGATAACAGCTGGAACACCTTTTCCTATTAGTTTCGTTTGCTGGATTTTCAATTAATATCTTTCAGCTTGTTCTCGGAGGCACAGTTGGGAGATTTTTTTTCTCGGCAAAGCGTTTCACAAATTCACAGTAACAGCGATTTTCTGCGCATGCGCAGTTCGAGTTTCTCATCACTTTTGTGCATCTGCGCATGCGCAGAAGATGGAGCTGCAAAAACTTCCTATGGTGAACGCTCCTGGACTCGCAACAAGAGACGTTAGCTGCTGTTGTGATATGGGGCCTTGGGGGACGGAGCGGCTTTCAACAGGAGAGGGGAAAAGGGTGAAGGAGAGAGGTGAAGGGAGGAATTGGCCCTCATGATACACCAGGCTTTATTCAGGCCGCTACACTCTCAATCCAGCTTACTGGGCAGACTCTCTGTCTCTCTCTCTCTCTCTCTCTCTGATTAACAGCTATATGGCTGGTTGGCAGTCCAGAAGCCTCTAACGCCTCTTGTGGGCTGGTCCTGGGCAAGTGTACCTAGCGTAGTTTGCCATTTTCCCTAGAGGCGCTAGTGCACCAATTTTGACGTTTGATTTGAATACCAGATAGCGCAGACCTGGATACAATATCCGCAATCTTATCCAATAGTTCAGATCGAAATTCTGATTGGTGCTAAACTGCTAGAGGGTTTTATTTCGCCAGAATCGGCCAAATGCCTTTCCTGGGATTTGTTTTTACATGCAAGCATCCGCATGCATGCCGTCGATTTGTGGCACCTAAAACCCCCCTGGGTTTGAGCCCGCTAACTTGGGACGAGTAGTCCGGCATGATAACCACTATACCATCAAAGCAGGTTACCGGGTAGACACGAACTATAAAGAGCTTTTCATCACCACCCCAGACTCTCTGGCGCTCGTCCGCGCCGAAGACGGCGAAACAACCGTCCAGGCAAGGAGATTCCATCTGAACACGCTCCCGCGAGTGTGTGCGCGTGCGTGTGTGAGCGTTGATATCGACGGTGGCGCTCTTCGACAAGCATCGGGCGTCCTCCACCGGGCATCACACGCGAGTGCTGGCTACCGCTCGGTCGACGTTATCGCGCCGGCGCTGCCGTGTTAGGTGAGCCGCGAAAGAAACCGCGGGCCCTCGCCGGCCACTGTGAAGGCCGGTCGAGCGGATGGAAAGGACGCGTGGAGGCCAGGAGCAACGGACGAGCGGGCAGGGAATGGGTGGACGAGCAGACGCATGGATCGGTGGATGGGGTGGACGGGCGGATGGGTGAACGGGCCCATGGATGACGGCCGTATGGTCGGATGGACGAGAGAATGGTTTGGCAGATGAACAGATGTGTGGATGATGGTGGGCGTGTGGTCGAATGGACGAGTGGACAGGTTGGCGAATGGAGGGGTGGATGGGTGGAGTGGTAGGGAAGAGGACGAATGGATAAAATGGTGGGAGGATGGCGAGCAAACGAACAGAATGGAAAAATGGGGATGTGGTGAAAATAGCCACAGCTCACAACAACTAACCATTCGGCGACTATAGGTCGGCGCGGGATCTCGACATTCTGCGGGGAAAATATCATCGACATCCCCCAACACGAACTACACTTACGGGCCTAATGACCTGTGTAGTCCGGAATCACGAACAATCAATTAATCAATCACAATTAAAATCGATTCATACTAAATTCAAATACTAAAGACAATAATTTTTATGCTGTAATTAGATACTGTACAAGGTACCAAAAATGAAAATAATGTTTAATTTATATTAATATAATTATATTAGAATTGCCCATACATTTAAATGTAGTTTCATTCCAAAAGATAGTAGAGTATATTTTTTAAATTTGCCGTCCAAATTCTCTTCATCATTTATGCCAATGATGAAATGGACTCTCGCTCTGCTCCTGGATATATTTTCTTCGTTTTTACCAACCAACGTCACATTCAGTTAACCCCTCATGATCACCTTAGCGATATTCTGATGCAGTGTAAGAGGAATTCAATCTCTCTATTCTATGACGCTGTATTGAATGAAATGCCCGTCTATTTCTATAATTGAATTATTCGACCAAGATGTTGAAAAATAGGGAAAGCGTCAGTTTGGTTATTTCAATTCGCTGCTAAGTACATATGGCATTTTCGTGTGTTTGCTAATCTTTTATTTTTAATTTCATAAAGTTCCTTAAACCAAACTATCGAATGCGCCTTATTAGTTGTTTTGCTGTGGGGAGTTAGCAGTTTGTTTAAGAATAGATGCAGGTGTTGAAGGTGAGTGATTGTTAAGATTAACTATTATTTACCTTCAGAGTTTTATAAAAGCACATATGATTTTTTTGTGTGAGATTTTACAGTGAGATTTTCAGCTGTTAGTTTAGTTTATTGACAAGTAATGATTTTCAAATTCGACTAGTAGCTTGCAACAGGAAAAATGCTACTGAACAAAACAAATAAAATGTTCTAAATAATGCAATAAATTGAATATTTTAACAAAAATACTTCACAAATACTGCAATAAGTTCGTATAGTATACACAGAAACGTTTGCAACAAACACAGTTAAATACAAAGAATTTCAAAAAAGTTCTTGTTCAATAACGCAATATGTAATAGCAAATAAGTATTTAATGGCGAGTGGTATCTGTCTCATGACGTATTGAAAGCAGTGACAAACCGAGTTCTAGAATTCAGTCGGTACGCACAATATAAGAATAAACAATCAAATATTTACATTTTTCAGTCAAAATAGAAACTGTTTAATTGTTTTCCCCGAATTTGTGGGTACCTAATGAAGCCATAGACATCTTTCACATACGCAGAAACTACGTAGATTTCGCTGAATTTCTGTGCGCAACGGAAATTAGTAACACGGTGTTTGTAGGAAGATTGTGTATCGACGAAGTTTCACCTTGTACTTGTGATAGTCAATGGAAAAACACTATAAATATCACGTAATCGTCATTCGCCACTTTATAAAGTACTAGAAAAGACAAGTATTAATTCTTTGTAGTTGGTAGCCAACATTCCATTCGGGCCATGAAGAAAATAGAGAATAATCACGAAACATTAAGCCCCGAGTTTGGTTACCTTTCTTTCTTGGACGCTTATTGACGTATAACATATTGCTAGACAAGCAGTCAAACAGAACACGACATGCGAAGTCGAAAGAAGCAATGACAGAAAGACAATAAGAGAACTGATTACAAGGATTATTAGTTTTACAGCCGTTTTACTTAATTTGTTATATCGCACTTCATGTTTTGTGTAAAAATGTTTGCAAAAAATATGAATAATGAATACAAGGCAACCACGCAATATGTACCCATATTTATGCATGAATGTACGAGAATAGAGTAGTATGCCTCGCTGCATAGAGTCTGTAGCTACTTGCCTTAAAAAGTCATTTATAATCCATTTGAAATTGAATGCTAGCCAATGTTCAGTCCCCAATGTCCCGTCAGTCTTGGATGCACCATCCGAAAATAACGCGGTATGTGAAGTATAGTGGTTCGGAAACGTCACAATTCTAATGTTTGAAAATGGTTTACGCAGAAAAAATATAAAAGAGTGAAAAAAAAACAACTGATATTCATTTGACATGCAATGAACGGGTGCAGTCAACATGAGAGCAGACAATTTATTAGCATTAATTCAATAAGAAGCTATAATAATTTACAGTCGTTCGAGCCGATAATCATATACAGTCGTCCGAGGAAGAAAAGAAAAAATATTGACTGGATATATTTTGGAGTTTGGCAAAGAGTGTAAAGTGAAGCATCATATGAAGTATAATTAAATTTTGCACCTGACCTCTAAGGGCTGGCCTAAACAGACACAAAAAGAAAAAGGCAGAAAATTCTATTGTTTGAACTTCCAATTATTAAAATGGCAAGCAAAAATGTATTAATGAGTTAAAGTATTAATTTGTTAAAAAATATTTATGCCATTTTTCTATGCCTTTCGAAATATTGTCTATATATATATATATATATATATATATATATATATATATATATATATATTTTTTCTGAAAATTCCAATAAAAATTATCACATCGAATCCATTCCAGTAATTGATTAGTTAAATACAGCAATGTTATCCCCTTTCTACATTCGAGAGTATCGTCATTGTGTTCTGCGACTCGCTGCGGTTTTACAAAATTTAAAATGCCACATGGATGTTTGCTGATTATGTTAAAAACCTTTTATTTTTTCATAAATAGTTAATATAAGATTTCAGATTTTTCATATGGTAAATACTTTAATTAAAATTCTGGTATAACCAGAGATTAATTATGAATTTCGGATTACAAAAGCTTGGTACTTGGACATGTTTTGTCACATTGTTCATTCTAATTCTATTGTTCACAGCGTAAGTGCAAAATCATCTGTTATTTATGAAAGATAGAGTTTGAATTAATTAATGTAATACGTTGTTATTTTAAACATTTGTGTCGCATTCTAAGAAAATGATAAACCAATCCAAGCCATTGTCAACACAGAAACCCATGTTTGCAAGGTTCCATCAAGTTTAAACAAGTTTTTCGAATAGAAATGCAGCACGTTCTTTCCGAACAACAGCTTTCCCTAAAATGAAGACATTTTCGGAATAGATTGCTACTGCTATTCTGACGTCAGGTCTCGCGTTTCAGCTCAAGACGAAATGCGCAAGAGAATCCACAAAAATGCAGACCGGCAACGATCACTTGTCACGCGAGCGGAGGAAAAAAGCGGTGCAGTTTGTTATGCGACCTGCCAAAAGTGTCGGGAGACCGCGTGTCGTTCCAAACGGAACGGCTGCTCGAGGACGGAGCCAGGCGCACGGAGGGGACAAGCGAGGACAGGAGCCCCAGCGAGCAGATGGATGAACAGCTGCGCATCGACGAGAACGACACACGGACGGCTGTCGGCACAATGGAACTGTTGCGATTCTTCCGATAGCTGTTTTATCGATTATTTGTTCGCTGCAATATCGGTTTCGATACAAGTGAATCGATAACTCGGTGGTATCAATCCCAAACTTGCAGTATCGTTACGGGTACCAAAACTAGTGGTACGGAATGGTGCAGACTCTCTCGCATCCCTTCACTCTAGATTTTCGATATTACAATTGCTCTCTAAAGAATTTTTTTTTTTTTTTTTTTTTTACATTTTCCCAATTTTTCGGACCTCTAATTGTAGAACTGAAATATGACATAAAGGATATTGTAGAATAGTGAAACATAGTCTTGTGTGCAACTTTTCATTAAAAATTTGGAGCCGTTTTTGAGAAACTGACATTTGATTGTTCCTGAAAATGAGCAATTTTCACAGAGGACATTTGAGTTTTCGAGAACCTTCATAATAAATAATTTGGAGAAATTGTACCCACAAAGGCAATAATGTATAAAAACGTCCTTGTGCAAAAATTAACGCCTTGAAGATATTTCAATAAAATATATTTGTGTAATTTTTGAAAAATCATAAGAATACACTAATATGTCGTTTATGTTCTGTAACTCAGTGCTTTGCACTATCTGTACATAAACTTTACAAAAAATCGGAACCGTTTTAGAGACAATGTCCCTTGAGCGTTTCTGTACATTGCGCAATGTACAATTTTGAGCTCAGTTTAATAGAAAAATGTAGAGTTTTTGATAAAAGTCAACGAAAATCATTTGAAAAAATTGCACTCACAAATGTATTAATGTATAAAAAGAGTCAGTGATGTAAATATTAACGTGAGAGGTAAATCATTGTAGATTCGCAGTCTTAAAGTAGAAATGTGGGTGGTAGTGGTGAGTTGTGGGTCGACGTATGAGATATTGTTAAAACATTTGTGTATCTTTTAAAATATGAAAAGATAACATCTAAATGACGTTTATGATGTTATTCGGTGCATGAGGCACTATCTTTACAAAAAGTTTAAAGAAAAAAATGGATCTGTATTTTTTAGAAAATATTGTTTTTAAAATTTCAGGGAAAATTACGTGAAAACACTTACATTTGAAAAAATTGTAGATGACCTCATTTAAAGATAAATTTTTAAAGAACAGATTTCATTCAAAAGAAAAAAACTTTATCTTCAACATTGTAGTTGTTGGAAGAGGCCGAAAATTATAGTAATTTTCGAAAATTTCTTCAATAACTGTTATCGAAACAACAGTGGACTCGTAATAAGGTTATTAATAACAGTTGAAAAATAACACGTCCATGATCAGCAACCTAACATGGCCGTCTACTAAGAGTTAAATCAGTTGTGGCAACTGCTAGAGTTAAACCAGACAAAACGAATGACGTTGCGCTTGTGCAGCGCATCGTAACGCTTGTGCAGCTACCTTACGGCGGTTGCTTGCACTAATCCCCCAAACATGTTTGGGCAGGGACAGATAAACAGCTGATATGAACAAGACTCGATGAACCGCCAAATAGAAGAATAGTAGTTAATATGATGAGTAGTAAATGTGTATAGAATATTACTAAAATAATAGTGATTCGTGATCCGATTGCAAATATTCTTTCGAATATGCAACATGTTCGTAGTGAAGTGACGAGTGCCAAAAATAATGAGGAGTAGAAACTGTGTTTTGCTTACCTACAGCTAAAGTAGTAATGACTGTTGAATATCAAATATTATAATGCGAGTTATTTCACCGTAACTTTTCTGTCGGACGTACGGAAATATTAGTGGATCTCACATACGCTGTAATGGGACAGAAATAAGTTAGCAAACATATTCGACGGATTTAATTTAAAGGACAAACTTCTTATTGTAGTATATGTATACAATAAAATATAAAAATATTGTGGCACATGGTGTGTAATAATGATGAATTATGTATTAATGAATCTATAACTTGAACACTTGTTAATGACGATTGATTACATGCAGTGAAACTGTTGTCGTAGAAAGTGGTTGCCGCGAAAGCTTGTAGTAGTACGGGTTTGGCCTAATAAATTGGGGTACTATGAATATCAATCGACAAAAGCCAATAACAGGATAAATGAAATAACTGTTATTTCTCGTAACAGTTACTAAACGTCAACAACATACGCCCATGACTACTGATCATTACCTTAAATAGTACTCTTAGAACCCTACTCTTAATTTATGTAGTTATTGGTTTAAACTTAAATTTAAATATTTTAATAATACAATTTTAAACAAAAAAGCGTTAATGAATGCATATATTGGTATGTCTCTAATCAAAATAATAAGAAACATATGATAAACAAGATAACTTTTCTTGATAAAGTGTCATCAATATTTATTCAACTCTCTCATCGGTCAGCTCGGTCCTTCTGAAAGTGCGCTGAAGGAAATCCCAGGGGTGTAATGAAAAAAATGAAAATCAACAGATTTTTAACCGTACGCCCCACCCGGAAGGTACCTGTACATTGTGTCAAAACCACATTGTCTGTATTACTATCAACATATTTGTAATCGTTAAAAGGAAAAATACTTCAGAACTTAAAAAATATACTGTTAGTATTACAAAATGTGTTTTGCATTGCGCGATTAAACTGTCAGCAATTGTATGATAATATGCCTATTTAAATTGAATGAAGCTAATTTCTTAGATGAATTCACGACAATTTTCATACAATAAAATGACTGTTTGACATTCATTGCAATTTCCAAGGCCTAGAGTTCGAGTCCAGTTCAAATGAATGTAGCTTGTGTTTAATCGCGACTGGTTTGAGGTTGCAGTTGTAGTTGTAATTGTGCAGCAACAAGCGATACTTGACAGTGAAACTGATTTGTGAGATGTCCTTTGACAATGGTGATCCATTGTTATAAGCAAGTGGAGAATATGCGTAATATTCCTACATGGATTGTTGGATTATCTTGTAATGTGTTCTTGTCCAGGTAAGTCTCACAGCACAGCCTAATGTTCTTTACAGCTGACTGCTGTATTAGAATTTTTGGGGAGATATACGTAAAGTATACCAATCTGAATCAGAAAATGTTTTTACGAAGAATATTGTTTTTAAATTGGAAGAAAGGTCATACGTTGTACCGTGCAAATATATTCATTTCAAATGGGTGGCTGGTACCAATTCTCCTTAGAATAATATAATATAGAAATATTAAGACTTTTATATGTTTGTATTCTTGTTAACGTTAAGGCGATCGCTAGTGTGCGCCCCGTCTCGGCTTAAAAGTTTACGAGTTCAATTCTCCCCCGGAAATAGATATTTGTTTGTCTGAAGAGGCATGAGGGAGCTCTTCCAGTAATCATGTATACCCTTCCATCATGTATATACTTATTAAACGAAGTCAGTAACATTGTTGGTAGAGTGTGAAGTCTCATGAAACACTTGCCTCCGACAGGCACACCTGTCGTGCAACTCCTCCCTCATCCTCACGTTCAGGGCTGCATGTGGAAGGTGAGGTAGGATCCTCGCCTGTCCGAAACCGTGCACGTCCTCGATCGCCCCCGCAGCCAACGCGTGACCACACCGCCCACGCCACTCACGTTCGGCCTACACTCGCCGCTTAGAAAAGGGAAGTGCTCACGGACTTATCTGGAACTCCCCTGCACGCCAGGCCCAAGCACATTCTTCTACACGGCATAGATACCGCCCGAGGGGTCGAAGATATTCCGATTTACAACTCAAGATAGGCAAACGATCCACGAGATTTTGAACCTGATGCAATGCATTACTACATACATCATCATTCATGTCCCCTAGGGTCGTGTATTGCAATGAATATAAAAAAATGATTTAAATGTGTTACCCCATTCGGTATCGTTTATGGATACTAAATATATTTCAGGACAGTTCTAAAAATGAATGTCTATGGCAATAAAAAGTTGATTTTGCTCCGATACAAACCACGTAACAGGCATTTCAACGGAAACAACCGAAAGACGTGTACTGAATAATACGTTTCTTGTATCTCCTAGATCTGATTTCTGAATGTACTAAAGATGTTATCGAGCATAGATTTATTTATTTTACATTTTCCTGATATACTTTTAAAGTAGTGGTGCTAAAACAGCACGTACTTGCCCGCCCGTTTTTTCATGCAAAATTACGCAGAAAATACACAAATTTTCCAAAACTCGTACCTGACCTTATTTCAGAATCTATCTTCAAAAAATTTATTTCATTAAGGGAAAAGCCTCTTATCTTCATAATTGTAGTTGTAGGAAGACGCCGAAAATATTTCAAATTTTTGCAATTTTCGAAAAATCTGGGTTTTTACCGAACATGAAAACTACACCATTCTCTTAAAGGTCCTTCACATTATTCCTGTACATTACATTAAGAAAATTTAATCAAAAAAGTTGCTGCCATTTTTTTGAAAATTTGGAAAATATCCCAGGGGCTTCATGTAAATTACACCCCAAAGTTAAAATATCAGTTTCAAATTCAAGGGTCCGCGACATCAGTCAGACCGATTGGGGACTATCAATTTCGGAGAATATCGGCTGTTTAGCTGCTAACGTTGTTCACAGCCAGAGAGACAGACAGACACTTTGCCTTCAATCGATTTTCCGGCAATCAAGGACCTATAAAACATGGATTCTGGCTACATTATGTGTTAGAGAATTGTTTATAAATTTAGCAACTGAATTTATCCACTTTTTCGTTACCAGGGTCCTATAATAAGAGATTTTCTGCCGAAAATTCGACATTTTTTCCCGAAGCATTACATAATTTTCTTTTTACTGCGTAAGCAGTAAGTAGAAAGTAACAAACAAGAAAAAAAAAGTAGGAAGAAAAGAAGTGAACTTGTGGTGCTGCAACATTATTTATTTTCTTGCATTATTTGAAATAGATACACAATTAAACAGTGATTTTTGAATCTGCAAAGGTTTGTCCAACTGGCATGCATTTTTTCCCACGCTGGAATTCGACTCAGGTTCTTAGGTTTAACACGCCAAACTCAACCAGTCCGTCTTTGAAAAAACAAAGTTGAGCATTTGAATTTGCAGTTTTCAATAATTCAGAGATATTCATTGGCATTACTTCAAGATCTAGTTTTAAGTACAGATATAATTAATCTTCAATATGGTAACTATATGAAGTCTCTAAAAAAATTCAATTTTCGAAAATACATTGAAATTAACGAAAATGAGACCTGCGCCATTTTTATACGGGTTTGATCTATTCAAAAATAAACATTTGGAACAATTTTTGAGAAAATGTTTAAAATAATGTTAAGGGTTCTCGTAAAGTAACCCCCAAAATCAAAATATCCGTTAAAATTCAAGGGCCGTTGAATTCGGCCAGATCGATCGAGGAATAACAATTTTGAAGAGAATCACCTGAATGGTTTAGACTCTCGAATAGACTACATACTAGACTACCGGCGTCACGTTTTCCCGTAAACAATTTTTTCTGTATAAAGCCCAAAAAACGTGGATTCTGATTACACATCGTACTAGAAGAAGTAATTTACTACATAGAGGAAAGATTTATGCACTTTTCGATTACAAGGACCCACAAAACTAGTTTTTCTAAGGAAGAATATCCACTTTCCGCAACAGCATAACAATACTTTCTCCTTACTACGGAAGTACATAGTAGGCGAGAACGAAACTAGTGGTGCTAGAATGAAACAGGCTCTCCCATATTACTTACTTTGCTAATCCTTTCCTTCTGGGCTAGATTTTATATTACCCCGCCCTCTTCACAGCCTAATGGCGCCCAAGAAAAAACGTTATTTTTTTTTACATTTTCCAAATTTTTCAGCCTCGAATAGCAGAATTGATGTATGACTTGAAGAATGAAATAGAAGGGTAACATCTAATTCTACATGCAAATTTCTATTGAAAAATTCGAAGCCGTTTTTCAGAAAATGTCATTCGAGCGTTCCTCAAAATACACAATTTTGAGTTCATTTCACAGAAAATGTTTGAAAATTCCCAGAAATTTCACAAACAATAATTTGAGTCAATTCTGGCCCGAAATGAAATAATGTGTAAAAACGCCCGAAATGTAAATATTAACGACGTGAGAGAAGTGTCAAAGAATTACAATTGTGTAATTCATGAAAAATCAAAATAATTATTAAAATAGCGATTATTTCACCGCATAAAAATGCCTATATAGCCTATCACTAAGAATTGCGCAATATTTACAAAACAATACTCGACGTTACTTAAAAACTAATTGTGGAGAAAGAGAACTGTTTACAGAAAATATATGAATCTTCCATATTAAATTTGTAGGAGGAGTTCCAAAAAAAATACATTTTTTTAAATTTTTGAAAATTTTGGGTAATAGTGACAATTGAACACATATTTATTTAGTGTGTTTCACCCTCTTCTTACAATAAATTGAAAGAAAAAATCGGAGACAATTTGAGAAATTTTTTTAAATGTCTGAGTCCTTGTAAAGTTCGCCAGCCAATTCAAAGAAATTTTTTTAAGCTCGCAGAGCTTTGAGTTGGGAGAGATCGATTGGGGAATATTTTTTTTTAATATCCAACAAATGATTTAGGCGCTAGTGTGTTCACAAACGGAGGAAAGTTAAAAAATAATTTTTCGGTAAAATAATTTTTTAAAGAGTATAATTACCTGTTACAATATCCGTTCCAAAAGTTTCAAGAAAAATTTGGAAACATTTTGGAAAAAATGGCGTTTGAGAGTTTCTGAAAATGCGTAATTTTGAGCTAGTATTCATAGAAAACGGTTGAGTTTTATAGAAACTTTACTTGACATTATTTAAAGCACATGTACTAATAAATATAGTAATGTAAACAAATCGCTGCTAATAGGTATATTAACGACGTGAGATACAAGTCAAAGAAATTATATTTTTGTAATTTTTGAAAAATCAAAAGAATAGAGCAATATGGTGTTTATGTCATCTCACAGAGTACATTTAGTACTATACTTTCCAAAAATTTGAAGAAAAACTTTGGAGCCTTTTTGAGAAAATAGTGTTTTTGTATTTTTTTTAAATTGCACATATTGCACACAGTATTGAGCGAAAATTACTAAAATTTTCAAAAAATGTACATGACATTGCACATTAATGAAAGACCTCACTTCGGAGAACAAATTTTATTTGGGGGGAATAATTTCTATCTTCAATTTTGTAGTTGTAGAAAGACGCCGAAAAAATTGAATCTTTAGCAATTTTCCCAAATTGAGAGTTAATCGTGGAAATCGGCCACCTTTATAAGTAGAGACCGGAAAAATATGTAGTATTAAACATCAAAGTCTGTACATAAATATATAATGAAAATTCTAAGAATATGTTATAAATATGTAAAATCGGATATAATACGTAATATTAAAATTCTCTAGTTAAACAACCATTTACATAGCAAAAACAAAATAAAACATACAAAACAAAATTGGATTTCGAAAAAAATGTTCTAAATAAATTTTAAAATTAATACAACGTTTTAAAAACATTTTGGAGAGCACAAGTTGATGCACACTTAGCGTCATACAACTTCCTCGTCAATGGTAAAAGCTTCATCTATTGTAATCCAGGACTGCAGTTTAGTAGCCAGACTATTCCCAATAGAAGCCATCGCACAAAATGGCGATATCTACGTCCAGCAAACATACACTGCAGCGTGCAACATTTTCATTGATGTGTTACATGTCGGCGATCGCAAATTTTTCTCCGAAATTAAGGTTACAGGTCACAAAACCGGGTGTCGGTGATACTTTTGACACCCACATTTCACCAAAAATATAGAAAAACATGCTGATTTTTTTAAAAAAAGCCTTCTTTTTATAAAGAAATATGTAATATGTAATAAAATTGAAGAAAATTGATAGAATAAGAAAATATATTGTGAAAACAGCAAAATATGTAAAATATGTAATATAGGACTAAATATGTAAAAATATGTAACGAAAAAATTGGATATTGTGTTAGGAGAGCGATGATTCGCCAAGATTACAATTTTGAGAACGGTAAATAGAAAAACAACTAGTGGTGCTACAACAGCACTTACTTTCCCGTATTAGAGGAAACAGCTAAGTAGTACTGTAATATTGCACTTTATGCGCTACTAACATCTTCGCTTGGAACTCACTATTTCCATTGCAGGGTTGTCAGAACTATGTGAATTCTACAACTTCACAAAAATAGAATGCAAAAGTTTTGTAATCCTGTATTGGAAAAAGAAGCCTGATACCCTGGAAATATAGAAATGCCTTCCATTGGGCCATGATTAGGGAAGAGTATTTTAAAACCATGCAACAAATTCTCTACTCACTACAAATGGTTCAGCATTTGGTGCAAAACTAAATATTTGCCTGCAAATATCAACATAAATTAGACAATTAGTACTCCTTTTCATACAGCTCCATTAGGTCACAACAATGACACTAATTCACAGATATTCGCGAGCGCAAAGTGAATTCCATTGTTGCAGACCCTGCATTATCGCTATTCTGAGAGCTATTAATTCTTTTTACTTATTTCAAATATTTCAAAATAAACAATTTCTAAAATATTAATGTGTAAGTCTATAACAAAGTTCGAATGTAAGAAACGAAGAAAGAAATAATATACAAAATTGCACATTCTAATTTACGACGCATCCAGCTGTCCGAAGCGCAGTAAATTTACAGCGGCCTATTACGTTTGTCACAAAATTAAAGAAAAACTACTCGTATTTTGAAAAAATTAAGCATGACCGTATTTATTTTATTTATTTATTTGTCAATATTCGGAATTGCCACATACTCTTTCTTGCCAGCTACAATCTATCATCGCCAAAAGTACATTTTTTTGTCATTTTCTTAATTTTTCGGTTTCTTATTGGTAGAACAGAAACATTAATTTTAGAATATTAAAGAACACAAAAACCTAGCCGTAAATGGCAATTTTCTTTTAAAAATTATGTGCCGTTTAAGAGAAAACGGCGTTTTAGCACTACTAAAAATGCGAAATTTGAAGCTCATTTTCACAGAAAATTTTTGAGTTTTCAAAATACTTTATTTGAAGTTATTTGAAGCACTTACACTCACAAATATAATCATCTTTACAAATTGCGAATAATGTGCATATTAAAGATGTGAGAGATCTTTCAAAAAATTTACATTTATATAATGTTTGAAAAAAACAAAAAAAACTCAAAATAAACTTCACGCTATACTAATGAGTGTAATTAGCACTATCCGTTACAAAAGTTTCAAGAAAAAAATTGCAGCCATATACGAGAAAATGGCGTTTGAGCATTTCTGAAAATACCGAAATTTGAGCTACTTTTCACAGAAAACGGTTGTGTTTTCGAGAAACTTTACTTGACATTATTTAAAGCATATATACTCGTAAATATAATAATGTAAAAAAATCGCCGATAATGTAAATATTAACGACGTGAGAGACAAGTAAAAAAATTTACATTTTGGTAATTTTTGAAAAAACCAACCGATAGACCAAAATGGCTTTTATGTCATTGATAGAGTACATTTACCACTATCCCTACCAAAAGTTTAAAGAAAACATTTGGAGCCGTTTTTGAGAAAATTTTGTTTTTGTAATTTTTTAAAATTGCACATATTGCACGCAATATTGCACGAAAACTACCAAAATTGTGAAAAACATTTACATGACCTTTATGAAAGAACTCAATACGTAGAACAAATTTTATTTGAAGAAAAAATCTCTATCTTCAATTTTGTAGTTGGAGAAAGACGCCGAAAAAAATTCAAACTTTCACAATTTTCGAAAATTCAGAGCTGTACATGAAAATCGGACCGATGCCATGTTAAAAAGTGTATTTTCCTCTATTCATACAAGAAATTTAAAGAAAAAATTTGGAGCCGTTTTTGAGAAAATGTTGAAAATCCCCGGGGGGCTTCATATAAAGTACCCCCAAATTTTAAAGAATCTTTTTCAAAATCACAAAGCTTCGACTAGAATTAGATCGACTGGGGAATAACAATTTTGAAGAAAATCGACCGAACGGTTTAGGCGCTAGCGTTGACCACAGACGGACAGACGGACAGACGGACGGAATGCCGTCAATCGATTTTTAAGTATAAAGAAGCAACAAATCATGGATTTTGACCACACCACGTGTTAGGGGATTTTTTTTTCTTAATTTAGCAACTGGTTTTATCCACTTATTCGTTTTCACGGCCCGGGAATTAATTTTTTTCCGCCGAAAATTGGCCATTTTTTCGCACAGCATTACATAACTTTCCCTATACTACGTATATCACTCCGTGTATACGTACGTATACGGGAAAGTAAAAAAATATGTAATTACATAAAAATCCGGTCTCTATTTATAAGTGTATTTTCCAGATGCAATGAAGTACCTACAGAATGTGTTCCCCAAACTATCAGAAGCTAACATAAAGTGAAGAATTTTTGTGGGCCCTGAAGTGAAAAATGAACTCGTGATGACCCATTCATCAGTAAGCTTCTACCAGATCAAAGGCCTTGAAGAGCTTCGGAGATGTGAATGGTTTCCTAGGGTTTCACAGAGTGGACAATCACAGGGATGTGGTAGAAGGTGGCAGGGATGTGGTTGAATAACTACAAATCAATGGGATGCAGAATTTCTCTAAAGTTGCATGCACTCCACTTGCATCAGGATGTTTTCAAGCCTCATAAGGGGGAATGTTCAGAGGAACAGGGTGAAAGGTTCCATCAGGACTTACAACTGTTTGAAAGAAGGTACCAGGGACACTATAATGAGCGAATGCTTGGTGATTTTATCTGGGAACTGATCAGAGAGAGTGATGTAACGTACAACAGGAAATTTACGACAACACATTTTGAAGTACACTGTACATGATACGTAAACATTTTCATGTACTTAAACAATTTTGTCATATATATTTACTGCATTTGCATTTTTTCAAACGTATTTAAAAATGTATTTTGTTTTGTTTCATGGGTAATTGTAACACGAGCATTCATTGTTTCAAATATATGTATTTGCCTAAAATTAAGAAAATCAATGCCATTTCCCTAAAAACAATTTCCCATCGGCAAAATTGTGTTCACATAGTGTTTTGAAACAAACTGCATCAGAAACAATTACAAAATTAATTTAAACAAAATCTTGTTACATGGTGTAATGTAGACAATGCATCAACAAATTTTTATGTGAGATGCAAAAATGACCCCGGAAAAATCATTCATTTGATTATAATCAACCAGAAAATCCAGTCATTTTCAGCAAGCTTCGGGAGACATCCGCACCTTGGCGCAACAGAGGCGGGGCCGAATTCCTTCTCTATCCGCAGTGGTCGTCGTCTTTCAGAAACCCGCCGCATAAAACAACTTATTCAAATACAATTCCCAGCGGTGGTGGGACCAATGAGTCAAGTCGACGACTCCTCACCCGGCGGGGCGAGATAGCTCCAAACGGCGCGGCTAACGATCTCAATTAGGGCGAGCATCGGGAATGCTTATTTTTACGAGGCTTTGTGTGTCGTGCCGCGCGACCGGGGACGGTAAATAATATCCCGCTGCCCACGTTGCTCCGGCGAAAACCACGTTCGTAAATTCGCGAATTCGGGCCGTTTGGCGATGGAGCACGGCTTTTATACAAGAATCAGGGTGCGGATTGGGTAAGACTCTCCAGGGAGGGGACCGGCTAATTAGTTCAGAGCCAGTGTAGCCGTTGTCTATGGAAAGGTTCTGACCGTGAGGTTCTAGGGTTCGATTCCGACGGTTGCGGATGCTCAACACTAGCTACAGATAAGTCGAATACGGCCGCTGTCTGGAGGTGAATTGTACCAACCGACTGCTCTGATCGGTAGTTTTCTGTGCTTTTGGTTTCTCGCTATGTAATAGAGAGACATTTATGTAATGCTGTGCAAAAAACTGGTGAATGTTTGGTAGACAAACTCTTATTACAGGGTCCTGGTAACGAAACAGTGGATAAATCCAGTTGCCACATTTAGAAAAAAAATTCTAACACGTAGTACTGGCAAAATCTATATTTTAAGGGTCCTTGATACCGAAAAAAAAATCGAAGGAACGCAAAACATGTCTGCCTGTCCGTCTGTGTGTCTGTGCGTTTGTCCATCTGTCCATCTGTTCGTCTGTCCGTCTGTCCGTCTGTGCGTCTGTCCGTTTGTCCGTCCGTCTGTGAACGACGTTAGCGGCTAAACCGTTTAGCCAATTTTCTTCAAAATTCATGTTCCTCAATCGATCTGGCTGATACCCCGGCTCCTTCAATTTGAAATCGATATTTTCATTTTGGGTATTTTTAATACATTACATTTTTAAATTTTTCAAAAACACTTGATCCAATGTTTTTGATTTAAT
Source organism: Acheta domesticus (assembly GCA_031308135.1). Taxonomy (NCBI): domain Eukaryota; kingdom Metazoa; phylum Arthropoda; class Insecta; order Orthoptera; family Gryllidae; genus Acheta; species Acheta domesticus. The sequence goes on from JAHLJT010002406.1 coordinate 15,511,555, forward strand.
TTTGTTGTTTGTTAATGTGAAGGACGTTTAATAGAATGGTTTGTGTTCTTTGAAAATCCTAATTGTTCGAAAATTGCAAAAGTTCAACATTTTGACAACTTTCTACAACTAAAATATTAAAGACAGAGATTTATCCCTTAATGAATTCTGTTCCTTGTAGATAGATTTTGAAGTAAGGACATGTACAATTTTTCGAAAAATTTAGTACTTTTCGCGAAATAGTACGTGAAAATAGGGCAAGAAATTTCTTGCTGTTTTAGCTCCACTAGTTTTCAATTAATATCAGGCGAAATGCCGGCGCAGTACCCAAACAAACAGGCCACAGAATTCGCGCCGTATTTCTTTCTTTTTTCTTGTTCTGTTATCTTCTTTTGCGCGCGTGCACACACATGCCCACACACACACACACAAACACACTCACACACATCCCCTAAACTACAAAACTTGCCGGAACATCAGCCGGGAGTTTAGAGCTTGTTCCGACTAGAGTGATGCTCAGTTGGCGGAAGATTCATAGAAGGGGAGAACTGACGTATAGGTCGGTACCGGATCTCATCATCCAGTGGCAGACGAACAGCGCCTCCTCCCGAGATAAAACATTCCACACTAACTGGACGTTCGAGAGCACGAATTGTTCAGAGCTGAGACGCTCAGTAACATCAATTCAATCAGTCAATCAATGAAGCAAGAACAAAGGGGCGTTCAAAATTAAAAAGGAAGACCAGAGGTGACACGATACCAGTGCCAGAGCTTGGACGTTTATAAAGATATCTTTATTATTATTATTATTATTATTATTATTATTATTATTATTAATTTTATCACCATTATTATCACTAAGTCTCTGGCCTAGCGAGCTTCTCTACAGCAGCCACGAAACCATTTAAGACCTGTGTTGCCTGCATACTCTGGCGTTCACGCTTCGTCACGTGATATGAAGCTATTATAAAAACGCTTGCATTGTCAGAATGTACCAGTTTTTACAGATCTTGCAGGTGATGTAGTTCAGAAGAGTTCATCGAGAAGAGTTCACAAGAACTACATCGACAGAAACCAATACATGTCGTACAGCACAACTGCCAGGACCTGCTATTTCTTTGGCAATAGAGAAGGCTTATTAGGTCTAAAGGGATACCTATGTCAAAAATTATACTTTCACGTGATATCTTGGCGACCCCATTTAGCGTCTGTTGGCCTAAAGCCTACGTCTATGTCATCTACAACTTCTTCTTCTTCTTGAACAACATCTACGATCATCTGTTCAGGAAAACGCAGGGCAAGAAAGAACAAGTTTCTTCTCTCTCCCACACTCGGCGAAGAAGTACGGCTCTCATTTCCTTTCGAAAATCCACCAAACTTGATCCCACGCGGTGGACAGTCACACAACGCCGCGCGAGACGGTTAGCTCTGGCGTTGTCAGAGACGCGCCACTCCACGCCGAGCGGTGCGCTGGGGTCGAGCGGACGAAACCCGTCGTGCGACTTCGCGACCATTCCCCCTCCCGCTCTCCCCACTCCCTCCCTCCACCCACCTCTCCTTCCTCCCCTCCCCCCGCTCGGCGCACCGACCCCCCCCCCCTCACGCCGCCGCCGCCGTCCCTCGATGTATCAGCGTCGCTTTTTCTTCTCTTCCCACTGTTCGTTTTTCGATTAATGAACCGGATGATATGGTCAAATTAATTCATTGACTATTCTCCCCCAGAAAAAACGACCGCTACGAAATGCGAACCCGACCCGCGGACGCAGTCGGCGACGAAGCTAAAAATCGAGTTTTAAGGAGCCGCGGGTGTAAAAAGGAAGGACACTCGATTCTTGATTCCTGAGTGAGTAGAGCGATCAAAATCCCTCGGCCGTCTCCGCTCTTTCCCTTCCAGTTTTTTTCTTCGTTCTTTCTTAATTTTCTTTACACTGCGGCGACACGCACTAAAAGAAACAGTGAGAGTGACCGTGCGACAAAGACGTCCCTCGCGGAGACACAGTCTGTCCCGAAACTCACGTTCTCTTCCCTGCTCTGCCCCCTCCCTCAGGGCGTCCCGTTAGACCAGGAATTCCCAGCCTTTTTCTTTCATCATCACTCATTAAGATAATATTTGCTCAATCGATCTCTTCACGTTTTCTCTATTATATTCAGCATCCATAACAATGACACAAAAAATTGCACATAAACTTCTTAAAAATTGCCTTTTGTTGCCCAATCCAATGAAGTAATACTCTTGATTAGCAGAGTTTCTAATCTTCATTGAAAAACAATATTGTTACAAAACGTTGAGTGATTTTTAAGAACTGACCATAATCTTTCTCCAGTGCCTGTTGCGGAAAGTACTTTATTGGGCGATAGAATATTGTAGTCAATGCGTAGTTATGATTTCGTTAGGTTTCGAAACATTCTAAATCCTTAATTCCTAAGCATTAAGACGGAACGAAAGAGCAGAAGGGAATGTGTAATTTATTATATTATGTTTTGTTGCTTATATCAGAAATCTGTTAATTAAATTCGTTAATAGTTTTCTTAATCAATGGTATCTTGATTGTACTGTTAAGGTTTATATACGGCTATTGCCCCCAATCGACCCTTTGATCATCATTGAACCCGCTTCAAAAGTTCATCGACCCTCAGGGAGTCTATATCAACCCCGTTGGGAACCCCTGCGTTAAACCTACGCGCGTGGTCTAGGCGATCCGAGCCGTGCCGAGCCGAGCGGTGCCGTGCCGTGCCGAGCGGGACGGTCGTCGCTGCTACGTCACGCGCGGAGAATGTCCGGCTCGCGCGGTTATTAGCATTCAGGAAAACGGCGTCATTTGCCTGGAAGTACACCACAAGTCCATTTACGGCCCGGGTATGCCGCTTAAATTTCAGAGCTCCTACCCCCAGGTGTAGCGTCGCGCGGGTCGTAATGAACGTAAACAAGGGCCAGCGCGCTTTGGGCGGCGCCGCCGAGCCGCGAAATCGCGCGCGCCGGCGGCGAGTCCGGGAAGAATGTGCGTCTCCGCTCTGTGAATGAGCGCAATTACGGGGCGTGGCTCCATAAAGTAGGCTGCGTTGCGGCAGTTAATTAAATTATTTGCGAAATGGCGGCCGGCGGGGCTGGGAGGTCTTAAAGGCGTCGCGGGTACTTGCTGCGCTGGGATGGTGGTGTTAAGAAGGCGGCAATGCTAGGCGATTCCCCCAAAGAACTGAACTAAGAGACCAAGCTAAGTGAAGACTACTGTTATTGTCGGTGCGATGATGTTACACATTTTACTAGGTTTAGTATGTTTACACGGTTCGGACTTTTTGTTGGTTGACCTCAGTGAAATGCTAATAAGCTGCAGACAGGTGGGGACACATCTGAAAAAAGCTTCAATAAATAAAACGAACTGTTTAATAATAACTTTAATCGGGGGAAAGTTAATATTATATATACATTCCTAAACGAGATGACGTTGTCAGAAAATTCTATCTTTAGTTTAATTTTATTTTATTGTCAATTCGTACGTATATAATATTGTCATTTCTATGTTTTCATTTATTATGATGTAAGTGGCCGAAATTATAAGTTTAGAATAACATATTTTTATGATTTTCCTTTCTCGATTAGTGATCAAAAAGAATACTAGAGAATGTAGCGACACATTTAACTTGAAACATGTGAAAAGGGCATCTCTCTAAACGCATCAAAATATTTTTTTACTTCTTCAAAGCTTACAGGGAGAATTACTTCGTGATTTACTAAAGCATAACATGAATTTTAAATCCATAAAAATAAATATGGTGAGAGTATTGCTCACGTGTTCTTTATTTCCTTATGGCCTTCTCATTCTGTGACCCACTGTCTCAATGCCTTCTTGTCACCCTGTGACTCTCCCCCCCCCTTTGTTTTTTTCACGCACAATGCTGACTTTTCTCTACCAAGTTTTCCTTATTCTTATTAGTTTACCGACGTATTCAATAATTTCACTTCCACCATCACTTTACACAAATACCAATTTTTCGCGGCCACTGTAAAAATATCGTTTATGTGTAACGACATTAAGGAATTTCAGGATACTGAATAAAATTATTTGACATGTATTAATTTTGTACAGCATCCGTTTCAACTTTCGTCATTGCTAATGACGTACTGGTATGTTAACAGATTTCAAGCACAATTTTTTCATTATTGCAAACAGATTTTCAAATGTATGACAATAATTATTTGACTTAGAATTAGCCTATTGTATTATTTGAATGGCTTATTGTTTCCTTTGTCTTCCTTCGTTTCCTTCTATTCACTTCATATTCGAAGTCTGCTTTATTATTGTTATAAATAGAACCATGTAAAGTAATAAATTATACGCATTTAAAATGATAAATATTTTTTGAAAGACATTTGTGAAGAATGTGATTTTAAAATTCTTTCTGTTTGATACGTAGAATGTGAGAATGTTTCATTTGCACATCCTTTTCCTAATGTGGTTTTTATATTAACCGAAGAAAGCAGATGTTTCTTTATTTTTGTATTTCGAGAAACGAACTGACACCGCAAGTTTTTATTTTTCGTATTTAATCGCTTTAAAATGTATTCCACAATCCCCGATATCACAGTTTATATTTTAGAGTTTATGTCTAAGTCAGTATAACATGATTAGCCTTTTTGTATTATCCTAATACCGCTACTTATTCCCTCAATATATATTAAGCTCTGCGTATGCAGTCACCAATTGAACGCATTTGCCCTCTTTATCTTTTTCTGTATTGTGGTCAGCACTGAAATAGTGGTGAAAGTTGGGATCACCTCTTACAACAATTTAATTTATGAAAATGTCATAAATATTTTAAAAAATGTTCGCCTATCAACTTTTATTATAATTGGTTTGTGTCAAAGATTTTCTCCAAATAATGTGAAAGACTGTAAGAAGTATTGCATTGCATTTGAAGGTTTGGAGCTCTAGTCACAAACCTAACCAACAGCCCTCTTGATGATCCCGAGGAGCTGCATTCCTCTGATGAGGGGAGCATCAGGCGAGCTGTCGAACCGAGAAGATAACAACTAAGAACCTATTTTGAATGACAATAGAAAGCACTTCCTTATGGAATAACTTAATAAGAATATATGAGAAGTGAAGACAATGATAATTGAAATGTAAATACCATTAGGTCAATAAAAATAAGTAATATTAATTAAGTAAACTGAATGACTGGAATATTCAACAATTTACATTTGAATTTCAATGCAAGAAATTATAATTAACTTCATTAGGTCACGATACGATTACACATTATGTATGGCTATTAAAAAAGAGAAAAAAACATGTCTCTGATAAAAATCCCAAGAACATTATTCGATGAATGTCAAATGGAAAATTTGTAAAATTCTGTACAAGAATTGTTGTTTTATCACATGTTTTCTAAAATAAACTATTTTGTAATCATCTTCATTGTGTGCGTTGTAAGAGGCACCAAATCGATTACAACTTCCATATCAAATTTACAATAATTATAGTCAATGACCCTGACAAACTATACGAATCAGGAGAATAAGACAATTCGATTGCGAGTCCCGATGAGTGTTACTACCGAATCCGAGTACAAATACAATATTATCAACATGATTTGCAAACAATTAACCTTTTAGTTTCTTCAGTAGTAGTGCTTATCAACACATCTAGTTTTTGTAATTATGTTGTTATTGCATCAGAAAGGAAATGAGCAAACAAACCTGTAAGCCTCTTTATGTACTCTAAAACCTAAATTCTAGTAAAGCTGTTGAACATATTATCGTCGGTGCAGGTGAATGTTACACACGTCAAAATTTTGTCCTGTCAGGAGTAGTCACCTATTTTGTCCTGTCAGGAGCAGCTTATTTTGTGGCTAAAGAAAAAAAATGTTTTGTGTGTTTATTTTCTGCCTTGATGGTAAGTGTTGCTTTTTTCCAAGTGAAAATAAATTATTTTCAAAACAGATTTTTCACTTAAATAAAAAATAACGAATTTTGATGTATCACTTTTTTTCTTGACCACAGAAGATACATGAATATATTCGTAGTAACGTACAGGTGGGCACCAATCCAAGGAATAGACAGAAACTCGCAAATCACTTGTAAATCGAATTCTCGTAAGTTGAGTATACCTACTTTAAGATGCGTAACGACGTGGACGAAAAAAAGGATTCGAGCTTGTTGTTATAAATTCACTACTCTGCTGTACAAATAAGAAATAAAAATATATTCTGCTTAGTACCTATGATGTTCAGTACTTGTTTTAAAACACTTGTTTTGTAGTTTTTTACACTAACTAGTATTCAAGTTTGCCGAACTTTATGGCATACAGAAATTTCGAAATTTAGTCCATTGAGTAATATTGTGAAGAAGGCAGAAGAAGAATTTGATTGCTCGTATCTTCTTGGGGGAATAATTTCTTCTTCTACAATGGTCCTTTTACAAGGTGCTGCTAAAAATATCCGAGAATTTCATTGTAAAAAACAGAAAACCATACTTACTAATGTCCTCCGTCACCTTGAATGTAGTTATCTTGGTCATGTAGGCAACGATTCCAGTGTTGTTTTCATTTTTGGAAACATTCCTAGAAGTCCGCAAGTTGGAGGATGTTCAAGACCCGTTGCGATTATACTTGGATATCTTCTAGGGAGTGAAAATGTCGGCCTTTCAACATGATTTTCATCTTCGGGAACAGATAAAAGTCGCACGGGGCTAGGTCTGGTCAGTAGGGAGGTTGGGGGACCGTTGCCATGTTGCTTTGGGCCAGAAATTCTCTCACAACGATCCATGTGTGCGTCGCTGTGTTGTCATGGTGCACCAATCAGTCTTTCCTTTTCCACAACTGTGGTCGTTTGCGCCGAGCATTTTCCTTCAGTCGCCTCAAACCTCTCAGTAAAACTGACCGTCGAGTCTGATGAGGTGGGACAAACTCCTTATGCACAATTTGTGCACTTTCATTATCATTTCCGGTGTTGAGCATCTTACCGGTCGACCAGAATGTTTGCCATGTTCCACAGATTTTGCTTCTTCCTTGAAGCATCTGAGCCACTCAAATATTCTTGCTTGATTCAGTGCACACTCGCCAGCACCCTCTGTGTCAGTATACGGTGTGTTTCAGCTGCAGTTTTCTTCAACTTGAAACAGAATTTGATGCAAATCCGTTACTCATTCACGTTATCCATTTCGCAATTCGCGGAAGTACTGAAACACGTCCTGACATGCACCACAATAATTCACAATTGGATGTGCCAAAAATTAAGCAATTTTGCATCGCAGAAGCTAAGACATGTACCTAGAAATATCTAGCGTCGCAATGTCGCACTGCCATCGGTTTGACCGGTACAATGAAATTCTCGGATATTTTGGGTAGCACCACGTACGTTTCTCTTCAACAATATTTGCAGTTTGTCATACATCTTCGATTTGATCTAGTATACGTGATCTTGGCCGCGTTCGTATATCCTAAATCTCGGAAATCGACCTCTCGTAGCGCAGAGACTGACTGCAAAAGCAAATCAACGAAAGTGATTTTTGTCTTTGCTGGCGTTGCTACCATCCCCATTAGGGGAGGGCTAGGTGGGGATGTGACATCGCCCATAAAACTGAAACATCGATGTTAATGAAACATCACTCCAAACCATCGATGTTTATTTTTCTTAAATGAGTTATAACCGTTGCAAGAAAAAAGTGATTCATAAAAACTTTCAATATTGAAAGAAAAAAAAAATACAAGTTTGAACTATCAAGTACTAAAGCTGCGAAATACAAGGACAGCAAATACCAAAAAGACATATAAGCAAGTCATTACAAAATGCTGAATAATTAAAACTAGAATTTGTTAACAGTAACACACAAATGAGAAATTAATAGTTAACAGTAGGACACAAATGAGAAATAAGACTAATAAAATTAGAACAGTAAGACACAAGAACAAGAAAGCTATTACTAATAACAAGAATAGCACACAGTCGACGGCGGACCGCGGTACTAGCAACATCGTATGCTCCGTTCGCGTGTGCTTTCGACAGTGTTTCTAATACCTTATTTGGTGTACATATAAACAAAACTGTGATATAGTCTCTCATTCAAGTGTATTCTGTGGGTGGCCGCTACTCGAAAGAGTGGCAACTAACGTCAATATGGATACACTGAACAACAAGGAAAACATAACCTCGAACGCCCAACGACAACAACATGGATCAAACTTAAAATCGTATGCTGGAGCTGCGACAATGGACATTTTCCCGTCAAAGGACCAAGCAATTATTATAGAAGCCCACGAAGGACTTACAATAAAAGATTATGTGAGTAAATTATCAACTTTTATCAATCCAAGTGATATTAGATTTGTGTCGCGCATAGCGAATAATAGGATTTGTGTGTTCTTAAGTTCCAAGAAAATTGCTAACTACCTAACAGACAACCATCAAACTTTCACTATTAATGACATTGAAGTGAGTGTTAGACCCCTATTAAGTAAACATGTAAGAGTTATAATATCCAATGTCTGCCCAGTTATCCCACATGAAGTGATAAAAAATGCTCTTCAACAATCGAATATTCAGATTTCTTCTAACATTACATTTATCAGAGCAGGTCTACCTGAACCAGGTATGTCTCATATTATGAGTTTCAGGCGACAAGTTTTTGTTCATCCAGATGAAGTACATAAATTGCCACAGTCACTTCTAATCCCATATGAAGATACAACATATAGACTATTTTTCACAACAGATAATATCACCTGTTTCAAATGCAAAAATGAAGGTCATATTGCCAGCAAGTGCCCAATTAATAGCATTAGCCTTTCACCAATTATAAATAGAGCAACAGATAACAATAATGAGAATATTTTGTTAGAGATTCCCCCTGCTGAAGAAACAGGTGATAATCCATCTGGCTCGACTGCTATGGATTATACAAACTTCCCTCCTATCAAAAGAAGCCTTCCATCTGAATCATCCTCTACACCTGAGAATATATCAACTAGTGATGTAAAATGTAAAGACAAAGGCTGTAAACCTTCAAAGAAAAAGCGAGCAAAAAATGAAAAAGAAGAACCTGCCTCTCAAGACAATTTAGTTAACAAGTCAATAGAAGATCTTCTACTCCCAACCAAAACCTATATTGACTCCAACCAAGACAAACTTCCTCTCTCATACACCCAATTCAAATCATTCCTTGAAAACTCTTTTGGAGCACCTGACCCCATTCCTATAATGAAAGATTATTCAACTGATTTTAATGCAACAATTGGTATGCTGAAAGAAACATACAAACTACTGAATGAAAGATCTATAAAGGGAAGATTTACAAGAGTTATCAAAAAATTAGAAAAAAGTATTCCCAGCAGGGAGTCCTCAGACTCAGAATTCAGTTTAGACAGTACCTAAATACTGTAAGTACTTATTCAGATCATTCAACAGAATTTAAATCATGCTGATACAACTGAAAGTTTAATATAATACAAAGAAGAAGTTATGTTAGTTCTGCAATGGAATCTAAATGGTTTTTACAGCAGGTTAGAAAACTTACAATATTTATGCAAACTACATAGCCCTGATATAATCTGTATTCAAGAAACAAACTTTAAAGGAAAAACACATGGGAATATAAATGGATATAACTGCACCTTTAAAAATAGAAGCAACTCTGAATATGCATGTGGTGGTGTGGCAATATATTCCAAAAAATCTATTCCCACTGAAACTCTAAAAATTCAAACTGACATGGAATTTGTGGCAATTAAAATTAATTTAACTAACCCCATATTTATCGGAAATGTTTATATTCCTAATAGGTACCCACTACAAGAAATTGAAATGCATGATATTATAAACCAAATAACAGAGCCTTTTATAATTCTTGGGGATTTTAACTGCCATCACTCTTTATGGGGATCATACAAAATTGATAAAAGAGGCAGACTATTGGAAAAAGTAATTGATGACCATGACAGCATCATCCTCAACTCTGGTGATCCCACACATATTAATATCAGTAACAGTAGACTAAGTGCGATTGATCTTTCAATAGCTTCTCCCAAAATAGCACAGAAATGTAACTGGAATGTAATGGATTTCCCCTATGACAGTGATCACTTTCCAATACTGATTGATATCCATGAACCAAATGTATCCATTAGTCATGAATGGTGCAACCCAAACCCTAATTATAAGAATATTAATTGGCTGGACTATCAAGAAAAAATTGATGAGCACCTCAATGAAGAAGATATTTTCAAGGAGGATAATAATATTGACCAGATAGTAAAATCATTCTGTAATATTATATCCAGTGTTGCTAACTCAATAACACAAACGCACCATGGCCCTTTTAAGTTCAAAAGCGTTCCCTGGTGGAATACTGAATGCAAAGTCGCTATTAGGAACGCTAAACAAGCATTTAACCGGTATAAAAAAAGAAGAGATGATGATAGTCGAATTAACTACAAGAGAACTAGAGCTATTGCCCGCAGAACTGTAAAAATAAGCAAAGCCAGATCATGGACTGAATATATTGCCTCAATCAACAGCCAATCAAACCCAACTGAGAGTTGGAAGAAAATCAAATCCATACGTGGTATGAAGACGAATAGTACTATACATTTCTTGCGTTGCAATGACCAGATAATAAGCGACCCCAAAATTATTGCTGAGGAATTTGCCGAAACCTTCATGAAAAATTCCAGCACTGCCAATTACCAAACGGATTTCATCACATATAAAGAAAAAGCTGAAAGTGAATCAAATATGACACCTATTGATGACATCAACTATGATAATGACATGAATTCCCCAATTTCCATGCACGAACTACAAGAAGTTTTAAAAAAGGTTAACAACTCAGCTCCTGGCCCTGACAATATTCCAAACTGCTTAATTAAAAATCTCCCAACGAGTGGTATTAACATTTTATTAAAAATATATAACCATATATGGCTAAATAATGTATTTCCTCAACTCTGGAAAACTGCCACTGTGATTCCGATTCCCAAGCCTGGAAAAGACCAGTCAAATAGCTATAATTACCGACCAATCTCACTGACTTGCAACCTATGCAAAATATTAGAAAAAATCATTAACAAAAGAATAAGGTGGTTCCTCGAATCTCAACATTTAATAAAAGACAACCAATTTGGATTCAGAACTGGTCACTCCACCACCTCTCATCTTATCAGCACGACAACGATAATCCAAGAAGCCTTTCTTCACGGACAGCATGTTATCTTAGTAAATCTAGACATCGAAAAAGCATACGATATGGTATGGACACACCGTGTAGCTGCTAAATTACTTAGTATTGGTATCAAGGGCAATATGTTTCAGTTCCTTACCAACTTTATTAGCAACAGAAGTATTCAAGTACGTATAAGTAATAATCTCTCAACAATTAAGAAACTTAACAATGGGCTACCGCAAGGTTCAGTGCTCAGTGTGACTCTATTTTTAATTGCTGTAAATGACGCTGATGATGATATTGTAAGCCCTGTTGTCGTGCGGAAATACGCCGATGATATGATATTACTATGCAAAGGAAGGAACTTCGATTCAACCAATGAATTAATGCAAACTGCTGTAAACTCTATTTACAAATGGTCAATGAAAACTGGCTTCAAATTCTCGGCAGATAAATCTGAATGTATGGTTTTTTCTAAAAAATTAAGCCCCTTCTGCCCGAAATTATTCCTGGGCAACAAAGCCATTAAGACGGTCACACATACAAAAATCTTGGGCCTGATATTCGACCACAGGCTCACATGGCAAGAACACGTTTCTAAAATATACGCCGAATGCAAAAATCGACTTAACGTCCTGAAGTGTCTTAATCACAACAACTGGGGATCAGACAAAAATACCTTACTACTTACGTACAAAGCCTTAGTAAGAAGCAAAATAGATTACGGATCTATTGTCTACAATTCAGCGTGCAATTCAACTCTCAAGAAACTGGACACCCTGCACAACTGTGGACTCAGATTAAGCACTGGTTGCTTTCACACAAGCCCAACTGGTAGTATTCTCATCGAAGCGGCTGAAACAAATCTGGCATTTCGAAGACAAACCTTGTCAATCAAATATGCAATTAAAGCCAAAACATCCCTAAACAAGATAATACGTAATGATGTATCTCCTGCAATTAGAAGTGGAAATCCACAGTGTTCTACACCCTTCTATAATAAAGTAGCTGCCCTATTCAGCTCCCTCAACATATCGAGGCTCCCAATAGAAAGTCAAAGAATTCCCGCTGTAAACCCCTGGATCGTCAACACCATTGAAGTTGACAAATCTCTGGTTGAATTTCAGCACAACAACCTTGACTCAGACGAATGGAACCTCAAATATCGCGAAACCTATGATAAATACAAAAATAACTACAATATCTTCATTGACGGACGCAGTAATTCAACATTCTCGGAGGCCATAGTGAAGGATCCCAAATCTTTGGCGAAATTCCGGTTTATGAACATTGCTAGCCAAGAAAACATGTTCAACCATGCAATTCTGGAAGCACTTAAAAAGATAACCCAAAACCGTTCCGATGCCACAATCATCACTAATAAAATTCCAAAAGATAACTTCAAAATATATGATGAAACACAATCCAAAACGACGGCTCGAATTAAAGAACTACTTCACATGATTAAACTTCAAGGCTTATCAGTAATTTTTCTTCTTTTACCTAATCAACTGTATTCAATTATTACGACCGAAATACATAACAATGAAACTAATACAAAGATAGTAATTGATCTCCAAGGAAACAATGTAGGACCTAACCCGGGATATTCCAAGCAAGACGTCATAAGATTCATACTTAGGAAGATGATCCAGCAATGGGAACCGATATGGCGATGTTATAAAACTAGTAATACCCACAAATCAATCGATTTATTCATATCACTCAACTCGGACCCCAAGATGACTAGACGCGAACAAGTTTTAATTACGCGAATCAGAACTGGTCATTCTAAAATTACACACAGGTACTTGCTGGAGAATACTTCACCACCACTATGTGATATTTGTCAAGTAAGACTATCAGTCGAACATATTATTACGTCTTGTCGCAAATATGAAAATATTAGAACTATGTATTTTAATCCAAATGAAATAGATAAAATCCTGTACTCTGTCCCCTTTCAGAACCAGATTGTTAAATTTTGCAAAACCACAAATGTCATGCTTGAAATATAATATTATGGTAAGCCCGCTCGTATCTCTCGAGCTGATGTGTCATGACCCTACCCCGATGATATTGTATGATTATGTTACGAGTTTGGTAGATAATATTATGTTATGATCTATGTGTTAAGATGCTTTTGTTAATGTAATGATATGTAACCCTCGAAAATATATGTTATGACCCTGTCCTGATAATACTGTATGTCAATGGTATGTAAGATAAATAATATGTGATACTGTATTATGTTATGACCTATACATTACGATACCTATGTTAATGTAATGATGAAGTCATAATTGTCTGTAAACACCTGTTATAAAAAAATGTAGTCGCTAATAACCTCAGTCGTTGATGCGACTAAAAATAAAGAGAAAAAAAAAAAAAGAATAGCACAATTTTCACAGTAAAAGTATTAAAAAACGTACTAACCATACAAGTATTTGTCATTTAAATTTAAACTATCGAGTTTATCCTTTAAAGTTGAGAGTGGGACGCCAAAATAATCTATTTTCATTCCAAATTTATTCCCCACTCCTAGGAGTTTGTGCATTGTATCGTTATTACCTATGGATGTTTTCGTAATGTTCCGGTGAAAAATATTAGATCCACGGTAGGGTCGAGAAGTAATACTGAATGCTTCGTTAATTATTTTACTCTCATCAATACTATTGATAATTGTAAAAAGAAATATCATTTCAGTAATAATCCTTCTGTCCTGTACAGTACTCAATTTGAATTTCCCTAATGTTTTAACAATTGAATTAGTAATCATTGATGTTCACGTCGGGGGATTTAATTTGAAGGTGTTTGCATTTATTCAATTTAAGTTGGGATTTATCTGACAAAGCACAGATAGTATCGAGACAATGAACACAACTTTTACTACTTGTTTGGATAATTTAAAAATAATACTGATGATATTTATCGACAAAAACTCGATTTTAATTAACTGAACGTACTAAAAATAATTAAAATTACGTACGTAAAATAAAAACGCTTGTAAAATCATCTAACCCCAAACGCCGATGTTAAAAAATATCGACTGAAAAAAAATCGATGTTAAATACATCCATGCTTTTATAAAAACATGGCTATTTTGAGAACATTGACATCGATGTCGTATCCCAATTGCCAAGTTTGTCACTGACACATTTTCGCGGGTGGTAGTTAGTGTGAACGCTGCAGGCGCTCGCGTCGTCAGTGACAGCGGTGTCGGTGACGACTGCAGCAGAGCGTGAAGGGACATGCGCCTGGAGACGGCGCGGTGCTACGCTCGGGACCAGTTCTGTAATGGTGGCACTTCCTAGAGACCGGCCAACGCATTCCTGCCATCTCCACCCGCCCCGTCATTTATCGCCAGCTCCTCTGTCCCCTCTCGCAGCGAACAGTTTTGTCATCATCCGATCGCTCTCGTTCGTGCCATCTTCTGGCCGCCACTGTTCCAACCGTCGCCGCCGTGGCCTCCTCCGCTGAGGTGGTCGCTGTCGCCGCAGCCATCGCCGTAGCCTCCGCTGGCACTGCCGCCGTCTGCCCGGAGCTCTCCCGCCACGTCCGCAGGAACATCGAAACCCTTTCTGAGCCCACGGAGGAGGTCGCCTGGCTGCCGGCGGTGGCCGCGAAGGCGGCAGAGCACAGTCGAGGCAGTGGCGACGGAGGCTGTAGTGGAGACAGAGGCGGTGGTGGCGAAGACGTCGGCGGTGGCAGTGATAGTAACGGTGGCCCTAGCGTAATCGGAGGTGGTGTGCGCTGCGGCGCTGATGGCGGTGGCGTCGTTGGTGGTGATGAACGTGGTGGTGTCAGAGAAGGCGGGGCGGCGGTGGCAGTGGCTGAGTAATAGTGGTAGAGTAATTGGAAGTGGTGCCTACGGCGGCGGTGGCGATGGCGGCAGCAGTGGTGGCGATGGAAGAATGGGTGATAATAGTGGCGGCAGCAGCGGCGGTGGGGGCGGTGAGGAAGAAGGCGGCGGTGAGAGTGATGTGGCAGTGGTTGTAGCCTAATCAAAGGTGATGCTTGCAGCAGTGACGGTAGCGGTAGCGGTGGCGATGACGGTGGCGGTGTCAGTGACAGCGGTTGAGGCGGCTGAGAATGCAAGGGCGGTGGCGGTGGTGGCGGCGGCGGTGACGGCAGATGCAACAATGACCTTTATGACAGCGGTTTTAGTAGAGGTGGTGTAGGCGTCGGCGCAGTGGTTTCGACAAACGCGAAAAGGAAGGAGGAAGTGGAGGTGGTGGCGATGGCAGAAGAGGGGGCGGCGGTGGAGGCGGCGGCAGCGGAAGCCACGACGGAGGTAGCGGGGTCGTCAGCAAGGCCACTAGAATGGGCGGCGGCGGCGGAGTAGACGGATATGGAAACGAAGCAAGCAGTAGAGTTGGTGGAGTCAATGAAGCGGCAGTAATAGAATTGGATGTAGAAAAGAAGAAAAAGGAGGACAAAATTATTTCAGAGTTGTGAAAGTAATAAAAGAAAACATAACATTCAGTCTATAATAGCAGGTGCGCCTGTTATTGTCGTGATGTGAGGTAAGATTGAAGTTTATTTATTATTGGCGAAGGCCCCAAGAAACAAAATGAGCTTATGATACCAATGTCATTTGGGAGTAAAGACGAGATCAGGATGAATTATGCTGGGAAACAGGAAGATTGGTTGAGAAATCCCTTTATGATGAAGACCGCGTAACGTCAGTATGGTGAAAATTGGCAAATGGACAGTGAATGTTCATTTACACGTACATGAACCACTGGTCCCATTGAGACAATACGTGTAGACACGTAAATAATCAGTATGGTAGTAAATAATCATTCAACATTCATATTAATATTGTTGGGGGCCACTAATGAGCAGTGGACAAAATTAAAGTAGTGAACCCTCAACAAACCTACGACACTCAGGACACTAAACTACTAGGGGCTCTTATGCCAGGAAAACAAAGGAATATAAAAGAATGCTCAAACACATTGTTGAGTAAATATTTAACATTGTATTATCATAAACATACAACTACAATGTTCAATAAACCTTTCAATATGGAATTTTTAATAAAACATTATACAGTATCCTAAAATTATCCTTTGAAAGAGCGTAAAGTTTTAATTAAACAAGCTATTAAGAAAGAAAGAAAAAACAAACATAAATGAAGTACCAGTAAGCAATTTTGGAACAATTTAGGAAACACCAGCCTTAAATGCACACAGACGATGCATATTGGTCCCAGATGAAACAACAGCCGTATCTAGTCTGTGTTGTATACCTTTGAAGGAAACGTATGAACATCTTTTATGATGTGGCGATAGCATATAGTGCACAAAACGTTTCCTCCTCAATTAATAAACATACAAAATATCATACTTGATATCAAATAACGCATATGATTGAACAAATCTCTGGAACACATGTATGACTTGGTTACATTCATACTTAACCTTATCACAATTAATAAACATATATCACATAATAAGCAAAATATCATGCTTGATGGCAAAGAACTCAAATAATTGAATATATCTTTACATCACAGGAAAGGTTTTCTCTAGTACAAAACATAGGTTACTAATACCTCCACAGTACCAGTGCAAGAATTGTTCTTCATACAAGTTTCAAATTAAAGTATCATAGAATATGCTGCAGGAGGCCATCACACCACGCGGCCACATGGCTGGTTTCTGCAAACATCCCGCACACACGCGGCGCCTGTCCACCGTCGTCAGCTGTAAAGAGGGAACAATCCCCTCAAACCAGCCTTAAATGCACACAGACAATTCACAGTGGTGTAAAAGTACCAAGTTGCATGAGGCCATCACAACACACGGCCACATGGCAGCGCTCAGCAAATATCTCGCTAGCAGTGCAATGCACCTGCATGGCCGCCAACGATCCACACCAACAGCACACCTAAGTAAAAGTGGACGCGATAGCGTCCTCTCTGCAAGAGGGAGGCCAAAGTGCATCGTGGGTATCTTGCAGATGTAAGGCTGATCTCACATAGTGTGAATCTCAGCCACCTGGATCGCTTTTAAATACATAACACAGATATAGTTTGTGCAGCTGCTACTCAGGCTGTCAGATGTATCAGACATATTGGTTATGGCTATATTATTGCTTGCGTGAACAAATATCATAATAAGAATTAAATTTGACACAGCGCAAATACTCGAGGTAAAATAATACAATGCGATCCTTGTATGATTATTAGAAATCAATACGAAATCAAACCTATCCCATATTTAATGTTCAATTTTTAAAAATATTTAGTCCTAAAAAGTGCTCACCGTTTTACTGAGAACGAAGGTGTTAAAGCATAGAGATCTTGACGCCGGGATGTGTGATTGCAGAACGTATAAACATTAATTTAATGATGTGTGTGCAGTAAGAGTTCGTTGAGGCATCATTCGAAGTGTTAAATAATAAAACTTCGTGTTGTCTCCTGAAAAATATGTATTTTTAGGGGTTATAATTATTTAAATTTAAATGATAAATGTCTACATGTACGTTAGGCGATACCTCATCGGAAAGCAAAAATAAATTTATTGACACTGACTGTAAAGAGATAACTCGCAATTTTCTAATTACATTATGTGATAAATAAGATAAATGATATGTTGCTATAAATTGGTTCCATTGAGTAGGGCAAAGTATTCGAATCTGAAGGAGAACGTGCGTGTCAAGTCACATTCTGAATGACGGTGAAGGAGTTAATGAAGTTTTGTTAATGATTGCAATTAAGTCAAATAATTTTAGGAATACAATTTGAGATTAGAAGATTCAAAACTACAAACAATTTTAGCAAATTATGAGAGCTGTATTTTTATGTATAATCATCTCGTAAATGTGTGTTCACGTACTCATACGTGGGAATGGTAGCCAAACAATGTATTACAAAATTACACGCTAATGATAGTAGCAATTGTATTGCATCGAGGTGTCATTAACTTCAAATAAGTGTGATACTGTTGCAGTCATTTCAGAGAACTATTGATGATAACGTACAAGAAACATAACTTACATAAATATCTTTGCAATTAAAAAAATATTACCGCTGATAACTCGAGTTCAAGTATTGAACTGGACTTCGGTTTAGATGAAAACATGAAATGGGCAATAGCAATACAATCATTTTCCTGTTGTGTTGTCTATCTGTACTGGTGGATTGTTTTTTCGTGTTATATCCACGGAGACAGGAAAATGTCAGAAGGATGTAAAATATGAATTTATCCGTGTCTAAATTTTCCCATCTACATAGTCGTATCTCATCGCACTCCCTTCTTTCTCTTTGTTTACATTAAGTTTCACGTATTTAATTTTCTGTTTGTGAACAAACAATCAACTTTTCAAAAGTTTATTTCTTGTTTCCTTCAGGTGTAATTCGAAATCATTCCAATATACTCTTCCAGACTCCACTCCACTCCACCTGTTTTAATCTTCACCATTGATTCGTTGATTCTTATTCCCATATCTGTTTTCACAAACCCCATAAAACACGGTTTCTTCACCTTTTTGAACAATTTCGTAAATTATTTTTTCTAACAGTGCTTTTTACAAGATACCTCTATTTTACAATTTATTATATATTATTTAAATTTAATTTTTCAGCACTCATGCATGGAAACTATTTTTCATAGTACTTAAATTCACTGTTTGGTTGGAATGTGTCACTTTGCGGTGTGCATATGACAAAATGAACTTCGCCGTACGCGCACCGCAAAGAAGTCGTGGCTATATAAAACAACTGTGTACTGTAAAGTAAACAAAACACGGGGGGTGACATGAATCAACATCGCTGCCGTCTTGCGTATTGAGAATGAACCCAACAATATATACTTGCAAAGTTCCATGACTTCCTATTCAAAAAGAATTGAGGAAATTCGTACGAAAGTGTCTTTAGCGTACTTATTAGAAAATATTGAACTTGGTTTCAATCGTCGTCTTGTTCTTGAACATTTCATTTGTACGCCAAAGATTCGTTTTCTGCATTAGCTATTTAAATAAATATTGTTATCCATCTTTTCTTACAAAGTAAAAAGAAAAGTTCCCCCTATTCCACGAACGACACTTCAATTTCATTGATATGTTTACAACAGCATATGCACATGAGTCTTTTACATTTTTCCAGCATTATTGCAAATACGTTTAGAACAATTTAGCGCTTCATGGCAGTTTGTCCCTGAAAATCACATATCAGCCTAAAATGGTATCGTACAAATGATATCAAATGAGGAGTCTTCATTCTATAAAATACGCACGGTGGAACAGTGACACTAAACTTCTCTGAACTCAGTTATAAAAATCTCATTAAAAATTTTATTTATTTTATTTATTTATTTATTTATTTACGTCAAAAACAGTTAAAAACTGCGTATGACGAGCTATGGGGAGAAGTGAATTTTGTGCACGTTTTCATAATTCTGTGGTCTCTATCCTAAACCATATTCTAGTCGAATTTTGAATACAGAAAAGAGAGTTTTTTTCGAGTTTTGTTGACAAAATATTCGCTCCTATATAATAAAATATATTTTCAAAGGTAAATTAGCTATAAATTTCTGCCCTGAACCCTCATGTTCTTCATGAAAGAATAATACTTTTTGCCGCGATAATATGAAAAACGATAATTTGAATAACTATATTTCCCACTGAAATTCAGAAGACGTGCACAAATAATGAAGTTACATTTATGTCCAGAAGCAAAACAAGGGACCATCTCAGCATTTGCTCAAGGATCAGGGAAACTGGACGAAAAACCTGATCGAGATGGGGGCCCAGAAACTGTGATACAATACTTGTTACAGGTTCTTTAGAATTATACAGTCCAAATGATAAATAATTACATTAACTATCATTGTTAAAATTAATTCTACTTTCCTTTTTGATGCTCGGTATAGTCTCGAATTGTATAGAAACAGTTATGCAGCAGAAAAGATTTTACTTGGGACTTAAACTTTTCTATGGAATTTAATCGTTTAATGTCTTCTGGCAAAGTGTTGTAGAGTAATGTACATGAATTGTATGTGAATTTTTTGTAGTGAGCTGTTGATACTGCCACCTGGTGAATATGATTACTACGTCGTGTGTTATACTTATAGACATCGGCGTTTGCTGAAAATATATTCCCGTCCTTAAGTAAATCATTTTTGACAAAAACTACTGATTCGTAAATCAGGAGACAAGGTAATGGTAAAATTCCTAGATTAATAAAGAGTGACTTATTTTCTACTGAAAATATTACGAACATTGAGTCAAATAAAGCGATAAACACAAAATCACATATTTGAAGTTGTGACAATTTTCCTTTACAGTTCCAACATCCCGTCAGTGCGGGTTCCCATAAGTGACCAAATGTCTCACCCAAAATCTGCATCAACGTACCGAGTAGTTTCTGAAGCGAATCACAGCAATCGCCGAGGGGATCTTTCCTATCTCTGGGCGGCGGGGCGTCACCTTGCCCCTGACCTCACGCAAGCACAAGGCGATAAGGCCCCTCCGCGCGGCGAGAGCGTCAACATGCCCCGGGGCGCACGCCGGCCGTGGGGGTGGGGGACGCATATCGCCTCACTCGGCCGGCCCTCACGTCGCCCCCCTGCCACCTCGCCCTCCCCCACCCTCCGAGCCCGATCGCCGCCCACCGACCACCCTACTCCGCCCCCACCGTCCCCGACCGCCTCCACCGCCCCCAGCTACTCACTGCTGCCCCTCGTCGCCCCCACCACCCCCGACCTCCCCACCACCATATCCGCCCCCGTCTCCGCACTCACCACCCTACCCGCGGCCCTGTCGTCCCGTGTAGCTTACCGGAGATGAGCCGTCCTCTCTGACCACTTTGCCCTCCGCCATCCCCTCACACTCTTACCGCCCCGCGCTGCCCCCCGCTGCCCACCGACGCCTCCCGCTGCTGCCCCGTCTGACGGCCTCCCGTCGTCTCCCTGCCACACACTCACCGATACCTGCCGACCCTCTGCCGCCCCTGATTCTCTCTGATTCTCCCTGACTCAACCCTAACTCCCTCCTAACACCTTCTGACTCTCCCCTTTTCCCCCCTGACTCCCCCTGGCTTCCCCCTGACGCCCCACCCTCCGACAACTTTCTCCTCTGACTCCGCCTTACAGCTCCTTGACTCCTCTCTGACTCCTCCCTGTGCCTCCTGACAGCCCCTGACTCGTTCCCGACACCCACTGGGGATCCCCCACTGCTCCTCTCGCCGCAGTTCCGCCCGTTCTCCTCGACGCCGTTTCCTTTCCAGTGAACGAGTAAGCGCTCCCGCGTGCGCTCCATGTGGTGATTGGAGATTCTGAATCGCGTCGGACGCAGACTGCGAAGCTGATGTGTGCTCAGCTGGACAAGTAAGATTTCGGGGTACAATATTTTCAACAAATCATTTTACGTTGTTATCTGCATTTTAGAATTTGTGTCAGTCATAATTTTTGTTTCTCTACATTTTAAATATTTGTTTTGAAACTCAAATTATCAGTGAACAGAAATACAACTCTTTCCGTGCAAGAAAATATCCATTCTTAATACTTGTTTTAGGTTCGAGTGTCAATTGATAAAATTCAGTTGTGAGTAGAATGGTAGAGAATCACATCATATTACACATTACAATTATAATTAAAGAAGAAATCGAAATAACTAGAGCAAAAATCGAAAAAGAGCTAAATAAGTAGATTACTTAAAAAAATACGAGTATGAGAGAGTTAGTTTACGGCAAAACATCTGTCTGTCGGTCCGTCTGGGGTCAACAATTTTCTCCAAATCTGATATTCTCTGATCTAGTCGAAATAAAGGTCGTAAGTTTGAACGGATATTTTGATTTTTGGCTATTTTACATCCTCGACATTTTCAAAACATTAAAAGTGCCTTCAATTTTTATTAAACTTTGTTCTTGGATAGCGTGAAGGCTTAAAAATGGCGCAGGTCTTATTTTCGTTTTAAAATATCTGAAATTTCGAAAATTGTTCAAATAATTTTGATATGAAATCTGTTGTTTAGGATAGATCTTGAAATAAAGTCATGTACAACTTTTCAAAAATACTAGTATTTTTCGTGAAATTTTGCGTGAAATATAGACAATTCCTAAACAATTATTTTTATAAAGGGTTCGATTTTCTCCTTATATTTTTCCTTGTTTGTAGTAAAGGACGATAAAAAAGAAGTGGTGGTCCTATTTAGAGCAAACTCTCAGTATTTTTGAAAATGAAAATAATTAATATAGCAAAAGTAAGATATTGATCGTAGAGATTTTTTCTTAACTATAATGTGTTTAAAAAATTAATCTTTTAGTAAGATCATATAATGTTGTTTGAAGACAAAACCTTTTCCCATTACTACCTAATACTACTTACGTAGTAATGGGAAAAGGATTTTAAGCAAGATATTAAACAATTTGAACCGGCATCACAGTACCAAATCACATCAACACAATCATATCAGAACGCCAGAAACACCATTGTTTTGACCTTTGGCCGCAACGACTGTCAAGTACTTTCTGTTTTGCATGTTATGCAGCTATTCCGTCTACACGATCTATTGAAAAGAAAATCCAGCGTGTTGACTCAAAGACCTTTTGCTCTTATTTGTAATTTTCCTGCACTACGAAACAGGATAATATTTATCATTGTCAAGATTATATATCAAAGAATGATAGGGCTTTGTGATATTTTGAGAATGACCATGACCATTATTCTTCTAATTTGGAAAATAATGTGAATGATGCAAAGTTGCAGATCAATACTTATTTTACATGTGTAATGGACGTAGTTGCAATTTTTTAGTAATCAAGGCACTATTAAATTTCCGTAAACATATTTTAAAAAACGTCGTGCATGAAAGTTTGATATCATATATTAGTTTTCGACGAACGACTTCGTTAATCTGCTTTCAAGGCATCATAAATGTTTCGTAACCTTCTATCGTCAGACATCGCTGTTGAAAGCATATTTATCTATTTCAAACACTGTAACAGTGTTGATATCAGTATTACTTTTGACCGTTCTGTCTCCTGCGATAGGTCAAGAGATATGAGCTCGACGGTTTGTCAATCTTTTTCTATAGAAACTAGAATACTAATAACTTATGCCACTTTCGATAATGGCTGCAACAGTGTATGAAATCAAATAATTATGGAAGTTGAAATTGCATATTTTTCAAAAACAACTATAATTCAGTGGTTCCGTAACTAATACCTAATTACAGAAAATGATATCTATTGAATTTTAGGAGAAAGAATAAAAAAACTCACATGATTATCATATAAATAATTAATTAACCGTGAAGAAAAAAGAGTTGACATTAATTATTAAGAATTTTTTATCTCGAAAGATTTTATCAATGGAAAACGTGCAATATGTTTACAATCACAAATTACATTCCAAATTCCGAATTTCTTACCTGTGTGACGAATCTGTATATTCCAATTATTAATTATTTATATTATTCTGTCACAGATTGAAAGTCATTGTAACGAAACTCATTGCTTCCGTTTATATTAAATTATTTCACAAATACTTTTATTAATTTTCTGGAAGTTGGGCGGCTATTTGCGACTTCCTATTTTTTACTGATATTATCAATACGATTATTTCTATAGTTGCCCAGCTATGCTAATTGGTTCGTTGTTGTTGTTATTATACTGCTAATTTTACTTTCAAATTCAATCTTGGGTTCCGACACACAACGTTGCTCGTCTTACTTGCTGCATGTGTACGTGTAATTCTATATAGAATCACGATCACTGGAAGTTCTGTAGAAGAAAAACTTACTATTGAACTGATAGCAACTACAATGAATTATCAGCCTTTTCTCTTAAAAAAACATTTAACCTTTATTGCGATACTTTACACTCTTTTCGAGGGATCATGAATTAATTAATTAACCTTTTGCCTGAATGACGTGAATGTACCGTACGGTTTTTTGAAATCATGTTCGTAAGCTTACTTCTCGGATGACTTCTCAGTTGGGCTTCTAAGTCCGGCTGTGACCATGATATTTTCGGTATCCCTATTATTACGTAAGGAGCCGCGGTGGCTCAGTAGCAGGGCACTGGCTTCCTGACCTGAAGGTCCCAGGTTCGAATCCCGGCTAAGGCTGGGATTTTTATCTGGTCGGCTCTGGGGTCGACTCAGCCTCCTTTCCAAGTGAATACCAGGATCTTTCCTGGGGGTAAAGGCGGCCGGAGCGTTGTGGTCGCCACACAACCTCCTCCTTGAGCCGACGGCGACGAAAAGGTGGAGCGCTGCCTTCACCTCCCCTTAGGGCCACATCGTCCTGTGTGCAAAGCACAGGGGATACCTTTACCTTTTATTATTATGTTTTTGCTTATCGTCAGAATAAAAATTCCCAAACATTCTCGGTTGGCTTTGACTTTGACTACCTGATGCTTCACGTAATTTAATGGCTTTTCTCAATTATGTCGCGACACGACTGACCCTCGCTAGGTTTCGGGTGAAACCTCTATATGCGACTATCTATTTTCAATTAACTTATTAAAATTTTTCTTCCCATCTACGAAGCTATCCTGACATAAATCCTTCGGAAAATACAAAATCTGTGTAACTTAAATCTAACAAATGACTTTAACCCAAGAAACAAAAAATCACAATTTCAATTTAACAGTAATAACACTTTCGAACGCTTGATGCCGATTTTTCTATACAAAATCACCAAGGATTTTCTGTTTGTTTCACATGAAAACAAAATCAGTTCTCTAAACTAGAAATAACATTTTGTGGCTTACTGATTAATTGTGAAAGCAACATATACAAGCTCTTGTAGGACTTTTCATAGTATGAATAGCACTTGAAAAATCTACAATATATTTTCAACCTAACATTTAAGTCTGTATTTGACAATAAATAATGAACTTAAAGAAATAGAAACGAAGGCTAGAGAAGAGTTTGAAAACTATAATGTACACTAATTGAGCTTTGCTATGAAAGCTCCTTTGATGGAATCCTGAGCCAGTACATCGGGCTTAAAATTTAATATTGACTTACCCGCGTGAAAAGTTAACACATTATGTACCGTTTCATGACAAACAAGAATTTAGAAAATGGTCGCGCAAAAGTTTAATTATAACGCATAAAGAAGCATTTCTTCGTTTATATATATATATATATATATATATATATATATATATATATATATATAGTGTATGCCGACACCGCTGGACTGATGTCTAGGAAATTTGGCAGTTCTTCGTGTTTTTTCACCCAGATGGTTTGTGTGCTGTTAATTCTGTTGTAACTCCACTACATGGCGCGTTAGAACCAAACAAAATATTCACGTCAAATGTAACCTGCATCACACTCGGGAGCATTTCGAATCTATATCGTTAAATAACTCCTAAATGAGGCGTTCTAGGGCGTTAAAAACTAAAATTTTGTGGCCGACGTTTCTCACACTATAAGTTACAGAATGAGGTCTTGAACATTCTATTACATTTTTGCTGGTCCGGCACTTCCCGATATTACCTCACCTGCTCAGAGACGTGCAGAATCTGCAAGTAAATGTGAGTGAGGGGGACAGAGAGCGGCAGAGACAAGACACACAGACAGGGAGAGACAATGTGAAACGGAGATGAAAGGGGAAAGAGAGAGAGAGAGAGAGAGAGATGAAGAGCAGAACAACGTCTGCCGGGTTTTCCTAGTATTGTACAAATTCTTTATACAGCACTGCACCGTGGTCGGGCGCAACTAGGAACTATTGATTTCGACGGTGTGATTCACGCACATTGGAGTATTGCCGCGCCGGTGCGCGGCCTCCGCTCTGACTGCACCTGTTAATACAGAACTTTTTGCCGCTCTCCAAGTTTGTTTTTCCAGGAAGTAATGGGAGTAGATGTCTGTTTATTGAGAAATATATTTATGAAAGTTAGAGTGGTGGTTTTGCAATGAGCAATTGTATAACTTGTGTAACTTCCAATTTAATGAGTCAAATGTTAAAATATTTGGTGACTCTTTGTTTGTGGCTGTCACAACTCGTGATTTCAATTTGGTTGGGAATGTCAGAACTCTCTAAACCGTTCATTAAACTAATGACAAAAGAGTAACGTTCGTAAATGAAAAATGTTTAAAAAATGCCATAGAAAGAACCATTAAGTTTATTAAAGGAATTTCAATTGTTTTTGGTTCTGCAGAGTGGGAAAACGTTACAACCTTGATAGAGATCTCCGAAAGGTCCTGGAAATTACATCATGTCCTAAACAGGCCAGAGCAGTATCACAATCTCGTGAAGTGCACTTCTCCGAGAACAATTTACAACCTCACAATCCAACACAAACTGACAAGGGCAGCGGCTACTGTGCAGTAAACGACCAGAAGCCCTTGCCCACTCACGCAACACTCACCGTGCTGGATACTCGGATTGACTTGAGATTCTACCAGCTTGTTCAGCACCTTTCAAAACCCCTACATACAAATTTTTACGTGCTATGAAGTATTGGAAGTAGTGTTTTTGCGATAATTAGTATTGGGACCTTTCTTGACCTTACCGACCGCTGAAGGGCGGAAATCGCTGCTCGCCGCTAGTTCTGCGGACATTACTCATACACCGCGCCTGCACTATCGGCCTGTCGGCCAGGTCTCAGTTACTTGGAGGGCAGGCGGGGTGACAAAAACGGGTGTTTACTTTGCAGGTTCAGATGGAACGAACGCGCTTGGAAATCTGACACCGGCTGATAGACGCCGCGTAACGTTCCTAGAGCTGCCGAAGCAGCGACTCGCCCGCTGCGGGAAGCGCGAAGGTCATGAAAGGTCCTGATACAAAATGTCTATAAAACACTATTTATAATATTCCATAGCACTTCAAAATTTGCGTGTATAGGTTTTGAATGGTGTTCTATCAGCTGGTGAAATTTCATATCAATCCGAGTATCCAGCACGGTGAGTGTTGCGTGTCAGGGACCACTCTCTCGCGAAGGTCATGAAAGGTCCTGATACAAAATGTCTATAAAACACTATTTATAATATTCCATAGCACTTCAAAATTTGCGTGTATAGGTTTTGAATGGTGTTCTATCAGCTGGTGAAATTTCATGTCAATCCGAGTATCCAGCACGGTGAGTGTTGCGTGTCAGGGAGACTCCAGTCCATTCGGAACCACTCCATTCGGAGATGAGCGTCGCCTTCGTTGCTCTTGGGGAGACTTGGGGAGACCACTCTTGGGGAGACTCCACTCGCAACCACGAGATGAGCGTCGCCTGCGTTGCTCTAGCACCCCTTACAGTTTTCTGTTCCCACGGCCTCACACCAGTGACATGGCCATCCGGTAACCCATGGTGTAGAGGCTTCATTGATTGATTAGTGATTCCGGGCGCATAAACGGCTAAGGTCATTTGTCCCGTAAGCATAGTCATGTTTACATCGTGGGGAGGTGGCTCTTGCTCGTAGCTACGTCAGTTTGCGGGGATATTCCCCAACTAGCCATCTCTCACCAACGGGACACCGCCCCAGTCGGGTTTACAAGCTCTAAACTCCCGACTAGTTTCCCGACATGTGTGGGAGTGTAATGTATGTAAGTGTAAGTAAGAATGAGGATAGGACAAGGAAGAGCAAGGAAATATCGCGCGCGGTTCATGGCTCTTTTGTTAGGGTATTGCTCCGGCATTCGCCTGGGGTTGATCGGAGAAACCGCGGAAAAATAACAATCAGAACAGCCGACCGCTAGAATTCTCCTTACAGCGTCTTAATTCGACCTAGCTATCTAACAACGTCGAAAAGCCTTTCCTCGTCGAGACTCGAACCCTAGGACTAGTTGTCAGAGGTACTACAGTGACATCTGTTATTGCTCTGAGCCATCTTTGCTAGTAAGTAGTGGCCAGACCGTTCACCTTTCACTACAGGAGCAGGAGTTCAATTCCGGGTCGCTCTATGCGCGTTTGTCGGTGGATAAACAGGTGCGCAGCAGATTTTTTGGGGGGAGGATTCTCTTGTTCCTCCTGCTTCTAATTCTCCTATTCCATCGTTTGTATCATGTAAAAACTCTCGATAATTTCATTCATACATTGTAAGTATGGCCATGAGCCCTAGACACGGTGCTATAATAGAAAAAAGAAAGAAAAACATACAGTATCACTTATCAATCCTGTGTGTGATAATCTTCTGGTACAGGTGTGGCACTATTTCTGTGAAAACTTCTTTATGATTTCTCTTCATGAAATGTGAAGATTTTCAAGCTTTACTCACTACATAATTCTCTTCTTCCTCCCACCCGAATACGCTGTCTGGTGGAATACCGAAGTATTTGCAATGCATCATATGAGAAATGACAACATCAGTAACATACTGTAACTGCTTCTCTTTCTTTTCAATTATAGTAATTTCGTTAGTTCTTGACCAATTAACATTTTGTTAAAATTGGTCTGTAGTTGAGTTATTTCGTGTTGTTCTGCAATTTCCCGATACAAGAAATGTTCTGTCGGTGGTGAAGACTTGGATTTTAGGGAATATATTTTGTGACGCGATGAAAAAAAACAGAGCTTATGAGACAGCCTTGAGGGACCCCGGAGTAAAGTAACCTGTTTCATTTAATTTGCCTCATGAGGACGTGTTGCTTTGTATTACAATGAAATTAACTTATTCAAGCAATTTCCGCCTACCTGGTTGAGCCTCGATGAGTTCAATTACTAGCAAATCAAACGAAAGTCCATCAAATGCTTTCTAGAAATCAATTGCAAATCAATCAATTATGAAAATATTGCAAAATTTCTCTGAGTACTAACAAAATTCTATTTCCAGACTTGCATTAAATTTTTCTCTGACCCAAAAAATTCCCTTACTTTTCCAGAAAGTGGAATCAGCAGACTATGGGGTGCTCATAATTTTTGTGGATGTTTTTTTTAAAATTTCCTATTAGATAAATCGATTATTATTCTCATTGGGATGTCCTATTACCGTTTTGGAAATTATTATATTTGCCGTGTCATTTTAAGAGTCTTGTCATCTTTTCCTTGAGATATACGGTAAACTTATGAATTCCGTGAAGAGTCTAATATTACATGAGCCGTTAAGAGCAAAAGTGCTGTAAGTCAAGTTTTGAAAGACTTGACCTAGATGCATTGGCAGATGGTTTGAATATTGTTCCATCACGGACTAAAATGGTGTGAGTCAAACTTCAATATTTCTTAGGTAAAGGCCAGCACAGTGCAGAAGTAGCCAACAAGTTGCCCACACCGCTGCATGTAATTGTGGTGTAAGTCGCAGGTAGGACGAAACAACAACTCCCAGAGGCTCCAAGAAATAGCTTCTTGTTTATCAGCACCCATCATCTCGAAAAAAAAAAATTAATTGCTTTAAGTGATACGTGCACAGGTCAAAATTGGAACTTCAAAACTGGTCTCACTTGGTTGAGAATCGTGACAAAGCCCTATTTACTATCTCAAACGAAAATTATGCATACCAATTATTTGAATAGTTTTCAGAAACGGTGTGTGCAAAAGTGGTGCAAGTTAGCAAAATAATTACTTAATTAATAAGCAATGTTTCAGTTCAAAATATCTGTATACATTCTATCTATATACTATAGTATGTTAAAAGAATATCTCCTTAACACCTTCATAACACTTAATGTCATTTATTTCTATGCATTATAGTTTTACAGCGTTTTTCATTGAAATGTCATTTTCCGGAAAGTATGATGCTTGACGGTTGCTCTCAACGGCTCATATGTTGCTGTTTATACTGAAATAGACGTAGATCGTGGATTGAGTGAACGAATCTTGAGTTTTTTTTCTTCACGTGGAAATATTTGTTTTGCTCGACGAGAAATGACAACACTTAAACACTTTGGTTAGAATTTCTTGGCGTTTGTTGCCAGATTTTAAATTGTTACATATGTGAATATTACGGAGAACATACTTTTCTAACATTTTTTCCTAAGGCAAAGGGATAATTTCTCTAGGAAGTAGGCTTGTCGATTGTTTTGTTGCAGTGCTGCTAACCAGAAAGAAACTTGAAACTCTTCCTGAGCATAACTGCCCGTGCTTTCAGAATTACAAAGTAAAAGCAACTAATTAGTTGCGGATTCGGTCGCTGCGCAGCTCTTTTCCTGAGAATCACGGCATTGAAAGAGGGATTTCCGATCATTCAAAGCTAAGATCCTTGATCCAAAGATAACAATTAAATGTAATGCTATAACCTGTCTCTTGTATCCTTTTATCCGAAAACATTGATTCACCGATCCCGGCAGAATTGTGTATGTACTTTCCGAAAATTCATTCAACTGAGTTTGAAATATCAGCAGACCACAAGACAATTTAGATGAGAACTGTTTATTTCAAAAATGAAAGTTGTCCTGCTCATTACTAGGATGCCACATGCTGTTTTCATCCATGCGCGCTATCTCCAATTCTTTCTATTTCTTCTTCTCCTCACCATAGTATTCAACGTTTGGTACTTTATTTGCCCTCATCCTGTTTCATATTACAAGTAAGTGTCTTCTGCTTTTCTTTCTCACCATTTTCATATTTTTCACGTTTTTACTATTCTCTACATCGCTTCATTTGTTTCTTCACGTTATTCACAATTTTTTGCAACTTCATACTGTGGGTTCATGTTTCGAGAAGTAATCAGTAACTTAAGTAGTAGCTCAGAAACAGTGTACAATTTCTTTACTCTTAGTTCCTTTCCCATTATTAACATTAGTTGCATTTAGTTGTATATCAATGGCAGCCGTGACTAATATATTAACAAATAAATGGCTTAAAATAAGTTAATGTAGAGAGCATATTTGAATCCTCCGCAAATCGCACCTGGGTTCTTCTTCGTCTCATCATTATTTGACCCTTCTTCGTATAGAAAATGAATAACATTTTTATAATACCAAATGCAGATAAAGCGCGCATGGCCATGATCACGTCCAATGCCTCTGTAGTGCCACTGCAGTGCCTCTGACAGGGATGTCCTACTTCGAACCCCGTTGGTGGCAGGATTTTCGACACTAGCTAGAGAGCTCTGACGAATTCAGCTACTGTCTGGAGGAGAATTCAAGCGGTCGGCTGCTCTGATCGGTAGTTTTCCGAGGTTTCTCCGATCAAGGCGAATACCGAAGTAGAACCCTAACAAACGGGCTAAGGATCGCATGCGATCTTTCCTTCCTCTTCCTTGTTCCATCCTCATCCCTTACTTTAACATGCACTTAGATGCACTACCACATATGCCGGGAGACCGGCCGGAAGCTTAGAGCTTGTCCCGACTGAGGCGGTGGCCCGCTGGTGGGAGATACCTGATTGGGGAAGCCTTGACAGTCGACGGTAGGTCAGCGCCGGATCTCACCATCCAGCAGGGAAAAGATCATCGCCATCTGCCGCGATAAAACATGCATTACACTTACGGGACTAATGATTTTACCAGTTGACGCGCCCGGAATCACTATTCAACCAACCCACCAACTTCTTTTTCACTCTTTCTTTACTTCTTCTATCCTTCCTTCTTTCTTTTTTCTTTAACGGTATCCACGAGCACTTTTTTTGACTGTTCGTGAAACCCTGCGGCACCCCTACGGCGCCACCGGCTCTTGGCGACACCGACGACACCGGCGCCGCCCAGGGTGACGGCCTCGCCCCGCCCTCAGACGAGCACATAAAAAGGCGCACGGCGAGCAGCAGCCGTCGAACACGGGAAGTGCTTCTAATTGTGATCAGCTGAGGTTGGGCGGGCCCGGCAGTTACGTGTGCGCACCCCGAACGAGGGCGGACCGCAGCGAACCTGGCGGGCGACGCGACCTTCGGTTTAGGGAGAGAACGCTAAATGAGCTAATAATGCAGAAAGTGTGTCACGGAGTCAACGGAAGATCGTGTTCAGCTCAATGGGAGAGGAAGAGGAAGTGGGACATTTAATTGTACTGTTATGGTATGGGAGACCCATAACCTGGAGTTTTTTTTAATTATTTTAAAACGTTTGTTGAAAAACACCCATTATATTCCATTTAAAATCATACAGTTAACAATCTGACAGAAACAGTAACAGACATATTGTTAGGCTCGTATTGAGAAGAGTAATAGCCTACTGGATCATTTTCGGGTATTTTAGCCCTTCTAGAACAAACACAACATTTTTAATACGTGCCGTTGTTGGCAATTTATATTTACTTCGAGTTTTAGAATCACATTAAAAATATATTACTATCGCCTGATTATTTAAAGGTACTGAAATATTATCGCATGGTCAAATTATGGTCAAATTATTCTCGAAAGAGATTTATGTGTCATGATCATGAACTATAATAAGACAAACTAAGTCATGGACACATTAGTGTTTTATATAAAATTTCATTCATGATTTGGTCGCTCAATTTCAGAACCAATTTTTAATAAAAAGATGTGTTCAGTAAATTATTTTCTATGGTTCTTCCTTGTTTTTTTCTTTTGTTCCTTGGTTTAACAGTCTCCAAAAGAGTTATTCTTTTAGTCTATTTTACCACTAAAGTAAAATGAAAAAAGAAGATATACGGTTGTTAAGGAAGTTCTTGACATAAGTATGATGATTACTGACAGAAATTGAGATTAGCCTGACAACATTGTAAAATAGTTATGTCAGCAAGATTCAACGACTGACGAGTGAGTGATATACAAGTATTTACGCACTCTACAGATTAGAGGAGTACCGAAGTAGAGGAGTAAGGTAAAAGTGGGTCAAGGGAAATAAAGTGACAGATGCCCTAGCAACGAGAAAGTGAGTATAAGCGCTGAACCTAGAGAATGCGACAGATACTCAACGGAAAGTGGGTGAAGAATGACAATTGACGGTGGAGGACGAGGAGGGTGGAGGACGAGGTGGGTGGATGGTATGCGATGAGGTACCGAGGAGAGCTTGGACACTGAAAGAGGGACAGAGAATGAGTGGAGAAAAATTTAATGGTGGTGAGCAACAGGTTGGGTGCGCTATATAGAGGGCTCCAATAGTAAGTGCTGGACACATCGTGACCTGGCGAATAGCGGCAGGCCGAATGAAATGGATGAAAGCAGGTGAAGTCAGACTGGCTTCCAACCATAGACGTTGGGGGGGGCAGGGTGGAGTAAACGAGAGCGGTACACAGTGTACGGCAAGTTGTGAGTAACATTGTCCGGTGGTTGGAATGGATTGATTGATTCATTGATGTTTCCAAACGCGTCAACTGCTATGCTCATTTGTTTCGTTAGTGTAGTGAATGTTTGAATACGGAAGGTGGCGGTGTTCCTCTTGTCTGGATGGTGAGATCCGGCTCCGATTCACATATGGACAATTTCCCCCTCCCCAAGTATCTTCTCCAACAGGACTCTACTCCAGCCGGGAGAAACTGTAGAGCTCCCGTCAGGTCTCCCGACATGTGTGGGAGTCTGTATGTGTGGGAGGTAAAGGGAGTTGATAGCTGATGGATGAGAAAGGTTAGATTGCGCGAAGTCCGTGGATCATTTGTTAGGGTACTACTCTGACATTTGCCTGATACTGATAGGAGATACTATGAAAAACTACTATACAGGCAGACGCCCGCTAGAATTATTATGCAGGTTGCGGCTCAATTCGACCTAGCTATGTAGCTAGTGTACAAAATATGCCACCATCAAAACTCGAACCCTAGGACCTCTTGGTCAGAGTCCCTGCGGAGACAGCAGCAATGCTAACACTGAGCTGAACTCAGCCGCGCTTCTGAGCTAAACCCATCCAAAGAGTCACATTCTTTGGGAGTGTCAAACCCATGGCAGCACCGCGACGCACGGCGTAGAGTGGGTGTGGCGGAGCGACGAGGGAGCGGAAGTGGATAGGAAGAGGCGTTAGTTGGAAACACGCGTGGCTTCGCGTACCAGGTCGTGGCTGATCGTCGAGGAGCGTGGCGTGAATGTAGCGTGCTGTGATGACAGGGCTGGTGGGTGACGTAACGACGTGGCCGGACGGAGAAAAGTGCAGCTGGGAGGGGGAGATCGGACGTGGAGGAAAAAGAGGGCGAGTTGAGGTGGCTCTACGAAGAAAGGGGGGGCTGGGTACGTTGAGGTGCCCTGAGGACCGCCCTGACGGAAGGTGGCGACTTGTAGCACCACCGGCGACCAAAAACACAGCGAAGCGTTGTGAGACGTAGCTTGGCGTAGTGAGACGAGGCATGGCGAGGTGGCGCTGGGTAGGTCCAGGAGGGACTTATGGACTGGAAGGGCTGTAGTGCTCATTCCGGTATGGCGGAACGAGAGATATGAGACGTTTTATCGTGCGGTAGCATGACATGACATGACATGGTGTGACTGGGCAGGGCGCAGTAAGATGGTTTGGCTAGGCATGGAAGTGAGGCCTGGGAAGTGGCAAAGATCATGGCCAAGGGGTACATGACGTTTGACAGGGATGGTTGTGGCGTGATGTGATTGTGCAGGCTAACGAAGCGTGCTCCGACATGTTGGAGCTAGAAGACCGGAACGTTCTGTGCTAGAGGACCGGATCAAAAATCCTACCACTACTGTTGCGACTCGAACCCTACGACTTCCCGATCGGTCTGTAGCGACATCAGTTGATGCCCTGAGCCACCTAACCCGGTCCCAAAGGTCCCTCGTAAAGGGCGCGCCCTGCGCGAGCGCTCCGCGCGGGCGCTGCCCGAAACGCACTCTACCTGCTCGCGGCGGCGGCGGCGGCATGTGCCGGGGGCGGGCGGGGGAATGAATAAACGATGTCGACGCGGCCCAGACGCGACTAATTGAGGCTGACCCCGGGCGGGCGGCAGAGGGCGCCGACGCGCGGGCGCCCATAAAGCAGGCGGCGGGCGCCCGCCACCGGCGCCGGCTCCATTAGCCCCCGGCGCGCCGCCCCGCCACGCCCCGCCACGCCCGGCGCCAACGCGCCCCGCCTCGCCCAGCGACACCGTGCCGGCACGTCCGGCCCAGCCCTGCCTCGTCGCACTGCGTCCAGGGTCAACTCTCCCGGGCCCGCCCCCGCCACGGCATAAGGCGTTAAACCACCTCGCACCCCGTTTGCGCCTCGCCACCCCCGGCCCTGCTCAGCGCCACCTCGCCCCGCCACGCCGCAAGTCCGGCCCCGTCCTGCCCAGCCCCCTACGTCGTACTATGGCCAACTCTCCCGGCCCCGCCCCCGCCATGGCACAATGCCCACCCCACACCCCTTTTGCGCCTCGCAACCCTGCGCCACCCCCGGCCATGCTCAGTGCCACCGCGCCCCGCCTCGCCCAGCGACATCGTGCAGACACGTCCGGCCCCGTCCTGCCCAGCCCTGCCTCGTCGCACTACGTCCGGGGCCAACACTCCCGGTCCCGCCCCCGCCAAGGCACACCGCGATCAGCCACTCCATACCCCCTTTGCGCCTCGCCACCCCCGGCCCTGTATAGTGCCAGCTTGCTCAAAGACTTACGTCCGGCCCGGACCTGCCCACCGCGCCAGGTCCCACCAGTCGCCAGTCCCACCCCGGTTGAACCGCCACCGCTTTGAATCGCCCCACACCCCGCCCTGCAACGTCGTCCCAGCCGCTACACCACGTCGCACCAGACCCGCCATGCCTCACCACACACGGCACCATCTCGCCCCACCATTCCCAAAGACAACGTCCCTTCACGTCTGGACCCACCCTGCCTAGCTCCGCCACGTCGCACCATATCTAGGTTCAAATGACCCGCCACGCCCAACCATACCATACCATCGTTCCTGACCTCGCTACGGCACACCACGGCTCACCACTTTCCATCGCGCGGTGGGCCTTGCGACGCTCCGCCACGCCAGGCCCTGCTCAGCGCCACTGACCACCGTCACGCTCGTCTCTATCAGCCACGCCACGCCTGGCGCCATCTCGTCCCATCACGCGTGACGGACCGCCCATCTCCGTTCTGTTCCGTCACACACGTCGCGCCCTACCACACCCAGCGACCTCTTCGTATCACCCCCATGCCACGGAACGGTGTAACATTGTAAATGGTCTAATATGTCCAGTATTATTCGGGACATCAAGAATAATTGAATACCTCATATCAAGAAAAATAGCCGCACACACTTGAGGATGGAATAAACAAATTCACATTCACAAACTCTAATAACATTCCACTCTTTTTAATTTCCTTCTGTCAGATAAAAAGACATAACGATAAGAATCACTCTCTACGGTGAAGTAGCGGCGGGCAGTGGGTTGTGTCCACGGGTGCTCGTAGGTGGTCGTGGGTGTCGTCGAGTTACCGTAACTAAAGGGTTTGGATGCAATACGGCCTTCAACCAACGCAAAAACTTAGTTCTGCTCGAGGACATGTATTTTTATGTTGTTTTTTTTCTGAAAGTGCTCTCCTCTACTCAGCCAACTGTTCCTTCTTCACATCGTCAGTTAGCATCAATGTGGAATAAGCTTATCGTTCAATCTTTCAAGAAGGAAGAGAAAACAGTTCCGAAAAGGTGGAAAGGGAGCAATGACCTCTAGAAGAGGCATGTCGGGAGAGCCGGAATGTCCCATTAGAATTTGTTGGAAAGACATATTTTCGATAACTTTCGGGATGATGCATGTTTTGAAATGATGCACTCAAAATATAAAGAGTATTGTGTTAACTAAAAAGTATAAAACTATTCGTTCAAATAAAAATTAAACTTGAGTTTATAATGAAATGTGTCTTCTTTTTTAAAAAGAAAATAAACATAAAATATATTGAATTACGAAGTTAAATTTAACTTTTATATATCCGAATGTATTAAAATAAACAAATATTCTCAAGTTACTACTTTTATCATTTCAAAAATGTATTATCCATGACAATTGATCAATACATACCACGCGTATACGTAGAATTACATTTTTTGAAGAGAAAAAACATATACATTTCTTACGAGTATACATCCAATAATTAGTTATGCAAATGCTTGAATTTAAAAAAAATGCGTAATGGCTTTTCAGTAATTCTGTCACTTATCTTTCTTCGTGCACTCAATTTCTTAGCATTATCTTTCTTCGTTTTTAAAGTCTTCTCAACATGCACTGTGATCAACCATACCTCTTACCATCCCAAAAATGCATTATTACATCATTTACTGTTACTAATTAAACACAGTGTAGATAATAAAAACGTATACTTTGCCAACATAAGTATGTGTTTTTTATTACTTTCATGACAATAGAACAATCAATTAACAATTTATATTAATTACACTTACCACATTCACCTTCGCGTTTTACTCAATAATCCACTCAATCTACACAAACTCAATTTAAGAAATGCTGTTTCTCTCACTTTAAGGATAATATTACAACAAAATGTTAAAAGAGAATTTGATTCATCTGCATTTCATTATGTAAATGCGCAAATTTATTACCCCCTTATTATCCTTTATATTAACATCCTCAGTTATAACAAAATAAATATATATGTGCCTATTAATGACGCCAAGAGCTTGTAAAAAGAGTCAATTAATCAGCTCCGGAAACCACGCAAGTAGTTTTTTTTCAGCTGATTCCACTTTCATTGCACGCATGAAAACATATATGATGGGCGCGGGAGAACCAAGTACATATCAGTGACGCGGATCGGGACAACCTCATCTGGTCAGCTGTCTTTGGTTGGCAGCACGACTTGATGCCAAGGCTAACGGCCTTGGCAGCCAACGTGTGAATCAATTACAAAAGCGTTACATCGCGCGATAGGGCTAATGCTGGCAGTTAGGAGTTCCTGTTCCACCCAACAGGAAGCCATATTGACGGTCATTTACTCCATCCGTCTCATTGAATGTAATGTGTGGAATATTACAACAGAACAAGGTGGGTTTTCCTCGAAAATAAGGGAACAATTAATTTTTACAGACATGAACTTGATGACTCCAACATCGCACTTGATAATTTCGAGTTCGTAGAAGGGCGGATATCCGTGATATCACACTCCAAGAGCTTTGTACTTTTAGGTGTGGGAAAGAAATTTTGTTCTATTTTTTATTTAATTTAATGAACTAGCATTTCATTTTCTTCCACAACCAAATAAGTGCATTCCACAATAACGCTTAGGCTAGAAACAGAAAAGCGTCTTTAATGAGCAAATGTAGAATGTACATTGTCAGAAATTTCCGGATTACTTTAATGAAATGTACATTAAATTAATTATCATGAACGCACATTAAATTTAATGTACACTTGAACATTAGGATGCAGTAGTCAAAGATTTACGGTCATATCTGGAATGAATGATCGTGATGGATTGGTGATTACGAATACATGATATGAATGATGAGAGGCAAGGGAAATGTCTATATTAGGACCTCTATATTGAATCCACACTGAAATTAACTTGTGCTTTAAATTTAATTCACAAATATATTAAGCTCTTTTTAGTGTAAAAGGTTACATTAAGTTTCACGTACAATACATTAATCTACATTAAATTTAATGATATTTCTGACAGTGTAATAATATTACATAACCTTTTTTACCTCGCAAGCTATTTTGAAGTTTTCGAGTAATTCAAATGCAAATATTGGTTATCAATTCTTCAAAATATTCAGTCGCACTTCGGGTTCAAGACTTTTTTGACATCATCACAAACATGCAAGATTCAATGAGATTGGGATGTTTTGTAATTTTGATCTGCAAATCAGTGATAGGGCATAAATGTTCGAAATGATTATAAAATGAAAGGAAATCTTCTTTTTGAAAAAAATGTGCATATCAAACGTTTTCACTTGTACCTGATGTCCCAACAATAATAAGGAAAATATACTGTACGAATCGAAATGTACTTTTCACACGAGATTCCAATTTTCTATAAAAAAACTTTGAGAACAAGTCAACCTGCCTAATAGCGTAAAGGAATGTTTGATTATTAAATGTATCGGTCAGGATATTTAAAGACTTTTTAAACCAAGTTAACTTTTAATATGAGTGAAAAAACTATCGTTTGCTTAAACTGTCTCTCCCACCACCATAATCAGACGTACCAGATAAGCACGCTTTTAGAACAAGATTTAAACTGTCGCAAATCACGAATACGCCCTGCCAGGAGCGTACAGTGCTTTAGGTATTTTGGCTAAATCACCATCTAACTACAGAATAATTAGGATGCGTATTTAATTTAGGGTGTATGTAAATGGATAAAAATAATAATCGCAAATTTGAAAAAAGGAAAAGCAAGTTGACTAGTCTATAAAATGAGGACGTCACGTTAATGGGTTTAGTTCTGTTTAACACTGGTGTTTGGAAGGCAGCGTAAATATACTGTTATTTTCCATGATTCGGAAATATGACAGTATTTCTGTTTTGAGAAACTTAATACTAATAATTTCTTCATTTCACTTGACAATTCTTCGATTCATCAATCGATGACTTCTGTCTTTGCTTTCGTCGCATCATCCTAGTTGTTCACTTGATTAGTCCCCTTGATTGTTCACTTAATTTTGAACGGCCATGCCTCAAAGAAAACATGACAAAATGCATTGTTTCGAACACTCTTCTTCTTCAAGATGAGTATGTTGACCTTGTTTTGCGCAAAAAACTATAAAATTTTGACTTTTTGATTCTAGACAATGAGATTTCCTCAACTGTGCTGGGTCTCGGTGTGTGGAAGTCTGTGGAATTGAATTGATTGAAAATGAATACATAAGTTGAGATTAAAATAATTACGAGGAATTATTTTATTCGCATTACATGGTGCTCCTGCCTTAGTCAAAATATTTTAATATCCAAGATCGA
Source organism: Acheta domesticus (assembly GCA_031308135.1). Lineage (NCBI taxonomy): Eukaryota > Metazoa > Arthropoda > Insecta > Orthoptera > Gryllidae > Acheta > Acheta domesticus. The sequence continues at coordinate 15,551,284 of JAHLJT010002406.1, forward strand.
AAAGCCGGTAGCTCATCTCTAATATACATGCAATCAGGTCAATGTAATCACACTTGGAAGTGATTCAACAGATGTTAACCTTAAAATCATTTTTTGAGCTCACTAGCGAAATCATCACCCATAAGCGTACTCACAGGGGTGATTAAGGGAGGGCGTGGTCCCCTGAACATTTCGGAAGGGATTCTTGTCTGTAGGTTTACATAATAAATAGCTTATTTATGTAAATAAGTTTAATTGCGGATTTTCCCCTTTGTTAAACTGAAAATTTGGGGAATTGTTAGACATTTTGGGAACAGACTCTCCGTCTGGCAACAATGTGAATGATTCAACGTTGTATCAATATATTTATTAACTCTAACATTAAAGTTTTAATTTCATTATTATTATTGTATGTTTTAATAAGTACTAGAAAAATATTTCGTATGTAAGTTAAAAAAAATAAAGCAAAAGGATGCCCAGAAACGTTGGCACCCTGTGTTGTTTTAAGCAGAAACCACTAATATTCGTTGCCGATATACTACTCCGTACGCAATCGCCGATCAATACTTTCGCGCGGCGCCCCGCGCGGGGATCGACGCAGCTGCGCGCCTCGGCGTGCGAGGCGCGGGCGCCGTGCGAAGGCGCAATTAAGGCGCGCGGGCGCGAATTGACACTTGGCGTCGGCGTCATCGGGGCCGTCGCGTCGCGAGCGGCGAGCGCGCAGGTGGCCGGCGCAGCACCTGCTCGGCGACCGCGACGGCGGCGGTGGCGGCGGCGGCGGCGGCGCCGCCGCGGGCAGCTGGCGGGGCGATCGGACGCGTAGGCGACGCCGCCGCCGCCGCCGACGCGCACTGGGCCGGAATTGAACGACACGGCCGGGTATACACCGAAAAGAAGCGGTGCGGGCCAAAATGGGTCGAAAGTAGACGACAGTAGCATGTTCCAAATAAAATTAAATAAAAAATGAAAAAAAAATAAAAAAATATAAAAATAAAAATATAAAAATAAAAGTATAAAAAATAAAAATATAAAAAACAAAAAAGTATAATGATATAAAATAAAAAATAAAAACTGGAGATGGGGATTTCAAAAAATTGAAAACTTAATGCAGTTTCTTACTTTTTTGAATTTAAAATTAAAAAAAATTCGTAAGCTTAAAAAGTTAAATGAAAATTGTTCTTCTATAATATTATTCAAGGTATTTTTATTTTCTGAAGTGAAGACAAAATGAATTTATCTATCCTCATTTTACAGCTGAGGGGCTATTTACAGCTGATCACTATACGTTCTTCAGTCCTCTTTTTAAAAAATCGAAAACGTTTGAAACGTTTTTCAAAGAATTCTGAAAATACATTAAGAGCCGCTTGAAAGGTGCCTCTGAAAATTCATAATTCTTTCAAAATCGCAGTGCTGTAAGTTGAGCTTTATCGACAACGGAATATCAATTTGGAAATACTAACCCAGGCAAATAAAATTTAAAAAAGGTCACACCCAAAAACTCAGAACATCTTTCCTACATATGTCGATGCTCTGAATACGAATATGATTGCGCCACCATCTACCAGATTTTTTAAGTGGCATAAAATGACTGTGACATTTTACTTTTTTTGTTTTGGGGGCTTATTGTCAGACCCAAAGGCTGAACACATGTTTCTCTATAAATGTCGACGGGCAGAATCAGAATCTGAAGGCAGAATTGCGCCTTCATCCTCTAGTATTTTTAAATCGCGAAAACTCTCGTGATTTTTTAAATTTTATTTTCGGGTGTTGTTTCTGACCCAAAGACTTGACACATGTCTCTGAGCGATACAATTTACAATTTTACGGTGTTAGTTTGCGCAAATAAAAAAAACTGGAGAGTGATGGTCCAATTTTGGCTTCACATTCGGATTCAGCTCGTCAAGGTGTTAAGTCTTTGGGTATAACAACAACCTCTGAAAACGAAAAATACAATGCTACAGTGGTTTTTCGCGATTTTCGCGATAAAGAAAAAAACAATAACTGGAGGGTGGTGGCACAATTCCGGCTTCAGATTCGGTTTCAGGATGCAGAGTAGAGACATATGTGTCACGTTTTTGGGTCTGGCAACTTTTGAAATTTTGTTTACCTGTGTAGCAAATGTAGTCGCTTAGGATGTAGTTTCCTTTACTATTAGACAACAAAGCAAACAAACGAAACAGTCTAAAATTCACTTTTTGAACGAAACAACTAAATATTGCCTCAGAGACTGCCAAATTATGAGTTTCTCTGAAAATTTTGCGAACTCTTTTTCCATACGTTTCCGATATTTTAATACATGATGATAGAGAAAACTTCTAGAAAATTAAGTGTTCATTTTAGTTCTTTTGTCAGTGACATCACTTAACTATTCGGGAAGCAACTATGGAGAGGCAGAGTAAAGATATATTTTCGAGCTGCAAAGCAAAAACCTAGCTCAGTATTTGCTCTTTACATCAGTTAATAAAACATGATAGTAATGGATTGTAAAAGTCACATTAATGAATCAAAGCACAACCAAAGGTCTTCTGGAAACTTGTTTTTTTAAATATTGTCCGTCTCGGCTGTATATTGTCTTTGCTTTGTGGTGAGGGACATCGTGTTGGAATCTTTGTTTCTTTATAGAATTAACTGGTTGTGGGCCCATGACTATCTAGAACCAAGATCTGCGTGTTTTAATGGAATAATAATTCTTAAATTAAATACTTAACAACTTCAAAAAACCTCTTACGTCATTTTTTGATGTAGAGGGATATACGTGATCTAACTGTTAATATAAATCGATAAATGAAAGGAATATTCAAGTGCATTCACTTAAATGTGCTTGAAATAATGATCCAGGGCCAAACAGTCTAATAGAATCATTGATTCTCTTTAAAATCACGTATTGTAGAATGGAAATGTTTAATGACATCATTTCACACGTTAACAAGAAGTATTGCCTCATGGGCCATTTATATGTGTCTTACCATAAAAATGCAATTGGAAAGAAACCGTTAAACCTGCAATAAAATACGGCTTTAGATTTTTTCTATTTTCCTCTTGTACGTGTCTCTCATTTTCCTATTTTTGGACCTTCAAATGCGTGCGTGGAAAAGGAGAGAAAATATATTACGCAAACGTTTGGTGTCATTTCTTCCCACTGTGCGTCGCGACAGATGACGGAGCTCAAGACTACGACAACAACGATGATGACGGCGAGGAGGAAAACGTCTCTGAAGCCGTTAGAGGCAGCTGCCCGGGTCAAAGATGTTGCACGGTACCAATGCATCGTTGTCGGGAAATGACACGAGTGGTCGGGCGAGTGAGCTCTCCGTCTTCGGAAAACTTGTTACGGAACAACCGACAGGATGGAACAATTCAGCTCGGAAGGAGTTACTGGAAACTACCGGTCTCCGACCACTTCAAAATCTTGATAATATTTTAATATCAAAGGCGTTAAAAGTTTTTCAATAAACTAAAATGAAATGCAGTAATATACACAGCACTATTTTTTATAATCTAAGCGACATTAAAATTGAAGTGTCTTAGTATAGTTAAGCAAAATCTTTTTTTGCAAACCAGCTTTACAAAAGACCTTTTCATTGTAAGATATCGTTCATAAAACGGCATCTAATGGTACAGATTACGTTTTATTTGCCGTTTTTGGCACGAATAATTGTGTCACCACATCTTCAGGCAATCGCAGCAAGCTAATCATAAGAGCTCGCGGGAAACCGACCAACATTTTTACGTACAGATGTCAAATACCCAGAACGTCATAAAAAAGTTTTTTTTTTAAATTGACTTTGATTCTCTTATAAATGTATAATGCTGTTATCCGCAAAAGGAAAATATGAAAATTATGTGTAATGTTTAGGTGACATTTTCAAAATTGTCTCAAAATAATTCCCTAGAAAAATTGTGCTCAAGTAGAGGAACGTGCAAGTAAATGCAACATAATAAAATAGTAAACGCCAGGTTTTAATTTCCTCAAAAATTTCGAAAATTGCGTAAGTATACATTTTTTTGAACCTGACCAACTCCATTATTTAAGATACATATTTCTTTTTGACTGTTTCCTTTTCTCAAATATTAAATCTTTAAATCATTTCATGTACTCTCTTAGAATATTACTAGTTTCCGCGTAATTCCAATTCAATTCTTGATCGTTTTCAAAAATAAGAAAACAAGATTATCTCAGAGCCGGCATCAAAATGTTACTTCAATGCTTTTGTACGGCTAGACAAAATGAGCGAAATTGTAAAACAAGTGCGTTATTTTGTTTTTAAAATTCCAAAAATTTTACATGTGCAAAATTGTTTGAAACATCTTGCACGTCGTTAATATTTACATTATAGGTTTACTTCATACTTAAATGCATTAGTCGACACAATGTTTCAAATTCTCTTTCTTTTCTTTCTATTTACATTTTCCGTAGGGTTAGTTAATTTTGACCAATTTGCTTATTAATGATTTGCGGGAAAATCATTTTGACAGCTAAAGAAACTTCCGAAAAATGTTGCTACGGCAACGAATACGATTGAATGGCGTTCAGAAAAAATAGATTTCAGCTTGCCGCATTATGGGACTTGTATACATAAAAAATGCCAATTTTATGTATACCGCTCCTTAACATGATAATTTTCTTTCTTCTTTCAAATTCAAAATTAATTAATCTTAATTAAAAATCAATTAAAGCAAACCATTCGTATCTTATGGATAGCCTGTCCAAAAAGTCACTGACTTCTTGCGTAAAATTAAATCTTTTAAAATACTGTATTGTCGAAAAGACAAAAATGAATTTTAAAAAATAAGTGGGATATTGAAAATTCTAGAAACTAGATATGGTGTACTTCGTTCAGAACGGTTTAACGAAGAGATATTTGCACCCAATATTCTGAACTATTAAATATAACATAATTTTCAATAAATTATCATTTCGCGTTACTGTTAGAAGTAACAAAACGTGCTTGATTGTAACTCTCTTAAAATTGGTAAAGGTAGCGAGCTGATACAGGTAGTTTTGGACCAAAAATATATAGTGCAAAATTGTAAACATTTCCACTTAAGCCTAAAGTACGGGAACTCGAACGTTAGAATAAGTTGTTAAGCAGGCACTGACGTTCCCCCCCCCCCCATATACATTCACTTAGCTTTAAGACTATGCGTGGGGTTAGTAAATGAATAAATATATGCTTAATACAGAGTATTATTAAGTTACGCTTGTGAAGTGGGATGACACTTTGTATACTCGCGCAGAAAAATACCATTTGATCGTGGCTTGTCTCTTGCGGAGAACAGTCCGTTTCTTCAGAATTTCTGAGCATTAGAAAACCTCAACTGTCATCGACACCGAATGCGTGATAACATCGCGGTCTGCGATAATGGGGAAGTTTCCGTGCAGTAGCCAATGCATATGTTGGGGGGGCTACAGCCGTCAATAAAAAAATAGCGTACGCGGCGAACTTTGTTTTCCACTCGGTTCTTCAACAATAAATCGGTGATATGGCAGCCAGGTGGCGTTTGCATATAAAATAATGATGCCCACTGTGGTGTACTCCTCCATGACTTTGAGAAAGAAGAGGCATCAGAAGAGTTACGAGCAGCTGCCTGAAGCCCTATGCTAATGTCACGACGGGCTATCACGGAACGAAGACAAGCGTGATGACTTTGTTCAAAGTGAACACTATACCTGCAGTGATGTCATGCTGGGGCGGACACAACGACTTATGTATAACCGGTGGTGCACCTAAGACACGGACTCATGCGTCTTATACAAAATTATAAATCAACAAATAACAATTTTTAAATTCAGCATAAATCTTTCTTTGTAAACTGCATCAAGTCCTCTGGACAATCCTAATTGCGGCACCGTCAATAAACGTGACAACAGAGCTAGGAGACACGGAATACTTAAAGAAACAACTACAAGTATAGAAAGAAATGGAATTAATAATATATGGTATTATTCGAACGCTCTTAAAGATGTTTTTGAAACATCTGATATTTTCAATGGAGAAGAATTTTGATTGATTGAAAGTTTCTATCTCAATGAACGATATCTCAATAACACGGAATTTTCTCATGAATTAAATTCTCATGAATATTAAACCTTAAAACAATATTCCCAAAGCCTCTAGTTTATGTCTTATTAATTTAATATATTTACATGTAGGAAACAAGATTTCTATTTTATTTGGAAGTCATATGTAATGAAAAGTGATGGACAGTTCGTTAATAAAATTAATTTCCGCCGGTAAACTATGGTTACAAGCAATCAAACATCCTTCACAGTTTTCACAATAACTCGCTTATTGGTCATTCAAACGCTAAAAGTGCGTGTTAAGATCAAAATATAATTATTTATTAAAAATAATTTTATAAAAATCTAATTGTAACAATCATTTTGAATGTAACGTCCATTTTATGAATTTACTAAATTTGTATTAGACCAACTTTAATTGAATTTAGCATGGCGTGGATAAACAACCTCATAAAAATAAGATTATTTAAACGATACTGCAATGGCTTTTTATTCGTGACATGAAGCTGTATATCCATTTCATAGAAGGCTATTAGTGTCTTTCCTGTATTTTGATTATTCATTTTCGGTAGGTTAGTCTTTTTCGTCATATCTAGTCATAGACGTTCAGTCCGACCTGGTCGATTCATCGCTTCCAGTCTATGGATCTTCCGGGGAAAGTCATTCAAATTATTGAAATAAGAAACAAAATAGATGCAGACCATGTCGTCTTATTGATACCCGGACTTAATTGTTAACAACAATAGACCTCGAAATGTAATCGAAAACTAATACGCCTTAATAAGCTTAATTTGCATTATATACGATTACCAACAACTAAAACTGTGATCTCAGTTATGTACAAGTATTACATGTTAATTCGTATATATTCACTCAATTGAGTGAAACAATTTCTGCAAAGCATGCCGAGATAAACATTAAACAACGATGTTTGGACTTGAGGCATAAGCTACCTACTACCTAACTGAATTCAGCGAAATTTAAATATCACGTTGAATTTAATATACATTGAAACAATTTCCCAAATGTTTTCTGAGGGTCATTATTGTAAAGAATATTATGTCAGTTATTAACTGAATTAATTTGTGTGTTCGAAGAAAATTTTGATTTTTCATTGATGTGAATGTGCAATAAAATTAATCAAAGCTACGGTTTCAACTGTTCAATTTTGCATTGCAAATAATCTTGACTTCCGAAACGTTCGTGACCTTCACTGAATATAATTTTCTTTCACTAGAAAACAAACCGGATTTCTTCTTTTCCCTGCTGTTTCACCGTGAGCAATTTTATGAGTTTCTTAATACCTTCCTGTAACGCGGTCTGATGCAGAATATTCTCCTTTTTATCTCAGCATTTATTATTATCTTGTCGAGTTTAGGCGTTACCTCAATGTTTTATTTCTCAGTTTTATTGGTTATAAAATTTTATCACACTTTTATCTCAGGGATCATCAGGCCAATGTTAATTTACAAGGTAGATTTGCGCTCTTCATGGGGGCATTGCTTACTCTAGAATACGGGTCACCTCTGTTGCTAATAACTGCGATGCCTAACTGTGGTCTTCGACATTTAGCGTGCTTACGAAGATAACCTAAGTCAATGTGGATAAGATTCTTTCTTTCTCGCTGCTACTGAAAGACTGCTTACTTACTGAACGATCTAGAATTTACCATAGAACCTATTCTCCGAAGTAAGGATGGTCGAATTTTTACCATAAATTTGACACTTAAATTGCATTTATTTGTGCAGCGTCGTAGTTGATTCAAAAATTATTTTTTAACGAAGAAATGTAGTGACTACATATAATACTCTATAAAGGAAGGTTAAAAAGGATGAATTTCACTTTTCGTGAATATTTGCAACACAATCCCTATTATGTATGAGCGTCAGTAAGGAAACTTGGAATAATATTCCTCTGGAATATAGGGAAAAAAAGTAGCACGTAAATCAAAATTCGTAATACACAAAATTTGACTCGTAAATTTCGCCATTTTCATTGAAATTTCCGGTATTACTCTTTCTTTCTTTTCTGTTGTTTTGCACTTTTCAATTCGATCCAGTTCTTCCAACATCGGTTCTTTTTTGCACAGTGCTTGTTTCTCTACCACTCGCTTCTTGTTTGAATACTTAGTTTACTGGCTAATTTAAATCAAATCTGCTCAGTTTCGTGTCGTACTTTGGGATTTCAATATTTTTGGCAAAATTACGTTTTCATTCCGAATTTTATTCTTTTCGGGTTGATTCTATGTGCATCAGTTTGTCTGTTTTCTGCTGAATTATGTTGTGCGGCGTTTAATTGCATTGTTTCCTACTCGATGCAATTGTTTTCTTCTCAATTTTAGGTGTTACATTACTGTGGCTATACAGTGTGATAAGCTTGAGTCGGTGTTACGTTTACGTGTTTTACAATTACGTGTTTTCGTTTCGCATTTTCGTTTCATATATATGAAAAACCGTTTAATTTTCCTTAAATACTCGTATTTTTGGCTATTCCGTGATGGTTTCTGTAGGATGGGTTCCTACAGCACCGTCGCCTACTGTCGTCTGCTCAATTTTAATTTGTTGTGTTGGTTTTCATGTGTCTTGCTGAGTTTCGTAGTTTTCCGCCCAATTCCGTTCTTTTTCGATTAGTTTTAGATTCCATATTTAAGAAGAAAATATGATATTCTTTAATTATTCAAGGTGTCATTCTGTTTCGGTTTAATCAATTCTTTTTATTTAACGGCAAACACTAAAAAATTATGCGAGATATACTATGGAAAGAAGTGCAGTCTGTGCACGTTTCCATGGGCTCTGGTGGTAGTATAGTACTCAGACACTATATTAAGTTGAATTATGAATACAATTGGATTCAATAGGATATTGGAATTATGAATACAGGTGTTCTGTTCTCTTTCAATGTGGTCGGCTAGATTCCGTGAGTTTCCGCTCTATTTAGTTGTTTCCCACTCATTTCCATTGTTTTCCGCGATTCCGTTTCTCATTTTGATTCCATATTTCTGAAAATCGTTTGATTTTCATTAACCCTCGCACCATATCTGGGGTCTTTTTGGACCCCACTATCATTAATTTTTTAATATTTTCTTCATATTTGCAGGATAATTTCGGGTTTCTAGATATGCCTTCGTGCACTTATTTAGAGGTAACAAACCATTTTCACATATATTCCAAATTTTATTAGAGAGTTATTAATTTTTTTCGTTACTTGAGACTAGTTTTTGCAAAGGTATAGCCTGTTATTTTCCTATTCGTATTTGAAATACCTTGCCACGAACTTCAAATAATGTGTCTGTTACAGTCAATAATTGATTTATCTCGAAATAACTTTGGTAAAATATTATAAATATTTATGAATCATCATGCATCAACAACGGAGGTTACGTACGGTAGAGGCAATCCTTATATGAAATATTTAATATAAGTAAATTATATTTACTGCATTATTAAAAATACTGTAACTAATAACATATATACACATGTAAAAACATTAATTTACATTCATTATATTGCCGAACTCATTTTTGTTTACCACTTCCAATTGTCAGTAAAGCTTGGGGTCCAAAAAGACCCCAGGTATAGTACTTGATCGTAAATTGCAGATATGGTACGAGGGGTAATCATTTTCTGCGTCATTCCGTTTCGGTTTCGGTCGGCTATGTCCTTTCAGCGCCATCGCGTCGCCTGCTGTCGTGTTGCTGTTGCCGAGCTCGACGCCTGAGGAGCGGCGGCGTTGGCGGCGGCGGCGGCCGGGGCGCGGGCGGCGGGAAGGCGAGCAGCAAGACGACTCGCCACACGGGCCATCGCTCACCGCCGACAGGAGACACGCGGCGGCGGCGGCGGCGGCGGCGGCGGCGGCGGGGGCGGGGGCGGCCCGGGCCCCTTCCGGCCCATTACTCGACACCGCCGTTAATGCCCCGCGCTTCCACCCCCGCCCGCCCCGTGCCGCCCCCCCCCGCACCAGTCGCAAGGGCCCGCGGCCGCGTCGCGGTTATTAGGAGTGCTACCGGTCTTACGACGTTTTTCTGTAGTTGTTTTTTGTTCGACGTGGATGTTAGGTCGTTACAAAAAGTCGTCATGAAAGAACATTCAAATATAAAATTATTTCACTTACCTCATGTCGATGACTTCTTACGATGCCCTGTTTCCTATTTCATAACATCTTCCTTCTCCACTTAATACCCCGATTCGGGGATTTAATTTTTTCAAAAATTTAAAAGCCCGAGTATACTCGTGTTCTTTCTCAAGGTGTAGTAAACTAAGTTAAAGCTCGAATATACTCGTTCACTATAGCTAGTTCTCTAGAAATCTAGAATGCTAGAAAGTATGCAAATGTAATATCTAATGTTATTGAGGTAATTTCGTGTCGTAATACTGGCGGGAACGTCAGCTGCAGTCGAGACTGGCAGAGTGTGAAAGACACACTGTCCTAGTGTAGTAAAAGTATTTGATCTGTTACTATCGTGCGAGATGTGCAGTTGAGTACGACGCGCGAAGGGGAAGAAAACAAGGCGTGAATTGAAATATGTGTGCGAGGATTGTGACGACGCTCTTTATGTAGTTCCATGTTTCAAAGCACACCACACCGCTGCGAATATTTGAAGGTGGTAGTCGAAAGTAGGAGCATATTTTACTCCATTGTTTTAAAAATGAATACCTTTGCAAGTTATTTATGCAACAAAAAAAATTGCTTCCTGACATATTCCCTATTTCTAGGTTCATACGACTAATTATGAACATGAACGAGTATACGAGTAAATTGTGCCATAGAGTACCTAATTTTAAAAATCATTGATTGTAGTTACCAGTATTCGAACTAAAATATAATATCAATAAAAAAATTGTAAATTTTAGAACCGTCTTTCGTTTCCTAATTGGTAAGTTAAGGGGTTAAACGAATTTCAATGTTCAAGCTTTATTCCACCTAAATAAACGTGTTGCCTTTTCCTTTACAACCGTTTTAAATGACTTAACAAATATTTATTTCTTTTGAACAATTAATTTGTCGTACTCAATCTAATTTTTCTATTCAGATTTTCTAACTGTTCACAACTATTCAAAAACACAAACATTGTTTAAACAGCAACTTGTAAAATCGGTTTCTTTTAGGGTATGAACATCGTGCTAAAATTTCAATTTTTAGCCCTGTGCTAAAAGGGTGATAATGCTCAAATGCTCAGATGAAACTGTAGAAAAAAACAAAATACTTTCATCTGATTAGCTACAACTGATTTTAGTTAAACATAGTACCCAATTAAGTATACATGAATTAAAATAGACGGAAAGTTAGACAAAAAATATTGTATGGCACACGTGGTAAAAGTTATTTCATTTTGCTCGTATGATTGCGCCACTCAGTCTACCAGAAAATAAAGTGTCACTTTTACCACTCTTATCATTTATAACTATTATGGACATAAAGGCATAGAATGTAGTGCGTGTGGGTTTAATGTTTCATCAACAAGAGAGTTAACGAGATGTGTAAGTGCAGATATCAATAGCCTTATTCTTAAATTTTGTCTGGTATAGTTATTTTTTGATAATACAAGGGTAATTTAATACCATGAACATTGCTTTTTGAGCCTTTTGATAATAATGTATGAAATTGTCAACTTTTTTCTCTGTTGGACCCGAGAAGCGTCAGGTACCAAGATAATATTTTTACAAGAAAGAATTTGTGGTGCGAATTACGTTTTTGTACACAGCATTTTTGTTTTGAAGTAAGATGTGTTCGCGGCTTGTAGAAATGCATGAGCATTAAACACATTATTTATGCAATTCCACAAATGCGACACCAGAATATTAATGTGATGTTATTATTGTCTAATCCGATGTTCGGGAAACATGTCCATTGGATCTCTCCTGATGCGGGTAGTATGTTGGGTATTTTTGAATTTACCAATCCATGGAAATTCACTACTATCAACTATTTTTTGACTTTCATGTTTACAACCAGAAACTGACCCCAATAATGGTCTGAGTGAGGTTTAAACAAAACTTGCATCATTCTCTAGCTAAGTGGATATGGAATGTGATTAGAACAAGAAGAGTACTGACGAAGGATTTAATTTCACCGGGTATTTAACCAAAGTGATATAGAAGCCGTAAGCGTTAAACATCAAACTGAGGGTTTTGGGCACTTTAAAATTCGATCGACCAAGTTTGAATCTGCTAACTTAGGAGTTGGAAGACGTGTGCTATTCCCTCACATCACTAGAGTCAGTGTCCCGTACTCCTCGGTCAGTTAGGTAACCGCAGTACCAATGAGGTCTGTGTGCTACAACTCACATTACTCGAGTCAGTACGCTAGGCCATTGCTATGCCATGGGGACTACTTCATAAATCCCCTAGCTACTATGGCCAGTGTACTAACTCCCCATAAAACATGGAGCCTGTGAGCTAAACCTCCATACCGCTGGGGCTCCTTTACTAATCCACAAACCAATCCAGGCTGTGTGCTAAACCCATCATAACATTGAGACCAGCGTACTAATCCCCCATAAAACTGCATGTGTGTTAATCTCGACGCAAGTACATCCTGTTTGTACGGATATTGAATTTATTAGGGAGGGAGGCCAACAACGCGGGGTTTTCGGTCACCCCAGCGTGGGCTGCCAAGCACTGGCGGATGCAGGGGGGGAGGCATATGGGGGCCATTCCCCCCCCCCGCAAACGGTCTAGAGTTTTCGTTTACCTTCCTTTATCTGACAAAATTGATATTAATGTTTATTTATGTTCGAATTATATAATTATCTAAACAATAGTACTGTATAGCTTATATCTACAGTATATAGAGTAGGTAGACACAAAGTAGAGGTATACAGTAGATATATATATATATATATATATATATATATATATATACAGTACATAAATTATATGTAATATAATAAAAAATATGTTTTTCTACTCCCATTGTATAATGCTATCATTTGATAGCTGCGACCCGTTGCGTAATGGTAGTCATATTGATACAGATTCCATTATGATACAGGTTCTTGAGCAATCACTGAGAAGTTTACAAGCCAATTATTGACAATTAATCTTTGAGATCAGTTCTAGTAAATGATTCGTTCGATTGTGTTCATTAACATTACATGTGATATTACATTATGCTTTTCAGTTTTAATTTCTTTCATTAGTGGTAATTTTTTCGTGGAATATTATTTAAAGGGAGCGGTCCCCTATTTGGCGTTGGCTGAATCCTACGTGTCGTAGCAAAAGTCAGAGAAAAAGTACCGTATGAAACTCGATATCATGGGTATTAATACACTCGTGCGAAGTTTACGATACTCGCTCGTTCCTCACTCGTATCGTAATATCACACTCGTGTATTAATACCCATAATTACATCATCGTTTGATAATGTACTATTATTATTTAAGAAAAATCTACGATGCTCGCCCCCCTCCAAAATGATCTGCTGCGAAGCGGGTCACCTGCGGGCGGCGCCGCCGCCGTCGCGCCAGGTGGGCCGCGCCCGGGGCGGGCGGCGGCGCCAGCGGGGCGCCGAGGGCGCCGGGGTGCCGATGGCGTTTCTGTGTCGGGCGCCATGCGCATTAAACCCCGCCCCGGACACATAAATTCCCTCCCGAAACCCGCCCCTCCCCGGCCACGCCGCCCCGCCGCCGCGCCGCCGAGCGCCTCGTGGTGCTAAGTGGCGTCTGGCGGCTGCCGGGGCTGAGCGCGCTGGACGTGCGGGTGGGGCAGTGAGTGGCCAGCGGGGTGGGGTGGGGGAGGAACGGAGATGCGCAGGTCTTACGGGGTGAGGAAGACCTGAGGCGGTGAGAGTGTGCTTCTCCACAGGCGCCGGGAACGTACTATTTTCTACAGTATTATTACATCGAAGACTCGGAAGTTCAGAACAGTTTGCAAGACGTGGAAATACAAACGGACATAGAAATACAAGATATTTTTTACTCAGTTACCGGTGAGTTGGTTGGAGGAACAGATACGCAGGTCGTAGGGAGTGATGATGACACTTGGCTGTCAGATGTGCTTCTCCACAAGGGCAGGAAACGTACTATTTTCTAGAGAATTATTGCATCGATAACACGGAAGAACAGAGCAGTTTGCAAGACGTTTTAATATAAGTGGGAAATGGTTGGGAAATACAAGAGGTTTGCTGAGTGGCTGGTGTAGGGGTTGGATAAACAGACACGCAAACCGTAGGAAGTGAGGACAACGTGGAACGGTTAGAAAGTGCTTCTCCTCGGGTCTGTCTATCGAGTGGCGGTATTTTGTTGATGACAATATGAAAATTACACATGTCTTTTATTCCGAGTATAGTGAAGGCTAAAATGTTCAGTAACTAGTAGTATTGTGAATGTCAGCATCCCTCTTCATGCAACCATGAAACCATTCACACGACTTAAGGCCGAAAAGTCGTAAGTACTGAGGATCATAATGATAAAAAGTGCCTTCATACTTCACAAGTCTTGGAGTAATTATGGATGAGGAGCAAACGGTAGTGTGCCGGTCAGGTGTCTAAGAATTCTGAATGTCTTTTAATTTTCTCTTCAACGTCCGAGAACGATAGCATTATATAACACGTAATTTATAAAAATCCTCTGACTGGAGTTATGACAATGAAATAAGCCGACTCTGCTGTTTCGAATATTGTGGACAGCAATTCACGGCACATCGAAATCTCACCGTGAACACATCTTGATCAGTAGCTGACAGTAACTGTTTTGAAGACCAAAAACAAAAATAATATCCCGAACGAAGAAAAGAAGTGGAACGTGTATAGTGGTGTAGTTCATCAAAATCACACAAGGCCTTGAATCTGTACATCCGCAATTGTCATTACGCAGATAGAACTATCTGACAACTGTAGATTCGATAGGAAAATGTTAACGATAGTAAAATGTGAAGCCCAAAAAGAGAATGCAGGAGATGGTTTATGCATTGTCAGTAGGTTAAAAATATTACCGTTCAGTGAAATATAAAGAGCTCTACTATATCAATCGCAAATTGGATGAAATATTTCGGAGCAGAAGTATGTTCGCCTTCAATTTTTATGCGGTATATATTTATTTAAAGTTTGCAGCAGGAGGAAGAAAATGTATATCGTGAAAACTGTCGGTTAATTTTGATAATATTTCAGTCAACTTTCAGAAATTGAATATTTGTTATGGTATCTACGTATGGAAAGCACTTTGGATGTAAGTAGCAGCAACAGCAGAATAAAACGAAGAAGAAAAAGATGAAAAAGAAAGGAGATGGAGACGAAGGTGAATATCAAGAAGATGAAGCAAAGACGAAATAAAATAAGTGGCTTAAGACACCTCTCTATGGGAGGCACGCTCACTACCAATAGCAAACAATAGTAAAGAAGAATAGAAGTGGGTGAAGACGAATTGTGAAAAAGGAGAAACAATACGAAAGAGGACGAAGATGAAGATGAAAACAAACGCAAAGTTCAAGGAACGAGTAGTAGTAGATCAAGGCAAGCAAGGAGAATGAGAAAACGATGAGGAGGAAACAGGTGAAAAAGAAAATAGATGAGAACACAGATAAGACTGATTATTTCGCGACGACTGCTATTGTCATTAGATCCATAAGTGCATGGCATGTTTTTATCACGGGTGGTGGTGGTGTTCTTCCCCCGCACGGTGGCGAGATCTGACACCGACCTACACGTCGGCTTACGGAGTTTTCCCATCCAGGAATCTCTCACCAGCGAGGCACTGACCCAACTGGGCCACGCTTTGTTCGCGACTAGCCTCCCGACATGTAGTAGTGCAGCGCCTGTAAGAGTGTATGTGTTTGTGTAAGGGGAGAGGACAGGGCAAGGAAGGGGAAGGAAGATCGCACGCGGTCCACGGCCCATTTGTAAGGGACTGTTCCATATTCCCCTCATGTGGATCGGAGGAACCCTGAAAAGCTACCAATCAGAGCAGCCGGCCACTAGAATTCTCCCCCAGCGGCTGACTTCAATCTAGCTAGTCTCCAAAATCCCGCCACCGTCGGGACTGGAACCCTGGGATCTCCTGTTTCTGCAGACCCCAGAAAGTTGATGCCCTGCGCCACCTCAGCCGGTATGAAGACGCCGAAGGAGAGCAGAGGGTGTCGGGGGTGGAGACAAAGACGCTGGCACAGAGAAAGGCATTGTTTACTGCGTGGCCGTGCGGGCAGGCGGCCGGGGCCAGCGAGCGGGTGATAAGGCGCCGCACGTGACGGCCATGCAGGTACAGCGCTGAGGCGCCGCGCCGCGCCGCGCCGCGCCGCGCCGCGCCGCGTCCCGCCGTCCACACTCACCTGCGGGGAGCCGCGCCGTGTGCGGGTGATAGGTTATCGCGCGGTGACCTCGAGACCACTCACCCGCCCGCCCGCCCTCCACGCGCCGCCCGAGATTTTTATGTGGTCGTGGCCTGGCGGCAGACACGATACGGAAGAACCGGTATTCCGGGAGAAAGTTCGGAGACGGGGGATAATTACACACGATTCCGAGGGCGTGGGAGTACGTTGTGATGATTCATAAATCTAAACAAATGAAGTTCTTATTTCAAAGGTTACGGTCTTACGAAGATAATTGTGTGTGACAGGCGTAGCAGCGGTGTCTGACAGGTGAAGTGCAACTTCACTCACTAATGAATGTTCGTTTGTTGACTTCATACATTCTGGGTTGGACTGAAGATAACATTTTGTCACGTTTACAGCGTTTCAATCTCAATTATACCACTTCTCGCTGAGATGAATTTACTTGACTCGCATCAGTACTTGAAATAAAGTCGTAATATTTGTTTTATTTCTTACTTGCCTACCTCTATTTATTTTCCTGCAACATCTGTCCGATCTTCGCATCATATTTCTTTGTTTTACGGACCGATAGAATATCTCAAGTGAAGTGGGAGTCATTAGGTTTCAGGAATTTGTGTAATATGAATACTAAATTACAATGAGAGTATTTAAGGGCGTGGACTTTTCCGTAACAAGATCTCATGGACTTCGACTATACAAGCGAGGATGGGAGGTTAAAATATTGTTTTTATTTTTGGTTTTCTCTTAATATAAGATTGTGCTTTAGTATTTGATTGTAATATTTGTGTTTATTTTCAAATTATCTCTCCTGATTTATGAAGTAAAACATTGCTCAACAATTTAACAATTCAAAACTGATGATGAAAAGGTGTCTAACATGATTGATAATTGTTAGATGTAGGTTACTTTGTTAGGTAACGTCAGTAGCCCTCCATAGTTAATAAACAATCATGGATATTATAAATATTTCAGTAGAAGTTGTTAATAAAAATGGTGATGAAAGTTCTTAACATAATATTGAGAAGAAAATGGTATTTAATGTATTCCGCAATAACAGAAAAACAGAGTAACTGACACTATTTTACAATTGTGCAACGAATATTTCAATTAAGAAGCTACAATGTTTGTTAAACATTACGAATGACATCATTAAGGTTTTTTCACTTTCGAATAATAAATAAAACACCGTATTTGTTTTGGGTTGTTCGTTGCTTTTCCTTCGACTGTGGGTCAATAATGCTTCGTGTCTTTCTAAACACACCAAAATGTGTTTCTCTGCAGTAGAAATCAACATTATGTCGCCTAGGTTAGTAGTTCTCATGTCTCTCTCACTAAACCGCGTAGAAACAAGATTTATCCACTTTTGCGATACCAAGATCGTCAATAAGAGATTTTCTGACGAATATTCGCCCTTTACCGAGTCACAATTACAACACTTTCTCTTCTTACGAAGCAAGGGCAAGAAAGTAATAATAATAAAAAAAAAAAAACTTGGCCTGTTTGAAATGTCTGATTGACAGATGTGCTCCATCCATAATCATCGGCTGCCTCCCGGAAACTTATCGCGTCTTTCATCGATGTTTATGTATTCGTATGTGATTCGGCAAGAGTTATTTGAACACGATTGCGCCACATGCGTACCAGTCATTTGTCATCAGTTAACCCCCATGGACCGCTCTCACAGCCGTCCATGAATCCGCGGTCGGGCGGAAGCAGTAGTGCTTCGCTTACGTCTCCCGAGAACCACCGAACTCAGAAAATTTACTTTCTCAACATGCTAAGTTCTTACGTAATATAGAGAAAATATTGTAATGTTGCAACGGAAAACGGCGATTTTTTGACACAGAAACTGATATTGTGGGTCGCTGATACCGAAAAAAATGTGTAATCCTTGCTCCGATGCGTAGAAAATAATTTCCTCTAACAGGTTTTGTGGGTCTTTATTATCGAAAATTTGGTTTATGGCAAAATATCTCACCGACTTTCAGTGAACAACGCTATCGGCTAAACCGTAAGTCTGATTCTCATAAAATTTATATTCTTGGATCGATCTGGTTGATGTCACCGCCCTTTGAATTTTAAACGGAAATTTTAATTCGTCGAGGTACTTTACATGAAGCCTGAAGAATATATTCATTCTTTTCTAAAAATTTGGGTCAAAATTTTTGGATTATTTTTTTATTGAATATAGCAAAGTACGCGTATAAATTTACTGCAGACATGATTTTTGTTAAATTCTCTGAATTGTCGGAAATTGCAAAAATTCAAACTTTTTTTGGCGTGTTCTTGCAACTAAAATGTTGAAGACAGAATTTTTTTCGCAATGTAATCTGTCCTTCAAAAATATTTCTTTAAAGTATGAGTAGTTCTCGCTTAATTTTCTGTGCGATAAAAGTAATTTTAAAATTTTCTTAAAAGTGGCTCCAAAGTTTTACATTTACTTTTTCTCTGGCAGTATCATAAAAATTATGCAGATCTCATTTTTATTGAATTTTCTGAATTTTACAATATTGAAAAAATCACAGAAATCGAGAAAGTATTTCCTGTTGTGAGTCCACTAGTTTTATAACGCTATACAAAGTAATACGCTAGAAAGAGTATTTTGCTTTTCTATCGTGCTCCATCTACTACTATCTTCATCTTCCACTACCTCTCTCACCTGTTACCTCCCTATCTCTACATTTACATATCCCCCCTCTCTCTCTCTCTCAATCTCTCTCGGTTCCTCTTAGCTCTTTCTTTCTTTAATTATACCAAGTCAGTCGCGGCTCGTGGTTTTCTAAATGGGGAAGGCTGCAAATGTTTAATTGCTTGGGGAAGGAGGGGGGTCCTTCAATTCAGAGGGCAGTACTAGGTTTTTATTTATAGGGACAGCAGGGGGACCTGTTCTTTGACACAGTTTTATCTAGATATTTCATTAGGTCTTAGCTTTTAAATAGTATTGTATTTCTAAGCACTATTTCTTCCGAAACATACATAAGGGAGAAGCGCCCCTACCGCGATTTTGAACAACTAGTTGAAACATGGCTCTACTCACTGAGCTGCATAGTAATGCTATCTGGTGAGCACTCCTTTCAGACGTCAGCCCCACTCTCTGCCCACGCTTGAAGGCTGCCAGGCGGTAGCCTTCGTTCGCCCATAAGCCTGTGCAGTGAATGCATGACGTCACGCCTCATCGTTTTACACAGGCCTTATGACGGAACGAAGTGGGAGCCTAACGCTTTTCTCTTCCCTGTCAACAGCTTCAAATGCGTTACGGCCGGCCGTTAACGAACCGACAAAGAAAATTGTTGATATGATTGTTACATAATGTAACTCAGAAATCCATTATTAATAAATAAATTCATTTACAAATATATTTGTAAATTTCTTTTGGACGGCGATTTTTATAGGGGAGGCTCCGCCTTACAGCCTTTAATGACGAGCCGCACCTGTACCAAGTGGTAATGATCGAAACAATGTCCTTCTATTTCGCATTCGGTTATTTGCGTTTCATTACGCAAACTCTTCATTGTCAAGAGCTTTTCGCACGTGGCGAACACTACACTCGCATTGCGTAGGCTGCGTACACGCAGGGGGCGTGCGGGGCGCTGCGCGACACAGGAGGTAGTTAACCCTTGCCCCGCGGGGCGCAGCACGCGCGCAGACTCCCGCAAATCACCGCCGCCTAATTGGGAGCAGGCGGTGGCGGCGTTGGCGGCGCGGCGGGCGCCAGATGGCTCCGGGTGACGCAGCCTCCCCGCTGCTAGAGCCATCGCGGTGAGGGAGGGAGCGCTAAAGGGCACCCAGGATGCGTGCGTGTTTTACCCGTCCGTGTATACGCGATTGGTGTGTAACCGTTTCTTGAAGGAGCTCGTAGTACTTGACAGTTTTCCCTTACCGTGAATGTACAATTGGTGTGCAACTGTTTTCTAATGGAGCTCCTACATGCTCGGAGTCCTTGACAGTTTTCCCTGGCCGTGAATATACAAATTTTGTCACTGTTTCCCAAAGGAGACCCTATATGCTCGGAGGACTTGACCCTTACCGTGAATGTGCAATTGGTGTGCAACTGTTTTCTGAAGGAGACCCTACGTGCTCGGGTTACTTCCCTGTCCGTGAATGTGCGATTTGTGTGCATCTGCTTCCTGAAGGACACCCTACATGCTTGAAGTGCTTAACAGTTCCCCCCGTCTGTTTTTGCGCGAGTGGTGTGTAAATATTTCTTGAAGAAACCCATACACGCTCGGACTATGTGGCAGTTTCGCCCATTCATGTATCGCATTTCGTGTTTAACCGTATTACGAATGAGTCCGCAAGTGCTTCGGATACTTGATAGTAACTTTGTTGATAGAACGATTCCTGTATTTTATTGTCTTTGCAAATGTACGAGGAGTCGTTTTAGCCAAGCAAAAAAGAATGACAGAGATTTCATAACCTTAATATATTTTTCAAAATAATTCCCTTGTACACAAAAACACTTTCGGGCACTCATAGAATTTGCGAAAACCATTCAAATAAACTGTTTTTGACTTTGTGCGTAACGGAGAGTACACAGCCTCTATAACTGTATCACCACCGTCAAATATCTTTCCTTTTAGATCATTTTTTAGGTTTCGAAAAAGAAAAAAAGTCTGATGGAGCAAATCCGGAAACTATGACGGATGTCGAACAATTCGGGCCTGCACTCATGCACTGTGATGGTTTATTGTACTGGTACATTATCCTCATGCAACGTAGGTTACATTGGTTGCCCCGTCAACTTTGGTACTGATCAACCATCGTTTGCTTTACATCGGCCTCCAACTTAATCACAGGCATATAGCTGCTAAGCACGGTTTTAGATGAAGATTCGAACCAACGCAAGCCGTGTGTACACACTGGCCAGGTGTGTACAATGCTTTAGAAATTACGGCTAAATCGACAACTGCCATGTAGGAATGAAAAAAATTCTTGCTTACTTTTTGCGTTTAGGATATTTCTATCTATTGAAGAAATAAAAATTCACAAATTAAAGTACACAATATCATGCAAGAATGAAAAAGTCTGAGACCCCAATTGGGGATCATGGCAGTTAATGGATAAACGGTGACAAATATAATACTTTTATATGAGGAAAAATTATGAATGTAACTAAAATGATTCGCAAAATGTTTAATGACTACGAATGATCGTTCACACTTTTAGTGCGTGATTAATACATCTTATGAATGTTTCTTTTAATTGTAATTTTCACTTGTTTGCTGAGTCAATTAAGGCACAACTTTTTTTGAATTTCGTCTAAACAAATTTGCTAGAGACACAGCAAATCTATTATTGTTCGTTCAAAAATGAGGTTGTATCAGGAAAGAACGTATTGGTATTCTTGCTCTCTTATTATTATGATATACTTGGTATAGTTGCTCTCTCGTCGTACGTGGAATTTTTGGGATAATTGAAACTAACAACGAATGTAAAAGGGATCCTAATTGAAGACGTGAATAGGGAATACTAAGGTCGATTTGTAAAGGCTAGAATATCGTAAGCGACAGGTCAAAGACATTCAGTACTAAGATAAATTGCATGTCATTTACGGTGTCCTTAAGGAGTGACCAAATACAAAGAAGTGATACTGATTTTCTTTGACAATTCTAAAAAACAGTAAGTGATGTGTGGACCGGGAAGTCCCCCGGTTGCACAGGATGATATAATAGGAAAATGCGTGTCCTGCATATGACAAAAAGAAAGCAAATTTACTGAAATTTCAATTATTCATGTTTATTCAGAAATTTAAAGACACTTATTAACAATTGATAAGAATAATATTGTTGCTTAACTAAACATGCTATGTTTACGCGTAACTATCTCTTTGTGTTCTGCGGGTAATTATTTTAACACTCTCGTGGACCCAATCTGCCGCTGTTTCGGAAACTATTTAACCTGACGTAACCTGATACGACACTTTTACTAAACCAATTTGAAACAGAAATACATTGTGGTTTTCAAGTGCCTCCCCACCGATAAGGAGAGGAAAACATTCAAAATGTACACGCGGTTTGAAGTTGCAAACCTAGTTCAGAGTGTTTGACGTTGTAGATGTCTGCTTTCTTGAACCGAATGAAAAAAACAGCGTACATTTGGGATAAACAAAATCTTGAGGAATAGTATTCGAACTGTCCGAAAGGGGAACGTGAGATCTCGTTCAGACGGATTATTGCTTAACGACTTTACTTTTGTCCGGCGCATATCAGGTTCTTTTACACACCTCAAACGTGACACGGCACACTAAAGATTTTCCACCCTTAATAAATCCATTTCCCGCAGTCAAAACGAACTCGCAAATTTAGTTTTGGAATCCATTTCGGTAATACCGGGGCCGGTAGGTACGCGCCGTCGGGTTTGAACGAAATGTGAATGAAAAAGCACTAAATTTGAACCCTGCGACACCCCACCCAAAATAACTTGACGCAGTCCGTTATCTCGTGTAGCCGTTTGTGGTAAGGTTTGCGGTTTCCATAACGACGTCGGCGCATTACGGTCTGGGACGCGGGCGGCGCGTGGAGGTGCGAGCCTTGTCCGCCATTAGTCGCCCTCTGACGAGCGGCATTTGTTTGCCGGCGCGTCGCCCTGGCGATGGGTCGGCCCCGCCCCTCGACGGCGATGCATCAGCGCGGAGCGGGGCCGCGAGAGGGAAGAGACAGTCGTGCGGGGGTGTAGGGTGACCTCACGAGGGTTTAGGGTGAACTAGAAGGATACAATTCGAAGGATGTGTAACATGGAGTATGAGTAAGCGACAGAAGGAATAGCAAATCTATTGAAATATAAGGGTTTATTTTAATTAATTATTAATTTTATTCAAAAGTTTAAAGACGCTTGTAAATGGTTAATAAAATATTGCTAAAATACCTTCTTTATCGCATGTGGTTCATAATTTTTATTTACTCTCATGGGAGCTCGTTACGTCGACGCCAGGGTTTACTTACACTTTAAATTTATTTTAAATTTTACTAAAACAAAATGAAATAAATATCAAGTATGAAACACAACGTTAAAAATTCTTCATATACTCGAGAAAAATACTTCATTCCCTGCTTTGTGGCTACCTTCCTCTACTAGATAAAATTGTATATTGAGAGAAATGGCAGTTTATACCAATATATGTTGTAGGCATAAACATCTACATTTTCGTGAGAAATGCTACAAGAGGAACTGCAGAAGAGTCATCGGAAAGGGGTGGAGGGCTCATGAAGCTAGTAAATTCGAAGATGAGTTCATTGTTTCCGGAGACGTCAACTTCTATGGTCATTAGTCCCGTTAGTGTACTGAAGAATTTTATCTCGAGTAGTGGCGGTTTTCCTTCATCACTTGTTGGTGAGATATGGTTCCAACCTACACGTCGGATTGTGGAGATTTCCCTCACCAGGTATTGCGCTCCTCTCCAGCGAGACCCAACGGGGAGAAGGTCCAACGGGGAGAAAGTCTAAGTTCTTGACTCCTCCCCTAACATGTGTGATAGTGAGTGGAAATGTGTGTGTGTGTGTGTGAGTGTTTTAAGGAAGAGGTGGGGCAAGGATGTGGAAAGAGATCGTGCGCGGTCCGTGGCTCTATTTTCAGGATACTCCGTCAGCATTCGTTTTCTATTGATCGCTAGAAAGAGGCTTGGGGCGACTAGAGAAATATTTGTGAACGGGTGAGGAACGACTTGGGAATGGCGTTGAGTGGTTTTGAAGAGATAACTAGGGGCAGCGTGGGATCTACTGAAGGCGACATGGGGGTAATTTGGAAGTGGTTTGAAGCAGTTTGAGACAGCTTGGGAACAGCATGACGAACTCTTGGGGGCGACTTGGAGATGATTTGGTGGTGATTTGGAAGCATCTTGGGGCTGCTTTGAGCCTGTTTGATCGGACCTGCTTCCGGGAAGTTTGTAGGAGGCACGGAGACGAATTGGAGGCGACTTGGGGTTGTCTAGAACACGGCTTGTTGGCCGCTTGAAGGTTTGGGAGACGTTAAAAGTCCCATGAAGGAGCGGCCTTTAGGCAAGTTGGTTGATTGATTAGTGTTGACTCTGTTGATTGACAGTTTAACATGTTTAACATGTCAGTTTCTTATCAATTTAGTGCATATTTTATAGCGGTGGTTACGGATATCCGTCTCCAACCTACACGCCGGCTTGTGGTTTCCCCAACCAGGTATCTCCCACCAGTGGAGCCCCAGTCTGGGCAAGTTGTAAGCTCCCGTGGTCTCCAGACATGTGTGGTAGTGTACTGCATGTAAGTGTGTGTGAGCGTAAGGCGGAGGGGGAAGGAAAGATCGCGCGTAATCCGTGGCCCAATTATTAGGAAATGCGCTCCAGCATTCGTTGAGGCAGCTTTGGAGTGGCTTGAGGCGGCTTCGGAAGAGCCTTAGACAGTTTTGGGGAAGGTTGGGAGAAGTCTTGAGCGCGACTCGAAATGAGTTTCAGGACTGTGTATGCGGCTTGGAAAGGGCTTGAGTGTGGCTTGGAGGATTTAGGATAAGTTATTGCTCCCTGAAGGAACAATCTTAAAGAAAATTCGGAAGTAACTCGGGAATGACTTGCGAGAGACTTGGAGACGAGTTGGGTACGGCCTGGAGACAATTTGGGAGCGTCTTAGAGGCGGGTTGGAGACATTTTGAGGGCTGTTGGACGCGGCTTGGAAAGGGCTTGAGGGTGACTTGGAGTGTTTGGGATAAGTCATTGCTCCCTGAAGGAACAATCTTAAAGACAATTCGGGAGTAATTCGGGAATAACTTGCGAGAGAGACGGCTTGGGTGCGGCCTGAAGGTAACTTAGGAGCGTCTTGGAGGCGGGTTGGAGACATTTTGAGGGCTGTTGGACGCGGCTTGGAAAGGGCTTGAGGGTGACTTGGAGTGTTTGGGATAAGTCATTGCTCCCTGAAGGAACAATCTTAAAGACAATTCGGGAGTAATTCGGGAATAACTTGCGAGAGAGGCGGCTTGGGTGCGGCCTGAAGGTAACTTAGGAGCGTCTTGGAGGCGGGTTGGAGACATTTTGAGGGCTGTTGGACGCGGCTTGGAAAGGGCTTGAGGGTGACTTGGAGTGTTTGGGATAAGTCATTGCTCCCTGAAGGAACAATCTTAAAGACAATTCGGGAGTAATTCGGGAATAACTTGCGAGAGAGGCGGCTTGGGTGCGGCCTGAAGGTAACTTAGGAGCGTCTTGGAGGCGGGTTGGAGACATTTTGAGGGCTGTTGGACGCGGCTTGCAAAGGGCTTGAGGGTGACTTGGAGTGTTTGGGATAAGTCATTGCTCCCTGAAGGAACAATCTTAAAGACAATTCGGGAGTAATTCGGGAATAACTTGCGAGAGAGGCGGCTTGGGTGCGGCCTGAAGGTAACTTAGGAGCGTCTTGGAGGCGGGTTGGAGACATTTTGAGGGCTGTTGGACGCGGCTTGGAAAGGGCTTGAGGGTGACTTGGAGTGTTTGGGATAAGTCATTGCTCCCTGAAGGAACAATCTTAAAGACAATTCGGGAGTAATTCGGGAATAACTTGCGAGAGAGGCGGCTTGGGTGCGGCCTGAAGGTAACTTAGGAGCGTCTGAGAGGCGGGTTGGAGACATTTTGAGGGCTGTTGGACACGGCTTGGAAAGGGCTTGAGGGTGACTTGGAGTGTTTGGGATAAGTCATTGCTCCCTGAAGGAACAATCTTAAAGACAATTCGGGAGTAATTCGGGAATAACTTGCGAGAGAGGCGGCTTGGGTGCGGCCTGAAGGTAACTTAGGAGCGTCTGAGAGGCGGGTTGGAGACATTTTGAGGGCTGTTGGACACGGCTTGGAAAGGGCTTGAGGGTGACTTGGAGTGTTTGGGATAAGTCATTGCTCCCTGAAGGAACAATCTTAAAGACAATTCGGGAGTAATTCGGGAATAACTTGCGAGAGAGGCGGCTTGGGTGCGGCCTGAAGGTAACTTAGGAGCGTCTTGGAGGCGGGTTGGAGACATTTTGAGGGCTGTTGGACACGGCTTGGAAAGGGCTTGAGGGTGACTTGGAGTGTTTGGGATAAGTCATTGCTCCCTGAAGGAACAATCTTAAAGACAATTCGGGAGTAATTCGGGAATAACTTGCGAGAGAGGCGGCTTGGGTGCGGCCTGAAGGTAACTTAGGAGCGTCTTGGAGGCGGGTTGGAGACATTTTGAGGGCTGTTGGACGCGGCTTGGAAAGGGCTTGAGGGTGACTTGCAGTGTTTGGGATAAGTCATTGCTCCCTGAAGGAACAATCTTAAAGACAATTCGGGAGTAATTCGGGAATAACTTGCGAGAGAGGCGGCTTGGGTGCGGCCTGAAGGTAACTTAGGAGCGTCTGAGAGGCGGGTTGGAGACATTTTGAGGGCTGTTGGACACGGCTTGGAAAGGGCTTGAGGGTGACTTGGAGTGTTTGGGGTTAGTCATTGCTCCCTGAAGGAACAATCTTAAAGAAAATTCGGAAGTAACTCGGGAATGACTTGCGAGAGACTTGGAGACGAGTTGGGTACGGCCTGGAGACAATTTGGGAGCGTCTTAGAGGCGGGTTGGAGACATTTTGAGGGCTGTTGGACGCGGCTTGGAAAGGGCTTGAGGGTGACTTGGAGTGTTTGGGATAAGTCATTGCTCCCTGAAGGAACAATCTTAAAGACAATTCGGGAGTAATTCGGGAATAACTTGCGAGAGAGGCGGCTTGGGTGCGGCCTGAAGGTAACTTAGGAGCGTCTTGGAGGCGGGTTGGAGACATTTTGAGGGCTGTTGGACGCGGCTTGGAAAGGGCTTGAGGGTGACTTGGAGTGTTTGGGATAAGTCATTGCTCCCTGAAGGAACAATCTTAAAGACAATTCGGGAGTAATTCGGGAATAACTTGCGAGAGAGGCGGCTTGGGTGCGGCCTGAAGGTAACTTAGGAGCGTCTGAGAGGCGGGTTGGAGACATTTTGAGGGCTGTTGGACACGGCTTGGAAAGGGCTTGAGGGTGACTTGGAGTGTTTGGGGTAAGTCATTGCTCCCTGAAGGAACAATCTTAAAGACAATTCGGGAGTAATTCGGGAATGACTTGCGAGAGAGGCGGCTTGGGTGCGGCCTGAAGGTAACTTAGGAGCGTCTGAGAGGCGGGTTGGAGACATTTTGAGGGCTGTTGGACACGGCTTGGAAAGGGCTTGAGGGTGACTTGGAGTGTTTGGGATAAGTCATTGCTCCCTGAAGGAACAATCTTAAAGACAATTCGGGAGTAATTCGGGAATAACTTGCGAGAGAGGCGGCTTGGGTGCGGCCTGAAGGTAACTTAGGAGCGTCTGAGAGGCGGGTTGGAGACATTTTGAGGGCTGTTGGACACGGCTTGGAAAGGGCTTGAGGGTGACTTGGAGTGTTTGGGATAAGTCATTGCTCCCTGAAGGAACAATCTTAAAGACAATTCGGGAGTAATTCGGGAATGACTTGCGAGAGAGGCGGCTTGGGTGCGGCCTGAAGGTAACTTAGGAGCGTCTGAGAGGCGGGTTGGAGACATTTTGAGGGCTGTTGGACACGGCTTGGAAAGGGCTTGAGGGTGACTTGGAGTGTTTGGGATAAGTCATTGCTCCCTGAAGGAACAATCTTAAAGACAATTCGGGAGTAATTCGGGAATAACTTGCGAGAGAGGCGGCTTGGGTGCGGCCTGAAGGTAACTTAGGAGCGTCTGAGAGGCGGGTTGGAGACATTTTGAGGGCTGTTGGACACGGCTTGGAAAGGGCTTGAGGGTGACTTGGAGTGTTTGGGGTAAGTCATTGCTCCCTGAAGGAACAATCTTAAAGACAATTCGGGAGTAATTCGGGAATGACTTGCGAGAGAGGCGGCTTGGGTGCGGCCTGAAGGTAACTTAGGAGCGTCTTGGAGGCGGGTTGGAGACATTTTGAGGGCTGTTGGACGCGGCTTGGGATGTGTTGGCACGAGGGCGGTGCGGGGTGGGTGCAGGGGACGGGCGTGGGCGTGGCGGCGTCTCCCGCACTTGCCTGTGGCAGGAGCGCGCGGAATGCCGGAGGCAGACGGCGCACGTGGGCGCTCGGCCGCCCTCGCCTCGTTAGATATATTTATATCCCTGTGTTGAGTTCACGACCCGCAGAGGTCGGGTGTGCTGAATAATTTTGTAGGGTTCCCTACTGAGTGTTTAAGTATCCATCAGTTCACTGTACTATTATAAGTGCTCGTCCTGGTGCCTCTGACGGATAGTTGGTTTCTATGACATTCGATACGTGGTAATGAAGGCGTTACACTCGTATCTTCATTGTTACGTAGCTTCGTGTGGAATTGAAACTTTGCATGCAGCGTTTAAGTCAGTGTTAAAACATTGTTCAAGAGAATTCTGTCAGAGAATATTTGAAATTAATTTTTCACATAGATTGCCGGAATATTAGGGTAAACAACATTCTGTAAATTAATCCAATTATTATAGGAACACAAACTAATTTATTCTCAGTAATTTGTCTTATATTAAAAGTTAAAACTCCAGGATGGCTCATGGGTAGCGTACTAGCTTCCCGTGAGTTTGTCCACATGCTTTTCTCCCAAGCGTGGGGAATTAAACTAGAACGACACATGGGGGACACCGTTAAAGCCTGCAAAGTTGGATCCAAAAAGCCAAATGTATTAAGATTTAATAATTTCTTATTATCTTATATTTTTCATTTAAAGAAATTAATAATTAATTAATACTAATATTTGCTAATTGCATTATACGTTAAACGGATATATCTCAAAAGATACATCAAAAGACGACAGCAACAAATCCAATACCATTTCACTTCAAAAATAAAAAAATATAAAAGAATAACACAGATGGGAGGGATTTGAAATAAATTATTCTTGCGAATCCCTACAGATAAGCAATTTTTAAAGAATAATAAAAATAAGTTTAAGTGTTTCATTTCAAGATATATCATGCTGTATTCATGTATCAGACAGACGATCAGTAGACAGATTAAATACCATCTCACTTCAAAAATAAACAAATAAGAAACAAAGAAACAGACAGGCCTTAGCAACCTGAAATAATTTTTTTGCGCCATTCCAGTTAAGCTCCTTTTTAAAGAATGGCTTCCTTCTTCTCCAGATTCTTCCCGCCACAAGAACAACCCTTAAAATCCGTTGAATGACGAGCGCCGTCGACAGCCTGTGAAGACACATGTTGCGGCACCCCGCGCGTCGATTCGCTCGTTCTGCGGCGCACCGCGCCTCTCTGGGGCTTGTGCTCGCCGAGCGCCCCGCTTGCGGCGAAGCGTCGCCAGCGGCCGCCTGCAAAACAAACGCCGACCGCGCCGCGTCGCGCCTCGCCTCGCCTCGCCCTGCCGACCCTTGGTGCCAAGCGGCAGTCAGCACCTCCGGTGGGGCGTGGCCGGCTCGACCGCCCTTCGGCAGCCGCTCAGTGGACCGAAATGACGCCGAATAAACCACGCACTGAATGAAGCAAGCGTTTGAAAAAAATGACAAAGTTTTTCGTACTACTGCGAACGATTGCAATGCTCGTTATTCAACAGGTTATAAAGGTTGTTATTGTGGCGGGAAGAATTCGGAGAAGAAGGAACACATTCTTTAAAAATAGCTTAACTGGCATGGCGAAAAAAAATTCTTGCAGGTCGCTGGAGCCTGTTTATTTATTTTTGAAGTGAGATGGTATTGAATTTGTCTACTGGTCGTCTGTTTGATAGCATTTGTTTGATCTGCATGATATATCTTAGAATGTAATATTTGTTATGATTGTGGTGAGAGATTGATAGATTGATTATTTCCTGTTTCCGGGCGCGTCAACGGCTATGGTGATTAGTCCCATAAGTATAATGAATTTTGTCCTTGGATGGGTATGATTTCGCCCCCGCTGGATGGCGAGATCCGGCGGCGACCTACGTGTCGAGTTGCAGGGTTTTCCTCAACCAGGCATCTCCCAACAGCCAGGCACCGCCCCAGGCGGGTCATTTCCTAATCTCTCGACTGGTTTCCCGACATGTGAGGTAGTGTATTGTGTACAATTATAAGTGCACATGTAAGTAAGAGGTGAGGATTGGGCAAGGAAGAGAAAGAGGAAGAGTAAGAGGTGAGGATTGGGCACTGCTCTGGCAGCCGTCTGGTGTTGCTCGGAGAAACCAAAGAAAACTATCGATCAGACTATCCGGTCGCTAGAATTCTCCTCCAACAGCGGTTGATTTGGACCAAGCTCTGAAGCTAGTGTCGAAAATCCTGCCACCGTCGAACTCGAACCTCAGGACCTCCCGGTCACTGGCATTACAGTGACATCAGTTGATGCCCTGTGCCACCTCAGCCGGTATATGGTGAAAGGCGGTATATGGTGATCAAAGAATTATGATAAGAATAACGTATAATGAAAGACGCATCATGATAAGAATAGACATCAACAAAGTGTTATTTTGCAGCAGATCGGTTTTATCCCGAACGAAGTAGTTTATTTCGCACTCAAAAACAAAGCAATTTACTCCATCGGCTGTTTTATGAAAACTCCTCATAACAGTTTTGCTCTTAAAAGCTTATTTTCTTAACATGTTTATTCACCTAAATGAAAAGTAATGATTTTTGAGATATGTCACTTTCCAGAAATTCAGATATTTCATTCCTTCAACTGATTCTTTAAAAGGCAAATTATGTAAGTTCCGTTTCCAACGTCCAAAAATAAAGTGGTGCTATAAAATAGCTGACAGTTTCTTCTAACACTCGTAACGTATCTGGTTTATTATAAATTACACATTAAAGTGAAATTAATTAATATTTGTGTAACAACAAACTGTCTGAATCATAAATATATCTGAATTACGAAAAACTGAATTGTTTGTCTAAATATAGCAACTTATTCATCCTTATTAAGTGTTACATACCTTGATCCATGCACATATTTTATTTTGCGGTTTCATAATTTTCTATGATATTTACAATAGCGGCTAATGGTAAAAATGGCCTTATTTTAACACATGACAAGAATCGATAGAAATGCACACAGTTCAGTAGATTTGCCATTAGGGAGAGCGTTTTGAGGTCCTCTCACAGTCAGCGGATTAGTAAAACCATATTGTGTTCGCGAAAATAAATCATATCACGAACAGGAAAGCGCTCATACGACTTGTGATTTTATTCGCGATTAACATGATATGTATACATTATAAGACCCAATACAATCACATTGAATGGATAATAGTTATATTTACCAACGTGGCGAAGGGAGTTGGAAATTTTACATTGGCTGCCTGTTCTTTATCAGGTAAATTCTCGTTTTACGTTTACCTTTCCTCGACCATAAAAAGTTTTATCATTCCGATCAAGACACGCAATAGCAGCGCTTTTCAAATTTCTGTAATATCGAAGAAAAAGCATTTGAAAATGCTCACTAACACTCACTACAAAACGAAACACTACCCTATCTAGCGGTACACTGTTGAACAATCTTAGTGCCTGTCTCGTTTAATGCTACATGAAGCAATCGGGAAACAGAGTTACTCATAGTTAGCCCATTTTCTGTCTACTTTTCGGGGGAAGTGAGGGATCATTCGACTAGGCTTGATCTACGGGTGGGGAACTTACAGATTTTTTAATCCTTCCAAAATATTCAAAGAAGTTTTCGAAAAATATGATGTTTGAGTTTTCAAGGCATCTGCAGATATGATCAATGATTCATTTGATTCCTTTCAACAAGACATGTTGATTGGCTTTGGCAAACCCTTAATTTTTTTTTTAATTTATAATAATCGTGCCTTTTTTATGGTTTCAACGTACCTACAATGGTAAAGGTTTTAATTACTATATCGAATTTACAACTTAACATGAATAATTTAAACTTAATTAATCAAATTGATGTTAGTAATTAATACAAATTTTAGAATGAATCAAAAATATTTTAAAAAGTATTTCGATCGATATTTCATCATGTTACATTCTATTCCAGATAAGGACGAGCTAAATAACTATATTTTGCTTAAAACTTCTCTTACCAAATGAAGTTTATTTATCATTCATTCATCATTTAAATATTCGTACACAGTAACTCGTGGAGTAGAGTTTACGGAGTTCTAGAAAAGGTGCATAGAGTATACTTTCTCCCACACTTCACACACATATTTTTACTGTTTTTGATGAGAGATAAATCAAAAGAGGCATAGCACCAAAAACTAAGTTGATAATGCCACCCTAGTGAAAGTAATAGATTGATAGGCATGTGGATAACGTCATAAATTGCATAAATTTTAAACATGTACCGTCATTGATTGGCGTGATTCGATTTTCGGAGCCGGTGTTTGGCCCGTTGGTCCCAAATCTGCCCAGTGTCTTCGTGGTCCCTTCGCAACCCTGTCGCGGCGTCTGTGGCGGCCGTCGCCGTGTCCTTTTCCGCACGCAGGCGCCCTTTGAGGTTGTTCCCCAAGGCTCGCCCGCCGCCGCCGCCACCCCCGCCCCCGCCTTCTAGGGAGCCGCTTGTCGACATGATGAACGGCCGGGCGGCGCTCATTTGGCTCCGGGAATTGGTTTCTCCTCGGCGCGGGAGGTGTAACCGGCGGCGAGGCGGTGGTGATGGGATGGGCGGAGAAGGGCGCGTCGGAGGAAAGGGTGGAGACGGTAGGGAGGTGTGAGAGGGTTTGTGGAATAGAAAACTAGTGGTGCCAAAATAGCACGTACTTTCTCGCCCGTATTTTCTCGTTAAATTACGCCAAAAGTACACGAACTTTCGAAACATTCTACATGAACTTATTTCAAAACCTATCTTTAAGGAACAGATTTCATTAAGGGAAAACATCTCTATCTAATATTTTAGTTGTAGGAAGAACGAAAATATGCTAAACTTTTGTAATTTTTAAAAAATCAGATTTTGCAACGAACGTGAGACCTGCACCATTCTCTTAAACGTAGTTCTCGTAAACGCAGTAAAATAGTATTACACTTACTAACCAATAACAAAGTGTAATCAAAATTGATGGAACCATTTTTTTGAAAATTTGGAAAATGTTTTAGGAACCTTATGTAAAGTACCCCCATAATTAAAATATCGGTTCCAAATTTAAGGGACCGCGCCATGATCCTGATGGATTTTGGGGAATATCGACTGAACGGTGTAGCCGCTGGCGTTGTTCACAGATAAGACGGACAGACGATTTGCCTTCATTCTATTTTTCGGTATCAAGGCCCCACAATACATGGAATCTGGTTACGTGATAAATGATTTTTTTTCTAATTTTAGCCACTGGAGTTATTTCTTTTTCGTACCAAGGCCCTGTAATAAAAGTTTTTCTGCCATTTTTTCGCCGTTTTTTCGCCCAGCATTACAGAACTTAAGTAAAAGGAAGAATGTAGTTTTCAAAAGTTCAAAATGACATGGATTTTCGTCTTATTTCCAATATTTAGAAACTAAATTGTCAAATTGGATAGCTTACTTTACGTAACAAAGTTTTCATTATGATTTGAATACTCAGAAGCCAACTTCATTTAAAAAAGAAAACTTGCATCAAGCATATTCAGGCTTTCATAAATCCTTCACCTTACATACTGTTATTCGCATACGTTATACGTTAATATGCATACGTATACGTTAATAGACGAATTTCATGCAGGAACTTTAGTAATCAAATGTAAAAGGACTTTAAATCGTTTATGCTTAAACTACTTGTTAACACAATTAACACATACTTTGTGAAGGAAACGATGTATGAAATGTCTACCGTGATGAGACGTATGTAAGACGTATGTGTATTAACTGAAAGCACACACGAGAAAGTTATGAGAAGCAGCGTACCGTACATTGGACTATGAATTATTTGTATATTTAAAACTGTTCATAATTAGTTTTGGCAGAAAAGAAAATTGCAATCGAAAGTATGAAAAACTTTTAAGAACAAAAAAAAAAAAAAGATATAATGAAGATACTGAGATAAAGGGGAGAAATTGAATGTAAAAATGGGTGCAAGAGAGAAAATAAATAAAACAAGATTAACGTACGGAATTTAAAGTGCTCAGGAAATCGAGAAAAATTAGGAAGGTGACAGTGAATGAGATGAAATAGGCAAGTCAATAAATAAGTAAGCGAGTAGTGGGTGCAAGAAACAAACAGTACAAGAGAACACGTACACATAAGACAATTCCGAAGAGGAACGCGACAAGAAAGAGTGAGAAAATGGAAGTGAAAGAATATATGAACTTCGTGAGAACACGTCACCGGTCTTCAAAGTATGTGGAAGTCCAAGGAAACAATTTTGATAGTAGAGAAGCAAACTAATTACGATGCCTGAAAATAATACAAGGAAATGAGAATAAAAGTACCGTTCTCAATGTGACTTGGTAAGTACTATTTTAGGATACATTACAATGATTATAAGTTTTAAAAATAGTATTACACATACGAGTTTTCTTAAAATCAAATTTTTAAGCATAAGAGTTTTCTAAATTACCCTGCGGAGGACGAGAGTTTGTTGACATACTTACGAAAACTACATTCAAATTCCTCAATTTTTTTTCACTAAGAAAGTTAAATAACTTGTAACTGAGAAGAGTCTTACGCGGTACTTAATGGAAGGCGACGAAAAGAAAGATCACTCGGAGGGTCTAAAAGCAGCGAAAGAAAGAGCAGAAGAGGCGGCGGTGAAGAGAGGATAACGATGGCGCCAGCGTCACAAGCAGCGGCACACCACTTGTGAAGACGAGAGTTGTCACTCATCCGTTGGTGGCGCTCACGAGTTGCCGCTAACACACAAGAAAAACCGCCCAGTTAATGGAAGCCGCTGATTGGTTGCGACTGCCGTGGATGTGCGTTTTCACGCGAAGCGAGGCGGCGGAATCCCAAGGAAACAGACGCGCATCGTTGCCAACCCTCCAGCTCACAACTGTCATCTTTATGATCAGCGGCTTTGCCTGGATGCGATCGAGACAATCCACGTATTCATACGTGTGAAACGCGTCTCAGAACGCAACATTTTAAAGAAAAAACAGTTTTGAAAGAATTTGTTCAACTTCATTTATTAAAATGGGCATGCGTCTGACTCTTATTTAGATGCACTGACGTTTGAAACAACATCCACTCTTTCGTTCGGTTCTAAAGTAAACAGACGTTTCAGAGACATTATTCAGAATATTCCACTCGTGAAATTAAAACCAATGGTGATTAACTGTACATACAAAATACCCCAATTAGGGCGGTGTATCTCAAAAAGTTTATCGCTTTTTCTATCCCATTTTTCTTACCGCTTCTCCCTGCTGGCCAATTATAAACTGACTCATGTATCTTACGACGAGGTAATAGATCGCTATGTCGATGCCCAATAAACCGCGTATGTACTATAACATAACATCTTTGATTTTAACACAGTTTTCAGTTACTTTCAATATCTGACGCATTTTGGAACTCTGTTGGACATAATTTCATTAAATACCACTAGTGCTTTGGAAATTTTCAGATAAATCCCCTCCTTCGCGAATCGGGAATTTATAGACAATTTCCAAGTGGTATTACATATGATATTCTTTTGATTGACTGTTCAGGTAATTAAATGATTTATTATTTATTAATTAATATTTTTGACTATCATTGGCTTCTGAGGAGGGAGGAGGCAGCTGAAGTCCCATTTATGGCCCTCCCCTTGGGTGCGCCAGTGTGAAAAGGGACTTTTAGGACCTATAACAGAAAGGATCGATGGCATTGATCGATAGTCGAACGACAGTATTTTAGTGCCGTCGCAATATGTATGACCACAAAGAGCACTGTGACCAACTGTACTACATAATTGGATAAACAAGAGATTGTACGCATTTTAGTTATCCTAAATCATTTTTTTACAGTGTCAAACTAAAATGACTTTTGCAACAAAATTCTGAAAGACTAATTGCAAATGTTTTTTTATCATTTATGAGAGATCGTTATATTTTTTTGTTTTTGCTTCCTTTTTTGTTGAAATATCATTTTTATTTTTTGTAACATTTGAATATTGAGTTTTGTTGATTTTTTGTAATAATGAAATAATGATACAATTATTATTATTATTGTTGTTATTATTGTTGTTGTCATTTTCATGATGTTAGGTGTAATGTTTGCGCGAAGTATTGCTCGTGCTTTTCGTTCATTTCCTCCACTATTGTAAGAGCAAATGCCAAGATGGGCCTTTATTTGTTTCCGGGCAGGAAATGCAACTGTTCTACTTTTTGCGGTATTCTCACATCCTGAGATCTAACGTTCTCCATTCCAGCTATGAATTTGCTTATAATTTTTCCACGGTACTAGAGAGAGACCGTGTGATAGGTGCCAGGTCTTTCTAACGCACTAGCAAACCGACGTAGTGATAGGACGATCAAAGAACTGAATATATTATTTCCAAAATTACGTATAACAATTTGCCTTTTTTATAATTGTAAGTTTTGAGAGTCAATAAATGCTTAAGAAGCTTCTCCATCATATTGCCAAATATTCTAGTAAAATATGTTATTTCTCATAACTCGAATGGTGTCCAAAAACAGTTAATGTCTATCTTCAACTAAAATAAGGCTGAAATTGAATGTTTTTCCTTCCAGAAAAGTGTATTTCCTTGAGTTACGTCACTTAGAAAATAAGCCCTTCGATAGTGTACCGAAGCACAAGGTTTGAAGTTCTTTTACATGCTGTCAAACTGCGACAGCGGAAACCACTTTTATTTCCCTTTTGAAGGAAGGTGGAAAAATATTATTTTAGCCTTAAAAATGACAACAAATCTGACAAAAAATCACACGAACTGAGCTATCATCAGATTATATTTCAAATTTTATCCCCTATTCCTCTATATTTAAATGATTATGCGACTTTTTCATTCACAAACAAAACATTGAAAACGTAAATGCGAAAATAAAACAATAAACAAGTAAAAACATTGTTCAGGAAACATCGGCTTTAATAAATTCATGTTTAAACAATTGATGCTTGTAAAAAAAACAGCGAAGGTTTAAAACCATCGACAATGATGTCGCATCCTTAGCAGAGGGGGTGCGGTGGATGAACCGCAGAAGGAAAAGGAGATAAGGTACAACCGATGTACGGGATCCCACAATTAA
The DNA here is from genome assembly GCA_031308135.1 of Acheta domesticus. Classification (NCBI taxonomy): domain Eukaryota; kingdom Metazoa; phylum Arthropoda; class Insecta; order Orthoptera; family Gryllidae; genus Acheta; species Acheta domesticus. The sequence continues at coordinate 15,588,532 of JAHLJT010002406.1, forward strand.
TATCTACTAACTGCAATTTTCATCTTATATATGACGCCTTTGCATTAATCCTTTCAGTGGGGTTCTCAAATACTTTTATAGAGTTAATACAAAAAGCTTATAAAAACTAGAATATAAAAAATTACTTCCACTCTGTACATTGTGGTATATTCTTCATGGTCATTTTCGCTGTTGTTCATCATGATCCCAAGAAGGCATTTCTTCCAACTAAACGTAATTTCTTTATCGTGTATATTTCGATTCTTTTTCGCTAAAAAATAGTACAAACATCGCTAGCGGTCTAAGCGTCTCAGCGCTACAATTCTTCGAGAAGAAAGTTGACATACATTCTGCAATGTTAGAAGGGAAATAGCAGATGGATGAGAGCAGGAAGTAGTGCTATGTCTTGAGGCATTTTCCGGACTACCACGCCCTATATCCAGCACGTTGGGTAGGCCTGCACTACACCATCGAAAGCGTTAATTTTATTAAATGCCACAGGGAATGTAAAGTATTGTCTCATGATGTAATAAAACTGCAGTTAACCCTCCTAAATGTGACCATTGCAAAGTTATTCTAAATGTAAAACATAAATTTACTGCCCTCTATACAAAAGCAGCAGGCAAACACCAAATTAGAAGGCAGACATGAAAACATTCTTAACTCGAATGAATATCAAAAAAGAATTATTGATTTCGTTAAGGAAATTAATATTTACAATTGCATTTAGAGGAACAACTAATTATACTAATGTTGTTTGTATTGTATTGAAGGTATTATATTGAATGTATTAATTTGTAATTGCATAATGTATTTATCTGTGTTGTCGCTATTGACCTTGATGTCGATGCGACGATAAATAAACTATATTAAAAAAAAACAACAACTGCTGTTAATGATTAACCCGTGTGTTGTGTTTGCGCAGGGGACATGCGGAGGCCGAGCGGCGCGCGGCGGCTGTAGCAGGCGCCATGTTCCAGTCGGGCGCGTCCGCGGGCGGCGGCGGCGGCGGCGGAGGCGCGGGCGGCGGCGGCGGTGGTGGAGCCGGCGGCGGCGGGCTCTACGGCGCCGGCGCCGACGCCTCCGGAGCCTCGGGTGGCGGCGGCGGGGGCGGCGGCGGCGGCGGCGGCGGCGGAGGCGGTGGCAGCGGCGGGGGCGGCGGGGGCGGGGGCTACCTGCAGCCGCACCCGGGCCACCACCCGGTGTACGTGCCGTCGCCCCGCGCCGTGCTGCCCGGCGCCGCCGCCGCGGCCGCCGCCGCCGCCAGCCACGCCGCGCACGTCTCCCAGGGCTACCCCGGCGCGCACGCGCACGCCGCGGCCACTGCCGGTGAGTCGCTGGCGGCTTCGGGCGCTTGGGATGCGGTTGAAAGGAACACCTTTGAAACAGTGAAACTGTCATTTTCGAACGCTTTTGAAGGTCTTCATCTACCAATTTTGGATGCTTTCGATGTGGTAAAATTCTCATTTTTCAACGCTTTTGAAAGTCTTTGTCTACCAGTTTTGGGCGCTTTTGAAGCGGTAAAAATCTCATTTTTGAACGCTTTTGAAAGTCTTCATCTACCAGTTTTGGGCGCTTTTGATGTGGTAAAAATCTCATTTTTGAACGCTTTAGAAAGTCTTCATCTACCAGTTTTGGATGCTTTTGATGTGGTAAAAATCTCATTTTTGAACACTTTTGAAAGTCTTCATCTACCTGTTTTAGACGCTTTTGATTCGGTAAAATCTTCTTTTTGGAACGCTTTTGAAGCGGCTGAACCATCGTTTTTGAACACCTTTGAAGCTGTTTAAGTATATTTTGAACGTTTTTGAAACAGCTCAACTATCAATTCTCAATGCTTTTAAAATGGTTGAACTATCATTTTTGAACACCTTTGAAGCTGCTAATCTACCAGTCTTTTACGCTTTTGAAGGTTTGAAATATAATTTTTGAACGCCTTAGAAGCGGTGCACTTTCTATCATGGAACGCCTTTGAAACTATTAACAAATCATTTTTAACGCTTTTGTAGCTGTTTGTCAACCAGTTTTGGACACTTTTGAAGCGGTTATCATTTTTGAACGCCTTTGAAGGGGTTGCCCTTCCAGTTTGGAACACTTTTGAAACGGTTGACATATCATTTTTCAACGCTTTGAAGCTACTCATCTACCGGTTTTGGATTCTTTTGAAGCGGTTGAAATACCATTTTTGATCGTTTTTGAAAGAGCTATCATTTTTGGATGATTTTGAAGTGACTGAACTGCCAATTTTGAACGTTTTTGAAGCGGGTAAACCGTCGTTTTTGAAAGCCTTTCAAGGAGTTGATCTTCCATTTTGATACAACTTTGAAGCTGTTAAATATTTTGTAGACGTTTTTAAGGCGGCTGATCTACCACTTTCGAACACCATTGAAGCGGTTGACATATCATTTTTGATCGCATTAGAAGCTGCTCATCTTCTAGTTTTGGACGCTTCGATATATCATTTTTGAGCACTCGTGAACCATCGTTTTTGAACCCCTTGAAGCGGTAAAAATATTTTTGAAGGCTCTTGAAACTGTTGATCTTCCATTTTGGACCCCCTTTGAAACTGTTAACATATATGTGTATGTATATATATATATATATATATATATATATATATATATACATATATATATATATATATATATATATATATACATATATATATATATATATATATATATATATATATATATTGAACGCTTTTGAGCACCTACATCTTTGAACACCTTTGAAGCAGTTAATCTATCATTTTTGGTAGCTTTAGAAGTTTATCTCCCAGTTTTGGACGCTTTTGAATATAATATTTAAATGCCTTTGAAGCTGTTGATATTCATTTTCGGAACACCTTAGCTGTTACATATCTTTTTTGGACGCTTTTGAGGCGGCTGATCTACATCTTTTGAACGCCTTTGAATCAGTTCAACTACATTTTTTGAACGTTTTTGTGGCTGAACTATCAATTTTGAATGCTATTGAAGAAGTTGAGCCATCATTTTTGTACGCCTTCGGTGCAGAGGCGTATCTAGGTATTCAGGCGCCCATGTCGGGCATAGAATTTTCGCCCCTGTCAGGATACTTCAAATTAAGGTTCTTGTTATTTATTTTACTCGGAATACTCTAAATAGCGCCCCTTGTGAGTGGCGCCCATGGCACGTGCCATGTTTGCCATACCGTAGATACGCCTCTGCTTCGGTGTTTAAGTATCAATTTTAAACGCGTCTTTCGCGGTTGAAGTATCAATTTTTGAACGCTTTGGAAGCGGCTCAACTACGATTCTTCAATGCTTTTGAAACGGTTGAGCTATTAATTTTGAACTATGCATTTGAAGCTATTCTGTTACTAGTTTTGCCTTTTTCAGCTGTTGAACTACCATTTTTGAACGCTTTAAAGTAGCACAACGAACGTTTTTGAACCACCAACGAACGTTTTTGTAGCAGTTGAACTACCATTCTTAAATCCCTCTTAAGCAACTCAATTATCACTTTACAGCGGTTTTCATCTATCCTTTTGAAAGCTTTTGAAGCTGCTCAGCTATCATTTTTCAATAGTTTTGAATCAGTTGAACTACCATTTTTGAACGCTTTTAAAGCAGGTAAACAATTGTTTTTTAATGCGTTTGAAGTACTTAAAATATCATTTTGAAACATTTTTTGGGGTTGCAGCTTTGCAGGATTTTGAACATCATTTGTCAACAATCAAATTACATAAGATTTTTTTAAATTATTTCTGAGATAGAAACGTAAATTCTTAGCTTTTAAGGAAGTATACAAACATTTTTGTTTACCCCCTAATTTTCTTTTCATTTTATTTCTTCAATTTTGGGGGCCAACTCATTCTGTAGCGGCCCACTACCTTCCACTCTGCGGTCGGGACAAACTTTGCTGGTCCATTTGCGGTGAACAAAGCGAGTTCGCGATTGGTTTTCTCCAGGTTTTCTCAATGTCCCTGTCTTTTATTCTACCATTGCCCACTCATCTGTCAGATCATATCTTGATGTTCTCCTTACCACCAAATCATTCATACATTCGGAGAATGGCTATAAGAGAAAGTTCACGTACTTATGCGAATCGTTTATTTCTGATGGAGTTTGAACTATAGCATTGTGAATGATCAAATCATATGACGTGATCATTTTTCTTTTTCAACTAAGACAGAATTAAGAAACTAAAAGACGTAAATTCGTAATGGCTATTATGAACTTCGACTTTGACCATCACAAATTATTATATGATTTTGGGTCCTCTCAAGCAAATAGAGTGAAACAGGATGTCATTAAAATTTTAATTATCAAAAACTCTCAATTTTTGTGCCAAAACTGTTTTACGTTCTACGCCGTTTCTCATGCAAATTTAAAAAAAATAGTGGTGTTTTAAAATATTATGGATTTTCTTGTACTAATTGCAAGTACAAAATTGAAATAACTCTATTCCAACTTATGTACTATGAATATTCCATCTATATCTTGCAAAATCACCTACACAAAACGGCACACAAGTGTGTCACTTTAGTTGAAACAGTAGACTAACAATAGTACATACAGACTCTAACTCTGAATAATTTCTTGACTTAGTAAAAATTAATCTAAGGCGTACTAGACTAGAAAACATAACTAATATTTTGAAAACGTGTACATGAAATGGTTCAAAGTACTATTATGAAAGAAAAGAAATAATTTAAAAAATTCTCGGGAGGTGGCGGTGACCTTCCCCCACTGGATGGTGAAATCCGGCGCCGACCTGCCGTCGGCTAGCGGGGTTTTCCCCAACCAAGTAAACCCGGAGGGGCACCACCCCATCGGGGACAAGCTCTAAGTTCCCGACCGATCTCCCGACATTTGTGGTAGTGTAGTATATGTAAGTGACTGAACTCAACCTAGCTATCAAGCGAGCGTTGTAAACCCGGCCACCTCGAATCCTAGGACCTCCCAGTCACCTCAGAGGCACTGCAGTGACATCAGTTGACCCTGGCCCACCTCTCCTGGTCGGAGAATATTCTTTTTTGATGAAAATGTTACCGATAATTTAGGCGTCCTAATATTGTTGACAGATCAACAGACGGAGGGGTAGACGAATAGACCTATGGATAGCCAGACGAACAGAGAGATTGATGGACAGACGGACAAACAGACGAGCAGGCAGATAGACAGACGGAATGATGCCTGACTGACGGAGAGACGTTTTTTGATTTGTTACATACCTCCATCTGCACACACACGATAAACTAAATGTTATTTATTGCACGCGTTCATCATATTTTCAGTAGCGACCGTTGTGACTGGTTTGTTGTCGCGCAGGCAACTCGCACCACTTCGGCGGGTCGCCCGCGGCGGCGGCGGCGGCGGCGGCCACCGGCTCGTGGCCGCACCACGCGCACGCGCACGGCCAGGCGGCGGCGGTGGCGGCGGCGGCGCACGTGCACCAGGCGGCCGTGGTGGACTCGTACTCGCACGCGCACGCGCACGCCGCCCACGCGCACGGCGTGGCGGCGGCGGCGGCCGCGGCCGGCCACTTCTACGCGCAGCCGCCCGTCGTCATGCCCTCGTGGACGCGCTCCGCCTACGACGCCCACCCGGCCTTCCAGCGCGCCTCGCCCTACGGTGAGTCACAGCCCACGCGGCAGGGCCTTCACACGAACCAGCATGCGAATGGCCTTCGCAAACCCTAGGGCACGCGGCGATATCAGCTTTGCGAAGTCACTCGTGTCACAGGCGGGAAGCAGGGGTCAGAAAACTTCGTGCAGATGCGGCGGGTTGGTCAAGTGAACGGGTTGGTGTGAACTTTTTTTGACATGTAAACAGAAACTGCAGTTATACAAGCGTTGATAATTACAGCAAAGAAATATTAACGCACGTTTCTTCTTAATGTTAAAGAATGCAATATATGATAACTATTAACACCAATTACAAAGAACTCAAACGAATATTTTGATGAAAAAATATAAACCAAAATACATACCAAATCAATATAAGTATTATATAACATAATTTCAGAAAAACACTATTATTTAAAGTAAACATTTAAAGAAATTCTGTGTTCATATCTTTCGTGTGAAAATACACGTAATAAACCACTTAAAAATTTTATAGAGTAATGATGAACAAAATGCATCACCTGCACACACACTGCTCACGAAATCAAGAGCCCATTTTGACTGAAACTTGTTATACGTCTTCTTGCGTCCCGCCATGTCACACTTCTGTGCATTCCTGACTGAGAAATCGGTGCGCAGGCTTCCCTTCGCCGCGGGCACCGCGTGCCCTTGAGGAGCGCAAGCGCGCTCCGACGTGCGTGCTCCGTTTGACAACCCTGTCCTATGCGGTCATCCATAATTTACGTAACGCTAAAGGGGGAGGGAGGGGGTCTGAGGCAGCGTTACGCTGCGTTACATAGGGAAGTGCGTTACAAGGGGGGAGAGGGTATTGAAAATCCTCGGAATTTGCATTACGTAACCTACGGACGGCCCCTACGGCACGATGGAATATCACACGGCATTTCGCGTCTTTCTCAGTCGTGCCGCTAGAAGTCGCATGATCGCAAGCACTGCTTGATACGGTTGCGATCACACACTATCTAGGGGCACGACTGAGAAAGACGCGAAATACCGTGACTTATTCCATCGTGAAGACGGGTCTTGAGAGGCAATGTTAGAAAAATCGCAGTACAGCACACGCAGATCAGGGCAGGGTTGCAGGCGCAATGTAGGCAGGGTTGCCAGCTCTTTCCCTACCACCGCTCCGGAATTTCGTCAAATAACCTCTCAAATGAAACAAAATTCCCTCACTTTGAAAAGAAAAATATCCTCCAAATCATGGACCTACGGCGTAAGATGTCCCCGACGATTGGGTTTTATTTTAAAGAAAGAAGTGATATTCGTAAATTAATGTCCTTTATCCCTATGTGTAGAATGCAATGTCTAAACTTTTACTTTACGTTTTCTCAAAACTTACGTATAGCTGTGGTATAGCATGTTGTTGCCCTGAGGTCTTCAAATCAACCAATCATCGTCTTTTCAACTGCTGGAAGCCCTAAACTATCCTCGTTTTTGTCACGCTTTTCTTTCTCGACGCCGACCTTTACATTGGCTTGCGGGATTGTCCTTACTAATATCTCTGGGTATATACAGGATGAGGCGCCTAAGCTGCCCACGGCAAGTATCTTCGAAACGGTTTGAGGTATTGGGATGAGGTTTACGCCAAGTTATTGCAAGTAATGGGGGAAATAACATATTCAATTTTCTTGTTTGTGAGTTTTGTAATTTTGGAGATATCGACACAACTTCGATTTTTTAAATGGAAGTATGTATTTTTTTCACTATCATTCTAAAGTTCTCAAAGAGACGAATACAATGATATAAGTATTCATATTATTCGGAGAGAAAACGCGTTCAACATTTCCTCAGAAACCACGTGATCCACGCCCTTCCTTAACAGGTTTCTGGCTGGCGAAAATATTGTCAGTCGTACTTTGCTCTCATAGCGTTCCGTTCTCTCGAGAGAATTTGTAATGTTAGACCTTCGCCTATGAAAGTATTTACGACCTGTAGTTCATAATTGTAACACACTTTTACACTCTTTAAAAAACCTTCATTGCAGCATAGGCATACATGATGAAATTTACGAATGTAGAAAAATTCGATATTCTTCATTACGGTGAATGTGGAAGGACCGCAAAGCGAACTGTGAAAATGTACGCTGAAAGGTACCCTTATCAGAAACCTGTATCACGGAGAACTTTGGTAAGAATATGCCAACGTTTGTTATCAAGCGGTGACTGGAATTCTAAATCACGAAAGAGAAATAAGCTTGCTACTGATGAGAACAAGGAAGTAGATGTTATTGCATATGTGGCTACAAACCATCATGTGAGTTCGCGAGATATTGCCTGAAACTCAGGAATAAGCTCACTCATAAAATGTAAATTTCGTCATTGATTATTTTAATTATTAAATTGTCGCATTGGTAGGTTCCACTTCCTAAGATATAATTCATAATGTCTTTACTACTGAAATAGATCTGAAGATAGTATAAGAATTCATTGTCCAATTCATCCCATTTCATACCCTTTAAAATTAGAAAAGAACACTGTTTTTCACTTGCTTCGCCGTTTATACTGGAATAGGGAAATGCGCAAGTATCATACGACAAATTAAATTAAATTTGTTAAATCAATTTAATTAATACAATTTTCACTTGCACGGCTTCCACCGACTCCACGTTGGGATCACTTAACGTAGGTAAAATCAGTCTGTTGACCTGCGAAAGCAAGTTGAGATACGGAAAGCTACAAGGTGAAATACATCAGCACATGCAAGGTCTAACGCACTTTCCAACAACAAGGAACATTTCTTCGGAACGTGAAATTCCGTGTCCATGACGTGCTTCCTGAGAAAACCATGTCTTTTTGCAAAAGTATCTCTTCGAATATTATGAATACTTATATCATTGTATTCGTCTCTTTGAGAACTTTAGAATGATAGTGAAAAAAATATGTACTTCCATTTAAAAAATCGAAGTTTTGTCGATATCTCCAAAATTACAAAAGACACAAACAAGAAAATTGAATATGTTATTTCCCCCATTACTTGCAACAATTTGGGGTAAACCTCATCCCAACACCTCAAACCGTTTCGAAAATACTTGCTGTGGGCATCTTAGGTGCCTCACCCTATATAATATATACTCAATATACATGGTGAGTCACGTAACTTTAGCACCTCCTGTAACTTTTGAACGGTTAAAGATATTGCAATGCAGTTTTCACGAAAGTGAATGAGGGAATGGGGCTAATTGATATGTGTATTGATTTCTCTATTATCACTTGTATTTTACGAGATATTTGAGGTAACTTTGTTTTTTCAAATAGGACTATACATATTTTTTCAGTCTATCATGACAAGCGTAAAAAGACGAATCCAAAGATATAAATATTGTTATGTGTTAGATAAGCATTTTTTTGAGTAATTGTGATTTTTTTGCCACTAGTGTTTAACGGATATTTTCATGTAACTGTCAGCCCCACAAGGTTACGCAGCGCTCCCCCAGTAAACGCGGGGTCGGGAAAGGGAAGGGATTTTAGTACTTGAGGATACGAAAAATATTCACAAAACTGTTGCATTTTTCTTGAACTCTCCTTTCCATCCTGATCCATTTTCAGATATTTTGTGTTTCTTAGGGATTGAAAATACGGATTTGTCTTAAGTATTTTTTATTGAAATAAGATTATTTCTATCCCTAAGTTATTATTATATTCTTATTAACATTGAAATTGTTTGCTCAAAATACGCAATATTTTTTGTACAGTTTTAATTATTTATTCTTATTGTGCTTTGTTTCAAGATCACATTAATACGTATCTTATGAAACCCCATTAAATGGAGTTGAAGTTATAAACAATTTTATTACGATACAAACTTATGACAAATCCTTATTTTCCATCCTTTAATTCCTTGAATCAAAGAAAGTCGAAAATCTGAAAATGCGGAAAGATGGAAAGCACAGTTCAGGAAAAACTGCAATGGTTTCGTGAATATTTGGAATATGTTTCGTATCTTCAAATCTCCCTTCCATTGCCCGAGCGCGCGTTGCTGGTGGAGCGCTGTGTGACCTTGTGTGGAGGACTATTCAAAAGTCCGTTAAACCCCAGTCGCAAAAATCAAACTTAATCAAAAAATGCTCATCTAACATATAACAATATGTACATCATTGGATTCGTCTTTTTACGCTCGTCATGGTGAACTGAAAAAATATGTATAGTTCTATTTGAAAAAACAAAGTTACCTCAAATATCTCGTAAAATACAAGTGATAATAGAGAAATCAATACACATATCAATTAGCCCCATTCCCTTATTCACTTTCGTGAAAACTGCATTGCAATATCTTCAACCGTTCAAAAGTTACAGGAGGTGCTAAAGTTACAGGTGACTCACCCTGTATACTGGGGCACCACCCCAGCCGGGACAAGTTCTAAGCTCCTAGCCGGTATTTCGACATGTACTGTAGTGTACTGCATGTAAGTGTGTGTACATAAGGGGAAAGAATGGAACAAAGGAGAGGAAGGAAATATCGCATTGCCAGTTTTTAGGGAACTGCTCCGGAAGTCACCTGGGTTGATCGGAGAAATCAAGGAAGACTACCGATGACAGGAGCCGGCCGCCTCCAGACTCGTTCTAGCTATCTACGAAGGTAATCCCAAAAGTAAGGTCTCCTATTTTTTTGTAAGTACATAGACCTGTTTATTTCCACAATGGTTTACATCAGTTTACACCTTGAACATTTATCTATTTTTCGACATAATCACCATTTCTGTCGATGCATTTTTGTACACGTTGTGACAGTTTTTGTATGCCCATGTCATACCCGCTCGCCGCCATGCTGTGCAGAAAGTTATGAACCTCTTCTTTCATCTCGTCGTCGGAGCTGAATCGCTTTCCGGCCAAATATTCTTTCAGTCGGAACTATAGGGTGGGTGGGTGATGATGTTCCACTGAAACTGTTGCAGGAGAACAACTGTTTGCCGAGCGACGTGTGGGCGAGCGTTGTCATGGAGAATGTGTACGCCCTTGCTCAACATTCCTCTTCCCCGGTTCTAAATTGCCCATTTGAGTTTTTTCAGAGTCTCGCACTCTTCGTTTCAGTGTGACCAACTGCCACACAAACAGAGTTCTGTACTTATAAAAAAATAGGAGACCTTACTTTTGGGATTACCCTCGTAGCTAGGATCGAAAAGCGTGTTCCGTCGGGACTCGAACCCTAGGACCTCCCGATCAGAGCGCGCCGCAGGAACAACAGGTGATGCCCTTAGTCTGAGTCTTGAAGTGCGCTCCGACCCTTGCCCTTTTTTCTTGTGTATTACGGAGGGTCTCATGTTGTACTGATTCCACATTTCGGGAAGCTATTCTGATATTTAGTGAATCAGTGTATTTTGTACAGTGTTTGGCACACTTTCGACAGTATCAAACTCTTAACATTCACATCGAGAGAGGTGGATCAGTGGATCAACTGATGTCACTGCAGGGCCTCTCACTGGGAGGTCGTAGTTTCGAGTCCCGACGGCGCGGCGTCAGGATTTTCGACACTAGCTCGTCAGCTAGGTCGAATTCAGTCGCTGTCTGGAGGAGAATTCTAGCGGCCGCTTGCTCTGATTTGTAGTTTTCCATGGTTTCTCCGATCAACACCAAGCGAATGTCGCAGCAGTATCCTAACAAACGTACCATGGACCGCGCGCGATCTTTCCTTCCTCTTGATTGCGTAGGCTTCCGCGGCCGGAATTCATGGTGTCCAGGCTATCCGGGATGAGCCGCGTCGTCGATTTGGTGGCTGACGTTTCGGCCAACATATTGTGGCCTTCCTCAGAGCGTACTCGACGACGACGACGCTCATCCCGGATAGCCTGGACAACAGTTTCCTTCCTCTTCCTTGTCCTACCCTCACCCCTTACACACACACACACACACACACACACTAACACACACACTAACACGCATTGTACTACCACACATTCGGGAGACCGATCGGGGGCTCAGAGCTTGTCCCGGATGATGGGAGATACCTTGTTGAAGAAAACCCCGCTAGTCGACGGTACGTCGGCGCCGGATCTCGCCATCCAGCGGGGGATGATCACAGCCATCTTCCGATGAAAAACATTCACTTCACTAACGGAACTCAGTTGTTGACGCGTCCGGAATCACAATCAATCAGTCTTAACATTCACATACCAATGGGGGGGGTGTCAACGATTTTTCTGTTTAGGACTTTTATTCATAGAAACTTCCTTTGCGCTCCTTAATGCGAAGTGGTAGTTTCATCTTTCAATGCGTATCGAAACCGTTGTCATGCGTTTACAAAACAATTCGAAACCGTTGTCCTGCGTAAACGCTTTGTGGAAATACCGAAGTTATGTTACCAGGCTTGCTAATAAACACAAATCTTTCTTGAGTACCTGCCAATGTAGAAAACAGTTCTGCATTCGGCGAAACGTGGTAAATATTGAACTAATTTTTCAAGAAATGGACGTTGCCATTTGTTACCTCGCGGAGAGAATTGCTAAAATCAAAATGTTCAAAATATTTAAGTCTTGCTGTAGCTGCAAAAATAACTGCAACTAGTGGTGCTGAAACAGCACTTACATTCCCGTATTAGAGGAAACAGCAATGTAGTACTGAAATATTGCACTTTATGCGCTACTAACATCTTAGCTATTATTTGAAAACGTCCAATTCAACCAAGAAGCGAACAACTCACTGGTTCCATCGCAGTGTTGTCATCGCAGTGTTGGAAAAAGAAGCCTGATACCCAGGACAATATAGGAATGCATTCCATAGAGCCATGATTAGAGAAGAGTATTTTAAAACCATGCAACAAATACTCTACTCACTACAAATCGTACAGCATTTGGTGCAAAAACTAAATATTTTCATGTAAATATCAACATATATTAGACAATTATAATTCCTTTTCATACAGCTCAATCAGGTCACAACAATCACACGTAAGTCACAGATATTCGTGAGCGCAAAGTGAATTCCATTGTTGCAGAATCTGCATTGTCGCTATTCTGAGAGCTATGATTTTTTTTACTTTTTATTTAAGACATTTCAAAATAAATAATTTCTAAAATACTAATGTGTAAATGTATAGTAAAAGGTCGAATGTAAGAAACGAACAAAGAAATAATATAAAAAATTGCAAATACTAATTTACGATGCATCCAGCTGCCCGAAGCGCAGTAAATTTACAGCGGGCTATTATGTTTGTCACAAAATAATAGAAAAATTACTCGTATTTTGAAAAAATGAAGCATGAACTAATTGGAAGATGTAGTTTTGATAAATATATTTAATTGAGAAAAAATTGTATTTTTAAAATTGTAGTTGTAAGAAAACGACGAAACGAAGAGCGGTCAATTCCGAGGGGGCTGTTATGTTTGTCAGAAAATTATAGAAAAACTACTCATATTTTCAAAAAATTCAAAATGACCTTATTTGAAGATCATTCTCTTAGGCTTCCTTAATGCTACCTCAGGCCACAATTTAATAAACTAGTGGTGCAGACTAATGGCACAGATTTTCCCGTATTAGTTTTCTATTTCCTTGGGTCTTCGCTAGCTATTCGGAATTACCACAAACTCTTTCTTGCCAGCTGTCATCTATCACCGCCAAAAGTACATTTTTTTGTCATTTTCTTAATTTTTCGGTTTCCTATTGGTAGTACGAAAACATTAATTTTAGAATATTAAAGAACACAAAAACCTAGTCATAAATGGCAATTTTCTTTTAAAAATGATGTGCCGTTTAAGAGAAAATGGCGTTTTAGCGCTACTAAAAATGCGAAAGGGTCATTCCATTTTAAATCAACACAGTTTTTTACCTCACCATTTTACATTCCGATGAAATTTGACACATAGATAGTATGAATGAAGAACAAGAAAACCACGAATTTTGAGTAAGATATTTCCACCCGTTTGTGAAATACAGCCATGTAAAATTTTACAAAATTAGGTTCCCGAACATTTTTAAATTGATGTAGAACCTCTCCACATTAAGATAGGGAGCTGAAACAGGTGTCATTTTATAGCTTTCTTTATGGTCTTTTATATGATATACAACTCAATGGGGGTTGCGATCAAACAGTTTTTCAAATTTTAAATTAAAAATTTTGATTTTGAGTTTTTTCAAAATGCTCATCTTAAAAAAAATTGAAAAAATTCTAAAATAATCCGTATATGTTTCCAAAGAGATGGTGCAAGTTTAAACATGTGACTGCAATTGGTTCAAATGGTAATGTTTACTTAAAATGCACAATATTTACTTACTCTAGATTTTACTGATTTAAAATGCATTTTATTTCACATTATAAGACCTAATATATATAAATGATTAATTTAGAGTTTTTTGTTGATTAGTGTGTTGTGTTTTTTGTTATTGTTGTTATTATTATTATTATCATTATTATTATTATTATTAGACCGCGGATCTTCATGCAATTGCTTGTTTTTGTAATTTTTTTAAAATTGCACATATTGCACGCATTTACTTGACCTTTATGAAAGAACTCAATATGCAGAACAAATTTTATTTGAAGAAAAAAATCTCTATCTTCAACTTTGTAGTTGGAGAAACGCCGAAAAAAATTCAAACTTTCACAATTTTCGAAACTTCGGAGTCATCAGTGAAAATCGGGCCTATACCATGTTAATAAGTGTATTTTACTCTGTTCATACAAGAAATTTAAAGAAAAAATTTGGAGCCGTTTTTGAGAAAATTTTGAAAATCCCCGGGGGGCTTCATATAAAGTACCATCAAATTTTGAAGAATCTTTTTCAAAATCTCAAAGCTTAGACTAGAAACAGATCGATCCGGGAATATCCATTTTGGAAGAAATCGTACGTATGGTTTAGGCGCTAGAAGTGTTCAGAGACGGACAGACGGACGTTTTCCTTTCAATTGGTTTTTCGGTATCAAGGACCTAGAAAATAGGGTTTCAGGCTACACCACGTGTTAGGGGATTTTTTTCTTAATTTAGCAACAGGTTTTATCCACTTTTTCGTTTTCACGGCCCGGCAATGAATTTTTTCCGCCGAAAATTCGCCATTTTTTCGCGCAGCATTACATAAATTTCCCTATACTACGTATATCTCTCCGTGTATACGTACGTATACGGGAAAGTAAAAAACGTGTGCGGTTTTTAAGAAAAAATGGTTTAAGGAAAAAATATTGTCTAAGTTTGACACAATTTTTCGAAAAAATACTTATGTTTTGAAAAGTTGAACCTGACCTTATTTGAAGCCCTGTTTTTTGTGAACACATTTCATTAAGAACAAAAATTGTATCTTCATAATTGTAGTTGTAGGAAGATGCCGAACAATTTTGAATTTTTTTTAATTTTCGAAAAATGAGAGTTTTCAATCAACATAATACCTACGCCATTCTATTAAATGACCTTCAGACTATCCAACAACAATCTTTAGTCAAAATTGTAGGCGCCATTTGTTTTAAAATTTTTAAAATATCCTAGGGGCTTCATGTAAAGTACCCGTCAAAATTAAAATATAGGTTTCAAATTCAAGGGGCTCCAATACCATTCAGATCGATTGGCGAGTATCAATTTTGGTGAAAATCGGTTGAACGGTTTAGTGGCTAGCGTTGTTCACAGACGGACGGAGGGACGTTTTGCTTTCAATTGGTTTTTCGGTATCAAGGGCCCACAAAATAGGGATTCTGGATGCACCACGTGTTAAGAGATTTTTTTCTTATTTTAGCAACTGGATTTATCCACTTTTTCGTTACCAGGGCCCTGTAATAAAGGTTTTTCTGCCGAAAATCCGCCGTTTCTTCGCGCAGCATTACATAACTTTCTATACTATACTTTACTTCCCCTATACTATAAGTAAGTAGCATTAGTTCTTAAATTTACAAACTTTTCCTCCTAATATATCGCAATTAATTCTAAGGTCAACAATTCACCCTCCCCTATCATTGGTGTTCTAGGGTTTCGGAATGGGATTGGTATGCCACAGTTAAGATTAATTGCAGTCGACAGAGATTGAAAATGTCATGAAATTTTTAAAAGAGATATTAAAAGTAACTATTCTACTCGTGAAATTATAACCAATAGTGTTGAAATATACATACAAAATCTCCCAATTAGTGCGGTGTATCTTCAAAAATTTCTCGCTTTTTCTATCCGATTTTTCTTGTCGTTCCTCCCTACTGGCCAAAAAGAAGCTGCGACTCATCTAGCTTCGGAGGCGAAATGTTTTGTTCGCTATCTTGACGTACAATAAACTGCGTATGTACTAACCTCTTTGATTTTAACATGCACTCAGTTATTTTCAATATTTTGTGCATTTTCAAACTCTGTTCAACGTAATTGCATTCGTGGAATACGCACGTGCTTTGGAAATTTTGCGATAAATTTTGATGTGAGTCTGTTAAAAATTACACAAAATTTCTGCACTAAGTAATTACTTTGGAAAGTAATTATCATTTAAGGATGACTATTAAATATTACATACATTTCACTTTATTTCAAAAGACTTTTGCACCAAGTGGTAGACAAAAAGAAATTACAAATGTGCAAAAAGGCCCAACTTCCCCAAATTTTTGAAATAAAGTGGTCTCTCCACAGAGACAAAGTAGTCATTTCATGAATGTTGAATTACTGAGTACATGTATAAATAATAACTAGCTTACCCGTGCGAGAACTCTCGCATGTTAAATTCCACCCTTTCCCTATCCATTTGTCTATCCTTTCCATAAAGGAGAAGAACTACTAATGTGCTTAAAGAATATCAAACAAAATAACAATGCAATTGATGTTTGAAACAAATTTTCAATTAAAGTTTATTCAACATTATAGAGAGACGTTCTTGGAACAATTCATACTTCTTTAAAAACAACATTTGAAGACAATTTTCAATCTTCCTTGAGAGTTAGCTTTTCGCTTTCCTTGAAAGTCAAATAATAGAAAAGGTTTTTACTCTTGATAAAGCCAAGTAAAGTAGTGAGAAAATACCGGATCGGGCAAGAACAGACCTGCATAATGCAATATTATTTAACTTTCCTTGATTTGTTATGAAGAACTGAGTGGGTTTTGGAGAGTCAGGGTGCCAGCTTGCTGAGGTGAGAAAATTGAAAAATTATTTGTATACTAAAAAGTACTGAATTATTTTCTGCGTCCTTACGTATCTCAAGAAAAACAATTCCGAGCCAAACAAATAATCAAACTAATGTGTTCACCTTTGAGTACTAAATACCATTTGTTAGCATTAGAAACAATTTAGTAGGCATTAGTAAGCCCACTTCGGTACATGGGAATGTTGCTCAAACGATGTTTGCATTTTTAATATCTTAACGAACCGACACCTTGAGTTTAATATCAAACGGTGTTTTATTAACAATATGAGTTTGCAGCTGGGCGTTGGTGTACATACTTTCAGATACCGCCAACATTTAAATCGTGCGTTTGGACTGCGATCGTTGGCAGTTGTCAGGTGGCTTACACTATTCGTTCTATAATTTTAAATTTAGTTGTTTTTTAATTGATTCACGTAGTATTGTAGGCTAGCGCGTTTTGATTTTTGTTTTCCATTTATTTCAAGCTATTTTACTTTAGCTACATTAAAAAGTTTGTTCTTTGTGTTGTGCCATAGCACAAGTTTTCCCCCACTACCTCTGCGTACCCCTGCGAGAACTCTCGCATGTTAGACCCCACACTCATCCCTATCCTATTTTCATTCTGAGAGGGAAAGTAGTTAACAAAACGTGTTTATTTGTTTAAAATCTATAAAGGTAACTTGCAATATACTAACACAATAACAAAAAAATAAAAAACAATGCAATTAATGTGTAAAAGAAATTTTCAATAAATATTTATTCAATACCATGGAGAATTTGCTTGGAACAATTCCCAACACTTACTTAAAGACATTTGAAGTAATTATTCAATATTCTTTGTCAGTTAGATTTTAGTTTTTCATGATAGTCACAAAAATATTTGCCTTTTACTTTTGAGAAAGCTACGTATCTGAACCCGTTGACTTGAAAATTTCATCGAATGAAAACGAAAATATTGGTACAGGCAAAACACAAACACAGTCTTCACTCTTCACTGAACACCAACATCCCTCCACAATTAAGTACAGAGCACTTATAGACCATGAAAAAACGTTAATTGAATAGTTTCACTACACGCATAACAAACAATCTTCATAGGTATAGGTATCAAGCAACTATAATAGTACTTCTAGTTGTTGCTGGAGAGCAAATCTTGAATTAATGATTATGCAAATAAACCTCGTCAGACTGCACAAACTACGGCGTTAACAGAAAGCGTAAACAAAGATCGTCGAATCTAAGCCATCTAAGCTGTCGCCACAAAAATTGCTACCAGCAGGAATGTCTTATCTTGTAGATTGTGGTGTGAGAAACGTTTCTTTGAGGCCTTCGGCCTCAAAAGTTTACTTTTTAAGGCTCTAAATTGCTTTGTTTAGGAGTTATTTGTCGATATAGATTGACATGTGATGCGGGTTGCATTTTACATGAATATTTCGATGCGGTTTTTAAAAGAAATCATCCATATTTTTAAAGTCAAAGTGCAATTCGTCAAGTCTTCGTGAAATTCTCTTTCTTTAGAACCCTCATTTATAAAGATTGGTTGCGTGTGAGAGCTGGAACCCAAAGGTATACTACTGAAATAATACAGAAGACGATGAGAAGTTTGGAACATGTAAATATATTTGTGATTTCCTTATTCGCTCTTGATTGTACGTAAAAATTCACTTATTTTAAACTGAACTACTGTACACAGGACATATAAAATAAGATACACAAAATAACTCAATTATTTTAAACGGGATAGTTTTAATTAAATAGAACACATCAATAATTCCTTATAAATCACAAATCAAGCTACATTATGTAAAAAATGTCAAACTGTATGTTATAAGTTTCAATTATCTTTTTGACCTGTATCGGGAAAAAAGTAATCGTTGAAGTTTATGTTTCGCGGTTTAAAAAAATAATTTAATTTTTTTGTTACTAGTTATCATCAAGTTTGTCTGTACTGGTCCTTAATAAACAGCGATTTAATTGCAGTAATTAACGATTGGCATTTATTCCAATGTCTGATTTGTACCATCCTCCGTTTCGTGTTCCTCTGGGCTTTCTGTTACTGACTATTTCAGTGAACTAACGCCCTCTATCCGCCAGCTGTAGGAATTAAAAACGGCCATTTTACCGAGGTTGCTTGTGCACGATACCCTACATCAGCATTTCTCAATTGTTTCGCTGTTATAAAACCCTTGCAAATGATCAAATTCTAGGGAACCCCATCGTCCATGTAGCAATATTTTTCTTCATATTTGTATTACCCTTTATTATATTATATTATTTACCTTTAATAAAAACCAAAAATGATTATCATTTCAGTCGCTTATTTCGGATCAAGTAAATGCAATTATTTAATTATAAATATAATTAGTATAGACAAAAATATATTTTTAGTTAAGCAATTATTAAAAGTGAGAAATATAAACCGAAAAAAATAAGAAAGTAGTGATGTTAAAGCAGCATTTGCTTTCTCGCATTATTTGTAACGGTTACGTAATATTATAATACCATTTTGACCTAATAAAATTCTGTAAATGTTGAAAAATTAAAATATTACATTAAAATCACGTTTCTCATGTTATTTTGGGTATTTAACTCTATCCGGTCAAAAAGTTAAAATAATCATTTTGAAGCCGTTTTTGAAAAAATCTTGTGTCTAAAATTGCCTTTACTTCACGCAAAATGACGCAAAAACTACTCATGTTTTGAAAATAGTTATACATGTTATATAAAGATGTAATGTTAAAGAATAAGTTTCATTAAAAAAAGGTCTTCAGTATTGTAGACAAACACCAAAAAAAATTTTAACTTTTACATTTTTCAAATATGCGTAGCCTTCATAAAAAATCGAATCTACACCATATATATATATAAGTTTATTTTCCTCTATAAGAAAAAAATTAAAGAAACAAAGTTCGGACATTTTCAAAAATATTTTGAAACTGTTGTAGGGACTTCATGTACAGTACTCCCCAAAATCAAAATATCCGTTTCATATTCAAGGATCTGCGACATTTATAAGATCGATCATGGAATATAAATATTGGTGAAAATTCTGTCTGAGATTTAACCGTTACAGTTGTTCACAGACCGACAAACCGACGGACGGACGGAAAGATGGTCTGACGAATTGACGAACAGACGGACAAACGTTTTGACGCAAACGTTTACGATATCAAGGTCCACAAAACTTGGATTCTGACTACGCGATATAGGAAGTAATTTACTACATGTAGAAACAAGAATTATCCATTTTAATTTCTCCCTACGGAGTAGAGTTTGTAGCCAGAATCCATGTTCTATGGGCCCTTGATACCGAAAAATCAAATAACGGCAAAACTTCTGTCTGTCTGTCTGTGAAAAGTCTGTCTGTCCGCCTGTGAAAACGCTAGCGGCTAAACCGTTTGATATTCTTCAATTCATCTGGCTGATGTCGTGGTCCCTTGAATATTAATTTGATATTTCAATTTTGGAGGGTACTTCACATGAAACTCCTGGGACATTTTCCAAATTTTCAAAAAAAGGGGCTCCATTGTTTTTTATTAAATTTTGATGTTGTTTAGTGTGAAGGACGTTTAAGAGAATAGTGCAGGTCTCATGTTGGTTGAAAACCCTGATTCTTAAAAAATTGCAAAGGTTCTAAATTCTTTTCAAGTCTTCCTACAACTAAAATATTACATATGGAGATTTTTACCGTAATAGAATCTGTTCCTTAAAGATATATTTTGAAATAAGGACAAGTACAATTTTTCGAAAATTTAAGTATTTTTCGCGTAATTTAGCGTGAAAATAGGGACGAGAAAGTACCGTTCACTTTTACTACCGCTCATTTTATCAACCTTACTGGGTTGTGCGTGTTAGAGAAACAAATGAAATCCGAGGCACTGCAGCCCTAGCACAGACTAGGCATCGCAGCGACAAATTAACGTCGGCATATCCTTTCCAGTATGTATGTAGAACGTGGAATATATTGCCGGAACTTTGTAGAAAGTTGAAGTAGACGAGATACCATTCTAAGACAGCTATGAAATTTATACACCCTGATTATATTTAATGGAATATAGTAAAAAAAGTGTTTTCATTGTATGACGTACGTGTTATTTCCTTATTTCTTGCGGAACCCTCGGCAATAGTATGCCGAATCCTGAGTATGCTGCCCTAAACGTTCAATTTATCCTTTGCCGGTCATAAACATCTAGGAGCAATGAAAATGAAGCACACATGTCACTACCGTCAGAACAATCTTTAACTGTCTCGTTATATTACGTAGAATAGAGAAATTATTGTAATGCCTCAGCGATAAGTGCCAATATTATTTTATAGAAAACTCGTATTGTGGGTTCCTGATACCAAAGAAGTTGATGTTTTGTTCTCGTATAAGTAGGAAATTAATTGTGCCTGTATTCGAAATCCACGTTTCGTTTCTTCTTAATTCCACAAAAGAAGTTTTTTCTCAATATGACTCTCTGTCCGACCGTCCATAATCCGTCTGAGAATGGATATTCTTGGATTCGCGGCCCCTACAACGTGAACCAGATACATTAATTTTCGGTGATAAGGTGCTTGACACCGAAATTTAATTTTCAAAATTTTCTTAAAATGAATCAAAGTTTTTTATCTAAATTGTTTATCGAAGAGAAATGAAATGATCCTCAGAAAAATGAAAATTCTGAGATTCTCTAAAAAACATCTATGCATTTTAAACAATTAAATTGTATTTTCTCAATCTACTGGTGAGGAATGGTCATCTTTTGCCGGCTCCTTCCATAAATTTCTAAGAAAATTCTCGAAAACACGTGTTTCTGGAGAGTTTTAAGCTCCTGAAACGCATTTTGGGTCAAGGGTGGTCCTTCGCCCCTCTTGTCATCTTCAGAGGTGATAAATGAGTCATTCAGTTTCTTTCTGCAAGTCGAATCGATTGGTATTTTAGTCGGATCAATTAAGAATATTCTGGAAGAATAAAAAGTATTTGAAAGTTCGTATGATAGCGGTGAAATCGCTTGGGTTTGAATCACTACGCTGCCTTTCCGGCAATGACGTCAATTGTTACAGCTTCATTAATCACATTGATGATTAACCTAATTTTGTAATGAAACAAATTATTTAAACCATTGCTATTGATAATTTTCATGCCAAAGAATGAACAAACCATGCATCTGAATTTATGTTCAAAATTTGTTTTTATTAACATCTTGCATAACACAAATTTAAAAGAAATTAACATGAAAATACATGCAACGCTAAACAAACTTACTAATATTTCATTCAATTGACAGCTGAGAATCATCAATATTGCCCTGGTTTGAAACAATTCTAGCTACGAAGTACACCACTGCGGATGCTGCAGTCCAGAGTAAGAGTTAACAAGGCTCGCCTGACCTTCTGAAAAAAATATTAATTTCTCTCTTCTAAGCACACAGTGCACCAATATCAAAGCGCCTCATTAATTATGTCCACACTTTGAAATGTTCGTTTCAAGAAATCCAAATGATGGACATTGGGCAAGATGACATTCCCAAAAGCTTTTTAGGATTACTCCACACACAACTACATAAGCGAAGATTTTTGTCTTCATTTCACTCGTAAATTCCTGAATTTCTACCCTTTTGGAGGTTTGAAGGCTGCTGACCGCATGCGATTGAATGCAGTATTACCTCGATAACAGCGTTGTAGTTGTCTCTGAAGCGTCACTGACAAAGGTTCTAGAGTTCAAGACTCGATGATGGCTGTTTCTCGGCACTAGTAACATAGCTCGAATTCAACCACAGTCTGAAGCAGAATTCTAGACTCGGCTGCTCTGACCGGTAGTTTTCCGTGTTGTCTCCGAACAATGCCAGAAAAATTTTTGAACATTACCCTAATAAACGGACAATTGGTCGCACACGCAATTTTCCTTTCCTCATATGTGTCCCATGCTCTCGATTTAATTCTTCGATTTATCCCCCATAAATTTCTACATACACTTACAGACAGACATACACGCACTACACTATCCACATATCAGAAGACTACTCGTGGGCTTAGAGTTTGCTCTAGCTGGGGTGGTGACCCGCTGGGGGAGATACACGTGTAGGGCACAAGCCAACCTGTAGGGCGATCCCACGTTTCAGTGCCCGCGAAACACTGCCATCTGCAGGGATATACCATGCATCACACTTACGAGCATATTGACCTTAGTCAACTTAGTGTTTGAAGCCCCCGGTATCAATAAAACGACGCCTCACGCCCTCTAAAGCCGACTCCACACTTTCGGCATTTAGGTAGTACTGAGCGACGGCTCGTCCAGTGGGTTGCTTACTATTTGCCGAGCGCCGTACAACCAGGGGCGGATCCAGCAGATCATTTTGGTGGGGCCATCGCAGGTTTTTGTTAAATAATAAACATATTTGTTATTATATTGTATATTATTTATGTACTGTAGATATACTATGCAATGTTATTGTTTAAATAACTATATACTTCGAAAATAAATATTTAAATCAATTTTGCCAAATAAAGGAAGGCAAAGGAAAACTAAGCCTTTTGACGAGCCCATGCCCCCATGTCCCCGACCGTGGATCCGCCAGTGCGAACATTCGATGCTCCCTTTCCACAGCGGGTCGGCCTTCATCGTATCACAGGAAACGAACATTTGTCGAGCACCTCGTCAACTCGAAATTGAGCGAGCGAGATACTCGCTACTCGTCGAACGCCGAATTTATGGTGCCGCCTTAATAGTCGCATACCAGGAATGAGAAGGGGAGGGGAGAAAAACGACGGAACTGAACGTATTTTTAGGTGTTCCTTGTTTAATAATTTACAAGTATTATTATTAAAACTTTAGTGGTAGATTCTTCTTTCAACTCTTATAGGATGATTCCAAGAAAAACAAAACCGTCGCTGTGCTTAATCGATTAATAGGAACTGAGAGGTTTTCTAAATGCCATGCCTCTTTACAGACACTTAAAATCTTATTTTAGTATTTGTTGATGTACATAATAGTAGTCTGATCTACGCAATGAATGTTGATCTAGTTTGTATAATGTGGCCTGTCTGCCTCTGCGGGAAAGACCTCAAGAACATAAAGTGTTCAAAATACGTGCGCCTTTTTGTGCTTTACTCTCAATACCAAACCATACCAAATTTATGTGACATACACCCACAACTGAAAATATTTAACAAAAACTTGCAGAAAATGATTGTAATATGTTTCTAAGTACAATTTATCTACCGTTAATCCTTAAATAAATAAAAAAGTCCTGCGATTATATTGCAGCTGGTGGTCTGCACCAGCAAAAATGCATCTAAACCAAATCACACAAACACAAAATTCAAAAGACTGGCACGTACACTTCAAAAGAAAAACCAATTAAATACTGTCGTAAAACATTGCATCACATTAAATAATGAAATAAAAAAGACTTCACAAATACTTTTTTTGTTGATGTTTTTGGATTTTCTGGGAATCCCAGTGAATCGAAAAACATCTCTCACGTTGCCAGAGGCTGCGAGATAAGTTCTATTTCAATTTCTGCGCGCATTGGAAATCTATATTAATAAGAGTAAATTTAATACTAATAAATGTAAATCTATACTAATAAATTCAAAGACATCGATACAAAAAATGTAGCGTATGAATAGATACGAAATTGTTACAGACTCTTCAGAATTGTTGCAGTGTCTTTGCACAGGTTGATAGATATTTACACAATACAAATGCGGAAAATAAATAATTTAAATAATATGTTGGTAAATGAACCACAATCATTATTTTTCACCCCTCGCTAAGAACGCTTGGTTCCTAATATTTTCCGCCAGAGGCCAGTAGCAGAACTAGTACCTAATTGATTCGCTAGAGGCCAGTAGCAGTGCGATAATTTTTAATCTAATAGCAATATACTGTAAAATAAAATGAAAGAAAATTATAGAATTTTATTAACATGTGAACCAGTTCCATTAAAAATAATAATCTTACACACCGTAGTTTATATAAAGTTTATTTTTTTCCTCTTTCACTAGGATTGGATAAGAACAAAAGGCGGGGCAACACCGGGTATCTTGCTAGTTAGTAATATAGACCTATTGTATTTTTGCCGAGTTCCCAGGTATCTCACAAAACCATAGACACTTCTCACGTGACCAGAGGTTGCATAGTTTCTTTTCAACTTTTGCGCGCACTAGAAGTTAGTAATAAGAAACTTTTTGAATTTTTCCCTAGAGATCAATCAATCAATCGAATTTCGAACTGTGGTGAGGCGTCCCTGGCCGCTTTCACTCCGCCCGGGCCACGCTGGCCTGGTGTCCAGATATGCAGGCTGATCGCTCGCCATCCTCGCACCCCTGTGTGCGCCCCGAACGAGGGCAATACTACCCCCGCCACCGTAGGGATGGACTGACCCGGCGGCACGTAAAGACCGCGTACGGCAGTGGTGTCAAGGTCTTCTACTGGTGGCAGTGGCACGCCCTGTGGCACCGTAGCATGCCAAGAGCTTCTCTGCTCAAATAGCTGCGGGAAAGGAAATTATTTGTAATCCCGCCGTTTTACAATAGGGATGGCGTTGTGTCTAGTGGCGGGGTGATGAACCGCGTGGAGGGGCGATTTCGTGGCGGCACTCGTGCCATTAACTCCCGCTCGTGGCGTCGGCCTTGACAACACCGGCGTACGGCCACAGAATTTGTCGCTTGTTTCCCGCTCTTCCTGAGAGTGTTAGAGATCGTCAGCGTCCCATTCTACAGTTGCCTTAGGGTGGACCGTGGCGGGAATCGAAAGGTCGCAAGGACGAACGGAGTGACCAAACGCCAGCCTGCCTGCCTTCGCTACCGCCTTTCCCGCCGCCGCCGCTGCCTGCCACCTCTCCCCCACCCACCTCGTGGCGACGACCGACTGAGTGCTGGGCTGCGTATCCTCTGTTAGGATGTAACAATGTACTTGCAACAAGGGCTCCTAATAAACCACTTTTAATAATCAATCCGGTTTTCATCTCTCTCCCGTTACACACTCCCTCCCGTCGTTTTTTCACGACACGACCTTTGGGGCTGACATAGTAGACGCTGGGCCGGTAACCATCCTTGGCAATCTGAAACCGTTCACTCCGCCCTTTTCACATAAAAAATTCCGATTAACACGAAACCTCTAACTCAGCTTTTCTCAACGTAATATGTGGCGTCATACACCTTAATTCACGTCCCTTAGTTCTACCAGGGCACACTCGCGCATGACTGCTCATTTTAATACTCACCTCAAAGTGCACTGGTTTTCTCGGACGTTATCATGTTCCATTACCAAACAAAGTGCCCTCGTTTAGGAAGCAAATCCTACGCAACTCCTCATGCGACTCCCACTATCTCGCAGAGCCACGCAAACGGCCCTAGTCCGAGAAACCAGTTGGCGTATCGTGCACTCGGACGAATGTACACGTTACGCCGAGACAATGGACTGGTGCAGGTCGCCGTTGCCCCGCCGTTTTCTCAAAGAATGGCCTCGCATATTTCACATCTCGGTGATAATGCGCGCCCTAAAAGAACATTAAAAGACTGAGAACAGCTACTGCGTCAAAACGGGTTTGGAAGGAACGTCTGAAGTGTTGATGGTAAGGTGCACATTATGATACGCTCCTTGAAAATGTGTCCCCTAGTGAACAGTGGTACTCTATACTGAAATGGGTGTACCAATGTTTATAAAACTGGAAGTGTTTGTCTCTAGGAAGGTTTCGGTCTGAAGAATGGTTTTCTCGTGGGTGGTGTGCAGTTAGCATATTGCCTTTTCTAATTTGCAATATATTTCTAATTTTCAAATATAGCCATTTTTAAAATTTAGATAGTTTCCTAGACGCTAATGACTGGGACTCTCAAAGGAAATTTGAACCTGATTCGCCATTTTTAGATCTCATTTGATACACTTTTTAATACCCATTGCTTTGTGAAATAAACATTGCCAACACCAATGATTTTTTTGACATTTAGTATTTTTTGTAAACGTGCTTTTATCTCCATAATACTCACATAATAAGTATTATAGAAAGTAATTGTGAATCTTCTACAACGTACCAACGACGTTTCCAACCGACAAGGTTAGACGATCCGGTCTGTTGTATTTCAGTTTCCCTGATCGGCACCTTGTAACCTATGAAAATAAAAATAAAAGTAACGACGTTTGTCGCCTAATTCCGAGATATAAATCGATTAAAATAATATTTTATTCATAGATAATTCATGGTCAAAGTTAGTAACTTATCACATAACATTGATGGTCGCCACTACTGTTCCTTGATATTAGGAGAGAGTCTAGTAAGGCCTTATAATCTTTCAAAATACATAACTTAAACTCGTATTCATATTTGGAAATAATTAAGAACAAAATAATATATGTAAAATAAGATGCTTTTGAAAGATGGTGCTCAAGAAACAATTTTTATGAAGAAACTAGTAAAAAATATTGTTCTCAAGTCAGGTGTTTTTAGTTTTATCTCCCAAATGAGTGCGCAGATACGAAGATAATTAACAACAAATATGTTCCTAAAATATTAAATGAGATTCTATTAAAATACTAATTAGAAGAAATGGTCATTAACATTTTTAAAGTCTTAATTTAAACAGTTTTGAAAGGGTAGATTTTTATCAATATACAGACACCAACGCCAGCATCAAGATGAGGTATACCTAACTATAGTTCTATCACAAAACGTTTGAAATTTTAAATGTTCATTGTCAAATGTGTTACTAATAATTTTCAACGTCAAATACTTATAGACCAACTGTACTACCACAATATAAATATTGTTGCAAGAAATTATAGGTGGATATTTCGTTGCGTGAAACTCTAGATACAATTTATGTGCTTCGATAATCTATTAGTCTCTTTTTATTAACAAACACTCCAGTTTTCTGGATTTTCACTCCGGAAGATCGAATGCACATTTCGAGTTTCCGGTCAACTACTTTGGCTATTAGTCCCTAAAGTGTAGTACATGATATGGGTGGGAGATGCCGATGCATCTCTTCCGCTAGAAAGCTCGCATCTGGCACCGAACTACATCGCAACTTATGGTGTTTGCACTCTTCAGGTATCAACTACAATGAAACATAGCCCTAGTCGAGATGAATTCTAAGCTCCCAACTGACGTTGCGATATTTCGTAAGCATGATTCTTCTGATATCTTCTCAGGAAAGGACAGGAAATGAAATATTATTGAAGTATTGAGAGTATTTATGTGATTTTGTATATTTTTGTGTGTTACTTCAAGGCATAGCAAAAATGAAGGATTCCAGTCCTTAAGTTTCATTAGTGATGTACTGCTTGGAAATAACGTTTTTGTTGGGAATATGGAAGAAAATTTGCCGCCATGATCTGCGCTGTTCTGTACAGTTATGATCTGTGCAATTTCACGTATGCGCCTATAACTCCCGTGGACATGGACAATATGATATTCATTGTTGAAGATCCTTTTCGCAGAAAATCGCCGGGTTCTTACGTTTGACAATATGCGTATGGTATTTGTAACAAACTGCATTGCAGCATTAAAATTGTAAAAGTGATGTAAAATTGTAAGATGACAACACCTTGACGTTACGCTGTTACGTTTTTTTAAAGAGGATAAAATATTTGTACAAATAAAGGATATTGTTGATATAATATGTTGATATAATATTGTTGATTTAATATGTATATGTTTTGTTGCAGAAAGAATGCAACAAAACATATACGGTACAGTTGACTCCGGTGATAGTGAACTCGGATATAGTGAACCCTCGATTGTAGTGAACTTGAGTCACTGATCTCGTTTCACTTACATCACAAATAAGCATAAGAAGATTCGGTTATAGTGAACCTGAACCTCGGCTATAGTGAACGTAGGAAATACAACGTCCTGGAAATTAATTCGCTTCTGAAAATGATCATCTTAGAGCCACAAATTACAGGACAGCTTGAAAATATAGTCGGTCAAAGTTCATAATTGATGAAGTCTCCCCTGAGAAGAAGACAGCGGACCTGGAATTGAGACCTCACTGTTGACCTTTGTTCATTGCTGAAACAGAGGCCGTTTACATTGATTCAAACAGTTAACAACTGTTTCATATGAGGTTGCATTATTGTGTCAAGTATGTAATGTATTGCATGTATTGCTTTATGTAATTTATGTATCTAAATATGTGACTAGTGTACTTGTGTATTACTGTGGTCGCTTATGACCCGAGCAGTTTAAAAGCGACCTAAAATAAATAAATTAAAAAAAAAGGCCGTGTCCTGCGTGGGCTACAACTGTCGATGTGGGCTACAACTACAACATGCGATTGCTTGCTTCCGTTTCAAGCTTGTTATATTCCGCGCGTTGTGTTCTACGTAGCGACAAGAAACGCGCGTCTGCCACAGCCCCACAGCCTGGAGACACCCTCGCGCCGGACAGAAAAGCGATCAGTTACATAAGCAGCTTCCGCCATCTCGCTATCGAAAATATCTCGTATGTTATTAGGCTAGTAAAATGGCCTTCAGACAGTGGAATGGTGTTCTAAGAGGCTTTGAAGGGAGTCAAGACTGCATTACGATACTTAGAGGCAGTGGACAATGCAGAATCCAGAATGGAGAAAGCAGGAACTCTGGTGAAGGATCCAGAGAATTTACTAATGAAAAATGTACGAAGCAAACAATTGAAAATAAATTATGTTTTAAGGACAAGTAATGATATTGAAATTTTCAGTTCGTACTGGTAATGTATTTTGGTGAATCTCCATATTAATAAAATCAATCATTGTGGAGAAATGGACAGCATCGTATATAGTGAACCTCTGATATAGTGAACCAAAAATGTTGGTCCACAAAAGTTCACTATAACCAGAGTCGACTGTATTTCACTAAGGTGAACATTTGCGTCAATTGCATCTCGGGAAAAGTAAAGATAGATTATATTACAATTGCACAAAATTGTATATTTTCATTCCAACCCTATTTCTCCTGAAATGTTATCAAGAAAGGTCTACAGAGGAAATGAAATATTGTTAATTTTAATTGCATTTTAAAGTGCGTATTTAATATTTTTTAAGTCATAAATGCATATTTTTAAAAGCATATTTCAAGAACATTTAGAACATAAAAATCCTCTCCATAATAATAACAAGCGCTCTATTAACATATTCTATTCGTACCTAATCTCCCTAGCATTACCAAATATTTCACTACCTTCTTGTCTCAAGCACACTTCCACTGAAATTTTATGAAGAATGGTTAATATAGGAAATTAAATATTGTTATTTTTAATTGCAAATTAAATTGAATTTTTCAAAATTGTTAGATCGTAAACGTATATTTTTAGAAGCATATTTAAAGATAATTCTAGAGCATACAATCCTTTCCCTAGTAATATCAAGCGTTCTCTTCTGCAGGAGACGCCGCCATGGACTTCCAGTTCGGCGGCGAGGGCCGCGAGTGCGTCAACTGCGGTGCCATTTCGACGCCCCTGTGGCGCCGCGACGGCACGGGCCACTACCTGTGCAACGCGTGCGGCCTCTACCACAAGATGAACGGCATGAACCGGCCGCTCATCAAGCCCTCCAAGCGCCTGGTGAGTGCAAATGCGCTGGTTCACTTTGGCATACTATTGCAAAGAAATGCAAGTTTGTTGAAAAACCGTCTTGATCCCACTGCTCTTTACAAGACAACTGATAATGCGGCATTGGCTTTTTTCTTTGGAAATAACTTCTTTCTTACACTTTGAAATTCAGCATTAAGCTTCTACTTTTTAGTACACAATTTAGAGGATTTGAGTTATGTTTCTCATGTCTACTACAAAACGAACGGCTTGAACCGGCCGCTCACCAAGCCCTCCAAGCGACTGATGAGTGGTTCACTTTGGCATACTATTGCAAAGTGATGCAAGTTTGTTGAAAAACCGTCTTGATGCCACTGCTGTTTACAAAACGATTGATATTGACGCATTGCCTTTTTCTCTTTACAAATAATGTCTCTTTTCTTACAATTTGAAATTCAGCATTAAGTTTCCACTTTTTAGCACACAATTTAGAGGTTTTCAGTTATATTCTTCATGTCTCTTACTACGAGATGAACGGCATTAACCGGCCGCTCTTTAAGTTTCACTTTGGCACACTACTGCAAACTAATGGAAATTTGACTACTGAAAAACCGTCTTGATGCCACTGCTGTTTAAAAGAGATTTATAATGCGGCATTGGCGTTTTCTTTAGAAATAACTTCTCTTTTCTTACACTTGGAAATTCAGCTTCTACTCTTTAGAACACATTTTGGAGGCTGTGAGTTATAATTCTCACGTCTCTACTACAAGATGAACGGCATGAACCGACCGCTTATCAAACCCTAGAGCAGACCTGCACAACGCCTGTTCCCGTGGGCATTCTGCACTTGAGAGCCGATCGTCTGCCCGTGGCAGCGCCGAAAGTGCAAGTAGTGGGGAGTAGGAAGCTTTGCGGGGAGGGGAAAAATCAGACGTAGCACGACGCGGCGCGTAGATTGAATGCCTGGGCGTCTAATAATGATCCATACTTCAAAATTAAATGCCCACTTGTTTAAATGGATTATGTCTAGTATTTCAAGTTACCAGGGTCATAATTCACTGTTTACGTTCTGTGCACTACTGTATATACACCTTTGTTTTCACCAATGTATGTATTTTCATTTTCTATTTTTTTTTAAGAAAATAAAATGCTCATTGTGACTCTTAAGCATTATTTTAAAGCAATAGCTTTAAATATATGCTTACATGCAAGAAAAAAATTATTATTTAATTCTAACACAAAATTGCAATTTAATAATTGATTGTTCACCAGGAATGTTATAATCTCCAAATCATAGAAAAATGAACAAAATCATGAGAGCAATCTCTCACATCAAGATTGACATAAAATTAAAATATGTGGCAATTCCAAGAAGGGTAATGTTTAATAGCACATTTGGGACCATTTTTCCCCATTATGAAACTGAATAAAACAGATCAACGAGCAAAATTCTGTGACGATATTGTGATAAAATAATGATTTATTTTATCTAATTTAATTTACTAGCTCAGTTCTTTGGTTCTCATGCTCTCTATACAGAGAAGCCTGGAAGTCTGAAATTATTTATATTCCGAAGGAATTACATACAACGTGGCACAACCATAATTTTGTTTATTAAGAATAGAATTTGAGATTAACAATATAAAAATTCTCTTGCTTGATTTCATGCATTAGGTTCACGGTACCGAATTGTCTGGCGTTGTGAAACGATGGCCCCGCAGTTCGTAGCCCCTTGACTTCCGCGCCGAAAATCCGTCTTCGCGCCGGTCGTCGCCGAAGTTGTCTGCTTCTTTCTTGTTGCCCACTTCTTGCACTATTGTTCCAAATTTGTCCTCCCTATTCGCGTCGATGTCCAACTTAAACAATTCAGCTTACATACGCGCCGCTACCACCAGGATGCCAGTCAACCACCAACTCTCCCAGTCCAGCGTCCCCTCTCGCCCGTCAACAACCTTCGTCACCTAGTAACCGCGACCGTCCAGATTGAAGCGCGGCGTTTGTTTTGTAATATTTTTGTATATTACAGCTGCGTCCGTCCAGATTGAGGCGCGGCGTTTGTTCTGTAATATTTTGTATATTACAGCTCCCCACTTCCAGAGCGTTATTTATCTAATTACCTATTAATAAATAACAAGACTAACTCCCACAACAACAAAATACTTTTCATTCTTCTTACCCTCTTGCACTGGTACACACACGACTCAAATTCACAACACTGGGACTTGTATCTTCAGCCTTAAGCTAATTACAATCTGGTTTATGGAAACTCTTTGCCAACATAAGCCCATTTCAAATGATCATTTGATATTCGCATAATAAAATCAGTGGTTCCATTCGACCACATATCTAGATGACATAGAACTATTAAATACTCTCAACAATACAATAAAACATTACTATTTACAAGATTTACATGCTCAATCATGAGTATCGTGCCGTAAATACGGCTTTATGTTGCGAAAATTATATGTTCCTACATGCTCTCCTTCTTCATTATGCAAAACAACCGCATTTTTGTCTAACACTTTCCTGATTCTGTATGGTCATTTATATAGAGGAAAAAATTTATGAAATAATTTCTTGTCCACCGATGACGTTTGTGGTATTCTCACTAGGACTTCGTCCCCAGTATGGTATACTTTTCCTCGAAATGTCCCTTTTGAGCCTTGCCCCTTTTCACAGCAGCTCTCTGTAAATTATCAAACACAATCTGCGTTTCGCTCCTATTTTCTACCCTGCCACTAACTTCTGATGGTATTTTGATACCCCTGAACGGATCTTTCCCATCAAATGAACTCAAATGCACCTCCGCTGGTGTCCTGCGCGTGCTGTCATGTGGCACATTATTTAATACGTAATTCAGAATCGGTACCGCCTCCATCCATCTGTTATGGCGTTCCGATACATACACCCTAAACAATCTAGAGATCTCTTTCATCACCCGTTCACATGGATTCGCCTGCGGGTTGCGAACCGTCGTAAAACCAATTTGTTCTCCCATTTCGTCCATTTCCTTCTTCCAAGCTTCGCTAGAAAATTGTGTCCCCAAATCGCTGAGTATTTTTCTCGGTCTGCCCGCCTTTTCGAAAAACTTGCGACACTGTACGAGGCAGCTGCGGGTGTTGGCTTTTCGTATTGGATACATTTGTACCAGCTTAAAGAACACGTCGACAATCACAAATAAATATTTGTTACCGAACGTTGATGTCGGCATGGGCCCGTATAAGTCAACGGCATACACTTCCCTAGGCGCCGTTGGTATTATCGGCTCTAGCTGTCCTTCGTACTTTCTGTTAGGGTGCTTCGTCTTCTGACAGACATCACATCCACTAATTTGTTTGCGGATCTGTTTACCCATGCCTCTCCAATAACATTTTGATTTTAACATATTTCCCATTTTATTACATCCAAAGTGTCCGAAATGCTCATGCGTAGTTCGTATTAGTTCTCGTCTGCACACTTCTGGCATCCGCAGTTGAAAATACGATCCCTTCCTATGAGTACAATACAATAACATCCCTTCATATAACTTCCATCGAGCCTGTTTCCCGTCACTAGATGCCTCATTCCCTTCCTCCGTAATCGTTGGTGTTTCGAGCTGTTCAAAGATCAGTTTTCCCACAGGATCCTCCCGTTGCAATTTAATAATCTCCTTGTTCCATCGAGGGCATATCTTGACCATTTCCATGATATTCATCTGAGTTTCTACCGGTGATCCATCGTCGTACAATCTAATTCTCGATAATAAGTCCGGTAAAACATTGTCGCGCCCCTCGCAGTTGTATGTCAAAATCGAACTGCTGTAGCCATAAAGACCACCGCAACAACCTGTCGTTGTTCAAGTGGCTCCTCATGAGGAAAATCAACGCTTTATGATCCGTTAACACTGTGAACGGCCGTCCAATTAACAAAGATCTCAGCTTTTGTGTTGTCCACACGATTACTAAAGCTTCCCGTTCACTCGTAGACCAATGCCGCTCACTGGCAGAAAGTATTCGGCTCTCTAATGCCACTATTTGTTGTTCGTTTTTGTTGTTCAACTGGAAAAGCACGGCACCCATGGCAAACCCACTGCTGTCAACTTGTAGATACATTCTCCTCCCAAAATCTGGGTAGCTAACCACAAATGTTTTCTCAAAAATATTCTTTAGTTTGACAAAAGCCGCCTGGCATTCTTCGTTCCACTCCCACCTTTTGCCCTTTTTCAACAACTCAACTATAGGGTGTATAACGTGTGAATATTCCTTGCAAAATCTCGAGTAATAATTACACACCCCAATAAGCCGTCGGACTTCCCTCACGTTCCTGGGTCGGGGAAAATTCTGTATTAACTCACGTTTGCGATTCTGCATAGCCATCCCATTTCCCGACAATACATGCCCCATGAATTCAATCTCTCTTCGGGCGAATTTGCATTTTCCGATATTTAACTTCAAATTATATCGTCGGAATACTTCTAACAGCTGTTTGAGGTCGTTAATATGTGCAGCCATATTGTTCGAAAACAAAACTATATCATCCACGTACATTATAATCGTTTTCTTTAACTTTTCAGGAATAACATCGTCAAGATAACTAATTAATGCCGCACCACTATTCTTTAAGCAGAAGGCCATTCTTGGAAAACTGTAAGTGTTTCCTTCAAAGGCAAAACTTATAAATTTTTGGGACTCCGGGTGCACCCCAATCTGCCAATATGACGCAGTAAAATCTAACCCGGTAAAGATCTTGGCTTCTTTTATTTTATAAAGCATTTCATCGATTTTCGGCGGTTTTTCACGGCGAGCGACAGTCTTACAATTCAATTTACGGGCATCTAGGCAGAATCTTATGTTATTATTCTTTTTTCGGACTATAACAATGGGACTGACGTAGGGCGTCATTGACTTCTTAATGATCCCATCCTCGATCATCGTATTGATCTGCCTTCTAACTTCATTTCGGTAGATTTGGGGAATTGGATATTGTCTGCAATTGAAGGGCTCATCATCTGTGAGTTCTAATTGAAATTTGTATCCTAACACAGGAATTTTAGATTTTTCAAACACGTCTTGATATTCTTTCACTATTTCCTCCATTTCTCGGCTCTTATCGATCCCACACTCGTCGACCACATTCTTCACTGCAGCACTGACTAAATCAGGGTTCTCCTCGATCGTTCCCGCCATGTCGCAAATACTCAGAGCTTCGTCCCTTGGGCCCTTGACCCCTAAACAATGTTTTTGCCCCATGTCCCTTTGTAGCGTAACCTGCCTGTTACCCACGTCAACGGTGGCGTTATACATTTTTAGGCTATCCATTCCCAAAATTACTGGACGAATTAACCCCTTTATTATTACAGCCGGGAACTCTATCATCATTCCTTGCACCTGCACTTCTGCCCAAATTTGTCGACTCTGGGTCTCGATCCGTTTACCATTTGCTCCACGAATATCCAACTTCCTGGTAGGTAATTCTTCTATTCCGCCGCCCTCCTTCTTAAGTTTGTCATATAATTCCTGCGACACTGCGCTGACATTTGCTCCCGTGTCAATTAAGATGTCTACCGTTCTATTTTTTAACGTCCCCTGCAGAATTAAACACTTACTCGACGTTACACGATGATCAGGTTCTTCTCTTAATAAATCGTCCGCTGACACATAAATAGAATCCATTGCCGTAAGTGCACTGTCCTGCCCGTTTCTGCGTCCGGTATATCCCGCCCATCTATCCCGGACGTCATTGGTTTTCCCGCTCAATGGCACTTACTTCCGCATAATCGCATTTTCTGTCATTTTTACCCTTCCAAGATGTGTTCTCGCCTCTGTGTTTACGTTCCGGATTTAGATCCTTCCCCTCCGGCGAATAAAATTTCTGGTTCCCGCCATTTTGCTTCACCATCCCTTCATTAACACTATTTCGATTATTGTTATTTGCTCTTCCATCCACCATGGCATGATCTACATTTAATGTCTGGTCGAAACGATCTAATCTCTCTATCAAGTCCTCTGTGTTTGTTGGCATTAAATTCCATAACAAATTCTGAATATTATTTGGTAATTGCCTAATTATAATGCGTATGATCTCTCCCATGTCAGCATTTTCATCACACACCTTAAAGGCAGCAATTTTCCTTGTAGCAAAATCGCACATGGTGTCATTCCCGCCCTTAAGATATTTCTCACCCGTCAGCTTGTACTTGAGCTCAAATTTGTGACTCTCGTTCCAATATCTCCGCAAGAATTTGACCTTCCATTCCACATAATTCAGCGGTTCCGGGACTAAAGATTTTAACCAATTTTGGGCCTTGGATGACATCGCCTGTTCGACCAAGTTCAATTTTAAACGTTCCGGCACGTTATTCATCCTAAAATAACTTTCTAACTTGTCAATAAATGACCATGGCTGCTCCCGAGTATCCCCATGAAATTTGATATGATTTGGCAATACTAATGCCGTAGCCGACGCAATGACGCTTCCGCTAAAACTAGTTGCGGCAATTTCTTTTTCTAACTCTTCGATCTTTCGTCTTAAATCAGCCGTTTCCGTTCCAATTCTGCTTTCTTCCGCCTCCGTCACGGATTTCACCTCCTGACGTATTCTATCCTGTATTATAGCATGCGTTTGTTCTATCCTGGCCTCGACCTTCCCAACACGAACATTTTGTTGCTGAGATATTTCAAATACTTCCTCAACACGTGCTTCTACAACCGCCTTTTTCCCGTGCTGTTGCATCACAACTTGATCTAAATTTTCAACATGTTCTTTCAAATGATTTACTTCTAATTTTACATTTTCTATCACTTCCTGCTGTTCCCGCTGACCACGTTGTATCTTAGCATCAAGATGTTCTAATTTACGTTTCCAATTACTAAATTCTAAGGCAGTATCTGCTCTAAGCTGAGCCATTTCGTCCCTCAGTTGCTCCCTGGTGTTACGCAATTCCCGCGTTAAATTTTTATAATTCGCGTCTTGACTGTCAAATCTGGAATTCATATCTGTCTTCATTTGCGTGAGCATCTGAAGTATAAGGCTATTAGTATCCACATTTTCTACTGGTAGGTTCGGGACAACATCCTTCTGCACTAATTGTACTTCTTCCTCTATATTTCGTTCGACTTCAACTTCCGAAACAAAATTCATATTTGCAGCCACCCCGTCCTGCCCTTCGCCGCCATTTTCCCCTTCCGCGACTCGAGCCCTTCTCCCACGAGTTTCCATACTGACACAATGTATTTACAAAATCTTAATTCAACACCAATTACACTCACTAAATAATAATATGATATTTGAAATGGTTGGCATTTACTATTTTCTACTTTCAAATTATTGTTGTGCACATATTTCAGACTTCCTAATGTTTAATAAAATTTCGTGTTTTAATCGTCTCACACGATTTTATACAAAGCTTTATTACCTTCAGCCCCACGTTGGGAACGCCACTGTGATAAAATAATGAATGATTTATTTTATCTAATTTAATTTACTAGCTCAGTTCTTTGGTTCTCATGCTCTCTATACAGAGAAGCCTGGAAGTCTGAAATTATTTATATTCCGAAGGAATTACATACAACGTGGCACAACCATAATTTTGTTTATTAAGAATGGAATTTGAGATTAACAATATAAAAATTCTCTTGCTTGATTTCATGCATTAGGTTCACGGTACCGAATTGTCTGGCGTTGTGAAACGATGGCCCCGCAGTTCGTAGCCCCTTGACTTCCGCGCCGAAAATCCGACTTCGCGCCGGTCGTCGCCGAAGTTGTCTGCTTCTTTCTTGTTGCTCACTTTTCGCACTATTGTTCCAAATTTGTCCTCCCTATTCGCGTCGATGTCCAACTTAAACAATTCAGCTTACATACGCGCCGCTACCACCAGGATGGCAGTCAACCACCAACTCTCTCTGTAGTCCAGCGCCTCCTTCTCGCCCGTCAACAACCTTCGTCACCTAGTAACCGCGACCGTCCAGATTGAAGCGCGGCGTTTGTTTTGTAATATTTTTGTATATTACAGCTGCGTCCGTCCAGATTGAGGCGCGGCCTTTGTTCTGTAATATTTTGTATATTACAATATGTTACGGACAATCATAAGATAATCATGAGTATTGGTTAAATAGAATGCAAAGGGCTTTATATTTGTATACTATCTCGTAAACGACTCTACACTCTAATCAGAAATTAGAACAGAAAATAATCATAATTTTTTTAAAAACAATATGTTTTTGCTTTGAGAGAACCGTCTTATTCAATTAAACATAGTTAATAAAAATAGTTTATTGCTGTCATCAAACAAAAACAATTCAGTATTAAAATTTTGTGTTTAGCACAACACTAAATTTGTGATTACATCGTAGCAAAGCGAATTACATTATAAGCCCTACAAGCAATTATAATACTTGGTGTCGAAATCTAATATGTATAATTCGTTGTAGCTTCATATTTCGCCCTGTCATATACCGAGAACAAACATTTGCAATATAATACAAAAGACAATATTACTTCAACTGTATATGACCGTCATGTTCTTGCCGATTGCTCTTTAAATTTACGCGCTATCTTTTAAATTGCGCATTCTGATTTGTGGTCCCCACTCCTAGATTGGGTCTCATCCCCACCCTTCATCGATTTTCTCATTTGCACCCGAGTTGCCCGCACGCAGCTCCTCAGGTCAGTGAAAGTGCAAAATGTTGTGCAGGTCTGCCCTAGAGGGAGCGCTTGGGGAGTGCAAATACAGATTGGTTGATTGGCGTTGGCATACTATTCCAAACCGTCATGAAGCCACTGCTCTATACCACACAAGTGAAAATACGGTATGGATTTTTCTCTTTAGTCTATACTTTGAAATTCAGCATTAAGCTTCTACTCTTTAGCACTCAATTCGGAGGCTTTGTGTTACATTCCTCATTTTGTAATTTAGAAAATTTTGTTTTTGAGTGCATAATATTTTTTTTTATTTCAACCTCGTGTCTGGCTCGAAGTATATACCAACAAATACCTTAAATTCATTATACATGATATTACACAATATGGTTTTTAACATACCCGCTCTTTTCAGACACCTTATTCATGCATCTCCATTTGCGCCTCTTACATTCATGAAAGGGATCTGTTAGTTTTGGAGGTTTTGTTTCTTCTGGATGGATATCCTTAATGATAAGGGTGGCTGGAGCCAAGTAGACTGTCGAATTACATGATAAATTAAACTATTAGATTTGTTATGCTTTTTAATTTTGCGGATGTATCTCTTTGATTTAATAAACCTAATGTTTTCATTAAATTATGCTGCATTTTACTATAGTTAATGTCAATTTATTTAAATTTTATTTTATATTTTATTAGTAAAATTAGTAGTAAATTAAAAGTTAGGTTTATCTGTTTCCTTTCGTACAGATGTGGGAGGAAAGCAAGGGTTTTTCCTTATCTGAGAGTACTCACACGGGTACGTTAGGATTAATTAATACTGACAAGTCGAAACCTCCTCCGTTTCATTTCTTGCCCCATGGGTCGTTGACCGAGCTAGATGTAACTGACTCATCTGCGAAGGTCTGATCTGTGAATCTGATGACTTTCATTTAGCTAAGGTTTTCTATGTGATATTTAGTGTGAACTGGCGCCAATTACGGAGGTCCGGGATGTAATGAAGATGTTTCCTGAAATTGGCATTGACATCTGTAGATACGGTTGCTCAGGCACAGAGCCTTTCTCACGATTTTCGTGTACGTTAATCATGTTAATTGGCAAAGTAGGTTCCGGATTACGTCTTTTTTGTTAAGGAATGTTACGAACGTTATGATAGTATGCATTGTTACCGATGTAGGTTCTTAAATTTAAACTAACTGTCAAAATGCGGAAACAGGAAGATAATAAATAATGTATGTTATTCTAATTGAGAAAATTCAGTGTTGGTTGGGGAAGTAAAGTAAAAGATAAGAAAAAGATATGCTCTGATTACGTGTTGCAGCTCACCTCTACCAATGAATGATACGACCAATCCTCTACTACGCTTCTCCTATAAGAAACTCAGCTAGCAAATCCCTTATTCTAAAAATCTAGACTTTCCAAAATAAATTTCTCCGTACCTTAACTAAAATTTCCTCTATACCTCTCCGTTCCTCTCAAAAGCGCCCTTATTTACCCTGATGACCTCGGCATTACTCAAATAATTTTCCCTAACATCCCGTCGATTCTATCCCAAAATTCAACAGATTCCTTCAACCGTACATTTCAAAATTGGCCCCCAAAATGCACACCGTCGTCGGCTAAAAGGGAAACTCCCACGTCAGTTTTTTTTATCCATCACAACGGCCGCATCATATCCCCGTGCCACATTCACCCGTTATGACTTTCCAATTTTTTCAAGCAAATTTTTTATAGCAACGATATATATATATATATATATATATATATATATATATATATATATATATATATATATATATATATCCAGTATATCATACTTGGGTGCTGAGGGTCTGCTGAAGCAGAATTAAAAACAAATGAGAATAGAAAAACAATTAAAAATAACAAAGGTAGAATAATACATAAGGTAAAGCAGCATAAGAGATGTGTATTACGCATGGGAAAACAGACAGTACCAGACAAAGATCGGCACGCAGATGGACCGTTCAGGTACAGGATGAAGAATAAATAAGAATCAAGTATAGAAACTTAGGTACCTCCTTGTCAGACCCTAAAAGTGTCCCATACATCAACGAGCCACACTCGTCAGCCTGGCTTACGCCTACTCCATTGTTCGCAATCGGGCTGCAATGAGTTTTAATGCAGTGCAATGCAATGCGGCGGTGACAGAGTCAGAGTTCGTTTGTAGAGAGAGAGAGTTACCCATGTGTGCCTCGCTACTCGTCTATTCAAAACTTTATGAAAATGGATAAAAATGACTTTTTTCTTCGAATTTTATTTTTGTGCTTACTGCCAATTCAGTTTTTTATTTAGCGTTCTTAATTTTCGAAATATTTGCTCTTTTCTACACTAGTGCAAAAGTACTATTCATCTCTTTAAGCTATCAATTTTAGAGGCTAGAAACTTTTTTGTGTCATTTCAAAGCCAAATTTACTCTCATTCTAACTCCTACTATAGTTCCAACTTCTACTCTGGTTCTAACTCCTCTGCGAATAGGCATTTTTCGGAGTGTTCAAAGTCTTTGCGTTCTTATACCTGTAGGCACTGCACGTAATTCTTTCCGTAACAGTGCTTCAGCTACGCTAGATAAAGTAACAGCTTCATCGCTGCGCTAGTTAAAGCTAGAAAATAAACATACCGGTTTACGTCCCTTTTAAATATTTTCTTCACAGAACTCGTAGTTGATAAGAACTGCTGGGGGAACTTTAATAGTGCTGTCACATTTAAAAGGATTAAATTTCTCATTAGCATGAAGGGTACCGTGAGTCAGCCTTAACAGATGAAGTCCGTTCATAACTCCATCTTTATTACTTAAGACCTGCTCACACTATCGAGGGTAAAAATCACATCCAGAGCTCTATCGCTTTCCTTTGCGCTAAATTCCCCCACCCCCAGAACCTTGCTTGTAAATTGTTCTGGCGAGTGTCGCATAAAGAAGTCGGAAGTCCGTCTGCCTCAGTTAAAATGAGCATTAGTAGTAATGAGCTAAGGTACATTATCGTAATCGGAGATTCACAACCAATATTATAAGATTTATGCCTTTGGAAGTTCTCGCGAAACTAACTCCTTACCGAAACAAAGATGGAAGAAAAAAACTACGGTGGGCACCATTGTTTACTCCCTATTTTTTTGTTCCCGGGCCTTTTTCCTGCTTCAAGGGATGCTGAGTTCGACTATTTGCGCCGAGTGCCTAGAATGTTCCCCCAAACATGGCCACGGCAGGACTCGAACATACGAGCCTTCAGACCGAAGCGCTGAGTTGGCACATGCTCTAGCCACCTCGGCCTTCCTTCGGTATTCCCTCCGTACTGATATGACTGCCAGTTCAGTTTTGTTTCATTGAACAGAATTTTCTGGTTCAATATAGTAAATTATCCTCTACGGTTTAGAAATTATTACCTTGACGAGAGATTCTAAAACCTATCTGCAGCTCTCCTGCTTCAAAGTAACGCAGTATGAATCTAGTTTTAAGATTGAAAAACAATTTTTTGTCTCCAATCATGTTATTGAAACTTTGCATTCTGTTAATGCGTACATGATACAAAAGCTTTGTTCAAACGGAAAAAAATGTACAAAATTATGATAAGCAAGATCTTATTAATGATTAGATTTCTGTTTAAAAGTACTAAGCCTGGGAAAGTATTGTGACATGGCATACATAACTTTCGTAGAAAGAGGAACTACTTATTTGCATTTGCATTCAATTTTACTCTTTTGGTGAGAACAAAGACTTTAAGCATGAATAAGTAAAACGTGAGAAACATCCTGATATGTATGGATTACTTGCATACCCCGTCGTAAATCTTATACTAAAGAAATTGTTTGTATGTTTAGCAAACACTTCTGAACAGATAATCCGATTTGTATGAAATGTTCTGCACTTATACATTTTAACATTGAGTATTTCAACATGTCAACTTCCTCTCGAAATTCCTTCAATGATTTTTTTAACGGTTTAATGTAAACCGCAATGCTTCTAGGTGTTGCGGCCAGGGGTGATGGCTGGGTGGGTTGGGGGGCGTGGCAGGGTGAGAGGGGTGGCGCAGGACCCATGGGGCGGGACGGATGGAACGGGGTCTGGCGGTGAGGGCGAGCGGGACAGTGCACGGCAGGGATGGCGGGAGAAGAGAAGCTCAGCGGGGAATGGAGAGGGAGTACGATTGATTGATTGATTCGTTCGTGTTTCCGGGCGCGTCAACTACTTAGGTCATTAGTCCCGTAAGTGTAGGGCGTGTTTTTTCTCGGAAGGTGGCGGTGATATTTTCCCCGCTGCATGGCGAGATCTGGCGCCGACCTACCGTCGACTAGCTGGGTTTTCCCCTCAACCAGGTATCTCCCACCAGCGAGGTACCGCCCCAGCCGGGACAAGCTGTAAGCTCCTGACCGGTCTCCCGGCATGTGTGGTAGTGTAGTGCATGTTAGTATGTGTGTAAGGGGAGAGGATAAGACACGAAAAAGGAAGGAAATATCGCGCGCTGTCCGGAAATATCGCCCTTTGTTAGGGTACTGCTCCGGCATTCGCCTGGTGTTGATCGGAGAAACCACGGAAAACTACCGATCTGAGCAGCCGGCTTCTAGAATTCTCCTCCAGACAGCGACAGAATTCGACCTAGCTGACAAACTAGTGTCGAAGGGGAAGTACGAGTAAGTAAAATTACTTTCATGTACACTATACATAGAAATCATTTCTTTTGCTGTCTGCTAGGTGACTGATTGATTAAATAAATACTCTGTAAAAAACTTTCGAGTTACCTCCAAAGTAATAATAAGACATCTAGAAATTCCCTTTACATGAACTGTACAGAGGACCATGGAAGTAGGTAGTAACCGGAAAAGGCTAAATAAAAATTGTTCCTACATCCTCTAAACCCTAAGCAGGTTAAACCTCCAGTACTCCTAGTACAAGGGTAAAAAAAGAGTTACTTCCGCTAATGGTTTATATTATTTAAAATTTCTGCGTGAATGATAGAAATCATCTATCGTTCGGGCACTTTCGAATTGTGCTGCCAAATTACAAGGTGAAAACGCTGCGAAGGACGTAGTTTGATGATACTGGAGGCTAAAGTATAGTATACACCAAATAGGTAAATTTTATAACGCGTTTTTTAACGTTTCTCTACTCGCGTTCCGCTCTGACACATTATTTTAATTACTCGCGCGGAGCACTGAGTGCGCCAATAATGAAACGATTGTTTATTTTATTACCAAAAACAATAATTGCGACATAAAAGTGACAAATAAGTGGTATTTATTAAGAAAAATGGTAACTTATTCCACAAAACCATAACCAGTGTTAATTAAATGAAGTTTACAATATGAAAAGAATTGTACGCTTCTAAAAGAATAA
This sequence comes from Acheta domesticus, assembly GCA_031308135.1. Taxonomy (NCBI): domain Eukaryota; kingdom Metazoa; phylum Arthropoda; class Insecta; order Orthoptera; family Gryllidae; genus Acheta; species Acheta domesticus. The sequence continues at coordinate 15,632,589 of JAHLJT010002406.1, forward strand.
CGCCGCCGAAATAGCTCAGGTGGAAGAGCGTTCGACTGAACATCTAATGGTCCCTGGTTCGATCCCGGGTTTCGGCAGAAAATTTTCCTATTATTATAAAAAATTAACGACACTAAATTAACTGCAAACGCGATTAGAATGTTGCATTTCGCGAGCCCACGTACCTCATGTAATAGTCCACATTGACTCGCGAATACAATGGGTTGCATCTTCACTTGCGCAATGATTCTCTGTTTTATAACTGATGAAAAGGAAAATCCAAAACTCTAAATATTGAGGAAACTCGAGATGTATGTTAACTTTCTTGTTAGAGTTATTAGTTCGTGCAATATCGTCAGATGTATTTTCCTCCGTCTTTTCAATCTGCTGTTAAGAGAACTACTGTCTAGCAACGAATAAGAATCAACTATAACAATTAAAACGTCATCTTAACAATTAGCTTTCCACTTCATGACTACCTCTAATGTAAGCCACGTATTACTTGGGAAACTAGGAGAATGTCGAGTAGCACGCATTTCTTTGACTCATGCGTTTGACTCATGACTTTTAACCGAATTCGATAGCAAACTTCACAAACTTTGAAAGGACTACTATCCGGAGCACTTCACACATCACGAACGATTTTATAGTTTGCCATGTAATATGGTCGGTGCATAAGAAAAAATGACTCATCTCAAAAAAAAAAAAATTGACTATCTGAAGAAATATATTGACAAAATAGTCTATTTTACATGAAAAAAATTCAAAAAAATAGTTCACAACATAGGCGAAACTGATGAAGTGAAATTTTTTTTACAAAGTAAACTACTCATTAAAACCATTCTCATGAAAAATTATGTTTTACTTGCATTATTTTTGTTGGACACCGACGGCATGCGGCCGGCTGACCATCCTCAAACGCCGCACACGGCGTGGAAGTGGCGTCTTCCCCAGCCCTGCGTCCGTCGAAGACGCGTTTGTTTATATTAAGCGGCCTAAACAGATTTCGCTGAGCGGCGCGGAGATTAAGGCCATAACTCGCGGCTGTCTCATTAAAGCAGCCCCGGCCCTCCATTACCTGCCCACGGCCGGCCGGTCGGGCGGGCGGGCGGGCGGGCGGGCGGCCGATGGCTGGACGGCTGGAGCGCTGGCTGGCTGGCCGGTCGGCGGGGAGGCGCGATGGCCGACGGGCTGGAGCGGAGCGGAGCGAGTCATGTGGCGGGGAGGAGCGGGGGAGAAAGGAGGAGAGGGGCCGATCTCGCGTGCTTCTAATTGCGGTGGCGGCGGCCGGCTGTTGGTTGCTTGACAAAATGGCGCCCGTGCTGTTGCTATGGCGATGGGACCCGCCTGGGTTTAGGCTCCTTCAACAGGAAACGTTTAAAAAATGTATTGTTTCTTCCAATAGTAAAGTGAAATTTTGGCTGTTGAAACTTGGCATTTACAAATACGCTACATGATGTTATGAATATATTCAAAGAAATTATCAAACTTTTAATTCGAGGTCATTGTACAAATTGTTTTTAACAATTGATTAGGTACACATCAGAGCATTTTTTTACAGTATGCAGCACTTCGTATTTCGTGAAGTTCGTTTTTCAAATACTTCATATTTCATGAATAGAATAAAATAGTTCGTATTTCGTGAATAGTTCGTTCGTCTGCATTTCGTTGATAGACTTACACCTATTGTACACCACGAGGGCGAGTGTGTGGTATTCGCTCCTACAAGAATATATATAGCTGAGAAAAAATCCAATTCAACAAGAGTGTTCAATATTCTATTCTTTTATTCTTTTGCGTTGCTCTCACAAAAATAAGTGATTACAAAATATTTAAAATATAATGTAACTCCAATTATTTATATGGAATAATTAAGAGAAAAATATGTTATTGAAACCAAAATATGGTATTGCTCTCAAGTTAAAGAACAACTTCTATTTTATAGAAACTGTCTTAACTTCTTTTACTAAAATTTCTTCTAAAATAGTTCTTTTATGCAGTAATTTTCTGCAAACGAATTTGCAAATGCAAATGAATATTTTCATAGCTTTTGTTGTATTTACAATACAAGTGATTTTTCCAATAATTATCAATAATTGAAGAATGTGTACATTCATGACTAGATTTGGGTATGTTAATAAGCCATTAACAGCAATGAAATATTTACATTTGCTATTCAGATCTAAAAAGTTACATATTCTACAGTATTTCAATAAATATTACTAACTTTTTTCTATCTTTATTTCTTCCCTTTATTTATTTATTTATTTAACGTCAAAACCGATTAAAAAAACGACGCTGTGGGGAGAAATGAATTTTAGTTTAATTTTGAATACAGAAAGAAACGAACGTTTTTTACAAGGATTGTTAACAAACTATTCGCTCCGATGTAATAAAATCTATTTTCACCGGTAAATCCGCTGTAGATTTGGGCTCTTATCCTTTATCATGTCTCTCTTGGAGGAATAATACTTCCTCCCGCGACAACATGGAGAACGATAATTTTCTAGGTAAAAGAAAGAAATCTCTGAGTATAAAAAAATAAATACTTATATAATATAAACTATTTATATTAAAACGAAGTATTTTAACGACCTTTATATAAACTTTATTCACGATTAATTATTTACTTTGCCCTGTTTTTGTTTAATTTTAGTTTGAAATCTGAATTTCAAAATACTGGCACGTAGTGGAGATACATCAAGAAGTTTTCAACAGCAATCGCATGGTTCCAAATTATTTCTCGTTTGCGTGTGAGGCACCAATAAATGTGTGGAGTATTGTTTGAATCTGACATGTTTGAATTATTACCAGGCGAAGTGATATTTTCCTGAACATGCAACTTTTATAGCATCGTTAGCCGTGTCGTAATATTTTCAGTAGTTTATATCTCTCGTAAAAAATAAGGTAAATACCCAACAATAAAAAAAAATATTGAATTTCATGTTTCAAAATGGGAAACATGTTTCAAATGCGCTTTTTAGTAAGATGGAAGTTATAATTTGATTTACGCTTTAATTGTGAACATATTAGTCTGTATTTTGGGTTAGAACATCAAACAGTGTTTCACGAAATGTATTTTAAGTGTGATTCAAGCATGTTTGCCAAGTCTGACACAAGCCACGGTCTACTTTGCTGTAAAAAATTGAAACGAAAAAGAAACTAGAAGTTCAATTCATACAAAATGTAAAAAAATAGTATTACGAATATAACTGATTTTATTATTATATTTTATACGCTGATGACAAAGCGATAACACAAGAGAATGAAAAGAAGCTACAAATGTCCATTTTTTCACCTTAATGAAAATCATCAAAGAACCTAAAATGTCCGCTCAGAAAATCGTAAGTCATGGCATTTCGAAGCAAGTATCCAGTAAGTTCCAAAATAGCAATAGGCTACGGTGTAGAACAAGTTAATAACTTAACGTACTTTTAATATTGATCATGAGGTAGGAGTGAAACTGGTGAAATTCCAAAACGTTTGAGGAACGATGCATTAAGCATTTGAGAAACCGAAAGCGAATGGAGACATGGCCTAAATTTTACACAGCAATTCCAGTCCCCACACTCATGTACGCCAGCGAAACATGTGGAAACACGAAGAAGATCAAAAACAAAATGCAAACTGCTGAAGAACCGCAGAAATGAAATTTCTGCGAAACACACTAGGGTGCTCGCTATTCGACAAGAAACGTAACTTTGGAATAAGCTAGACGTTTTTGAAAGTAAAAGAATTGTACGAAAACATTCTCAAAGAAAAAATAAGATGGTGAAGATGAGAACAAGAAGAAGATAAATAATTTGCCTAATGTTCCGTTAAGAAACAGATTACAGATATACAGCGCATGAGTAAATAACATTGGACGTCTCGATAAATTATGCTTAAATAATGACTTCTCCCTTTGTGATCGGAATTTTTCGCTAGCTATAAAAAAATAATTTCAATGCCTGACCAATAATGTTCACTGGTTATAATGACTTGGCAGATAGAACAGACGTTGCCTACCTTAACTGAAAAAATTCTAAATCAAGTAAATAGTAGAAATGTACGATCGTGAACGAGTGATTAACGTACAACACGTCTACGATCAAATCTTAGCATAAAAAATAGCAATAACTGCAAAATCCTGAAAATATATTCTGGCATGTTGTTTGCAATGTGACTGCAACCTCGTATTCAAGACAGGAATTAAACCCACGACACAAAAATAAACATGAAGATATTCAACATCGCCATCAATAAATAACTGAATTTATCGTCTGCAGATAATTCCATCCGAGGTGGAGTAAAATATCTTGAAGGCTTCAGTACTGAACCGTTTCCACACAGTACTTCGACAGAATAAATATTCGATTTAAATTTGCTACTCAATTATTGTTCATAGAGAAATAAAATGGATTCTATACAACACTTTCCGTTTGCTATTTGAAAATTTAATATTGCATCCATTCAATTCTGAGGTCTTCCAATTATTTATTAGGATACAGAATTAACAAGAAAAATCATGAAATTGTTCTGGAAATATTGTAGGTCTACTTAGAGGGAGAGGGTACAAGAGTGAGAGAGGGAGGGAGAGAGAGGGAGGGAGAGAGAGGGAGGGAGTGAGAGAGAGGAAGAGAATATGTGTTCATGCTCAATCAATGAAAAGTAAATATAACATTCTGACAATACTCTTTAAGAAATGTAACCTGCAATATATGATAACATACTAAACATATACTCTTTGCTTCGGATGTTAGATCACATGTCACATGATGTAAGTCGACTAAAAGACAGTAAAACCTTGCCGAATACGCTAAATTTTGAGTAATAATTGAGAAGTGTAACTTTTTAATTTATTTATTTTGAGTCGCGTCGACTGCTGAGGTTAATAGCGACTAATACATATTACAATGAAAAGAACATTAAAACACGTACATTCCATTGTTATTCATAGCTAAGCTGTACTATACAATGTAATGCATAGCTCATTTACTAGCTCATCATGCCTACAGCTCAGTTGTAGTTAATGACTATTCATTGTATATTACATTGTATAGTCATTAAGGTTCCAAGTTTACAATGTCGACACACATACACACACGCATTTTACATTCTTTTTAAGAAGTATTCCATTGCTTTTCTACGATCCTGTTCGTGTGTTTACAACTATCATTCACACATTCATTTATTTTTGAGTATAATATATACAACTAGCGTACCCGTGCGAGAACTCTCGCATGGTAAACGCCACCCTTTCCCTATCAATTTGTCTATCCTTTCCATTTAGAAGGAAAGTTGTGAATGAATCGTGTTTATTTGTTTAGAAAATGTATAAATGTAACTTTGAATGTTCTTTTGTATTTAATTCTAATGTATTTACAGAATATCAAACAAAAATAACAACGCAATTGATATTGGACACAAAATTTCAATAAAAGTTTATTCAGCATTATAGCGAGATGTTCTTGAAACGTTCTTTAAAAACGTTTGAATAAATTATTCAATCTTCCTTTAGAGTTAGCTTTTCGCTTTATTTGATATTCACAAAATTATTACAACAGTTTTTTACTTGAGAAAGCCTAGTAAAGTAGTGCGAAAATACCGGATCGGGCTAGTTCAACTCTACTCTTTGCAATGTTATTTAACCTTCCTTGATTTGTTATGAGGAACAGAGGGAGCCTTGGACAGTGAGGGTGCCAGCTTGCTAGGGTGCGAAAATTAAAAAAAATATTTGTATACTAAAAAGTATTGGATTATTTTCTGTGTTGTTACGTATCTCAAGAAAAGCAATTCCGAGCCAATAAATAATCAAACTAATATTTTCACCTCCCTATTTCCATTCTAAGACGGAACGTTCTTAACCGGTGTTTATTTGTTTATAAATGTATAAAGATAACTTGCAATGTACTAACGCAATATCTAATAAAAATAAAAAGCAATGCAATTGATGTTTAAAAGAACTTTTGAATAAAGATTTTTTGAGTATCATGGAGAGTTTTCTTGGAACAATCCACAAAACTTACTTAAAGAAAACCTTTGAAGTAATTATTCAATATTTTTTGACAGTTAGCTTTTAGATTTTCGTCATAGTCACAAAACATTTTAGCTTCTTACTTTTGAGAAAGCTATATGTCTGAACCCGCTGACTTGAAAATTTATTCGAATCACTGCTGATAACGTAAATACTGGTACAAGTAAAACACAAACACACTCTTCATTCTTCACTGCACATCCACATCCCTGCACAATTAGGTGTATAGCTCTTATAGACCACGGCAAAAAAGGAACTGAATGGTTTCACTGCGCGTATAAGAAACATTATGCAAATAAACCTCGTCAGACTGCACAAACCACGGTGTATACAGAAAGCGTAAATACAAGATAGAGGAATCTAAGCCTTCTAAGCGTGTCGTCACAAAAATGGCTACCAGCAACGAAGGTTGAAATATTTAAATGGCGTTAGTGGTATTGAAGCGCCGAACCGAAAATTTAATTGAATGTCCAGAAATGTCTCATCTTGTAGATTATAGTGTGAGGAACGTTTCTTTGAGGTCTTTGGCCTCAGAAGTTTAGTTTTTAAGGCGCTAGAACGCTTTGTTTAGGAGTTATTTAACTATTTAGATCTCGACGTGTAGTCCGCCCGCCCGCATAAGCGGGTTGCATTTGAAATGAATATTTAGATGCGCGTTTTTTTCAACAAATCCTTGGCTTTTTTCATCTTGGATTATTAAAACAGGATCCGCATAATTTGTTACTAAAATTGAAGCCGCTCAGGACTAAGAAAAGTTTAGAGCAGGGCCGCTCAAGCAGAGCAAATCGGCAGCGCGGAGCCGTGTTGTCAGCCGAGAGCGGGACACCGGAGCCCGAGCGTTGCGCGCCTTGCGATAACCTCTGTCAGTGTCCGGTATCTCCAGTCGCGGAAACGTGGGAGTCGACGCGAGCACTTCGCAGACCAGAGGATCCTTCGCCCACCAGAGCACACGACATTATACAGTTAATCACGCTGATGAAAATGAAAAGTACGCTGGAGAACGAATGGAAGTTTTTAGTGCTCTGAAAAACAATACCTACACTAGGAGTACGTTTTGGATGTATTTTGATGTTTTTGTTGTTTCGACAGTAAAATAACACAATACACAAGAGTTCAATTTTATTGCATACCGATACTACAACGTGAGCATTTAGGTAAAGAACTTCCCACAAAACCGTTTTCCAAAACTGCATCGGCATGCTGCTCGATTGTTCAGTATGTTTGGATCAACACATAACTGTGAGCAATTTTTTGCTTCTTTGAAAATTTGTAAATCTCGTATGAGAAGTACAATTACAGATCACAATCTGAAATGCATGCTACGGCTCAACAGCATCGTGTCATCTCTTCCAATCATAAAAAGTATATTCCGAGAAAAATCATTTAAAAGGAGCAAGAAAAATTCTTGATTTTGCAATTAGCTTCAATTTTTTAATTTTAATTTCCTTTACTTTTAGAATTTGTATTACCAGTTTATTTAATAACATTTTTTGGGTACCTATAATACTTTTCATATTTAGCAGCATGATAAACTGTGTAATGTCGCCGAAATTAAATTTCTTTATGTTATTGAGTACTTTTTTGCAACTTAACATTTGGCATTGCCGGCGTAATCTGAAAATATATTTTCTTTCCACGCTACTTTGCAAATTGTCGTTTTTTTTTATTTTTCAAAACACACTTATATGTTTATATCTAGTACATGTTCCAATAAATGTTACAAAACTATTTCACTGCTTTTTCTGTCGTAATATCCTTTCTCAGAGCAGTGAGACGTTTTTAGTCCGAGAAATGGAAAATACCCCGTAGAAATACGACGCGACCCACTGTGCCGCATGCCGCCGATCGATATTTGATGACGTCATTTGCTCTTTCTGGGCGACAGAGGAGAGAGCAACCGGCAGCTCCTCCTCGGAGCAAATGGTTGAGCGGCCCTGGTTTAGAGAGTCGTTTTATAATGCTGTAAATATCTATAGATTAAACAATGTATTTGTTTTAATTGAGGATACGATATAAAAAGCGACATCTTCCAATTCAGATCTGATGTGTAATTTAGTGGCAGGAAAGGATTCTTTGATAAATATTGCTACTCCGCTAGATACACAATGGTTATTAGTTCTATTTTTATTGGAACATTTGAAACCTTTTAATTTTTCCTTTTTGTTGCGTTTGATATTAGTTTCGTGTAAAAATATCACATCTGAAAGTTTTTTCTGGCACATTTGTTGTCCTTTTTCATATCTCCCAAATATTCTCTCAGATGGAGTTATTGTTAGGGATCCCTGAAGTTTTAGTGAGAAAGTTCAATTATATTGTCTTCCCTTGTTTTTAAAATAATACTACAACGAATTTCCACCAAATAGTATTCCGTAATCTTCAAAATATTAAAGCGGCGTCCACGTATTCGGAGCTGAATACTGGAACTCTTTTAAGGCACAGTTTCTCTCAATATGTGATTGTGCCACCATGTGTGCCACTGAACACCATGCCATCCATTATAGTTTGCCCGTCACCATCATTCACCCTTCGTGATCACTCTGTCATACTTCATATAGCAAGACAAAGATCAATGTACACTGCCTTCACTTGCACAGAATACAGAACGTGCAGATGTAAACCTCCTCCCAAGACAAAGTTCAACTAGTGGTGCATTCACAGCATGTACTTTCTCGCCCTATTTTCAGTCAAAATTAAGCGGCTAAACCGTTTAGCCAACTTTCTCCAATTGATATTTTCCAATCGATCTAGCTGATGTGGTAGCCCCGTGAATTTGAAACCAATATTTTAATTCTGGGGGACTTGACACGAAACCCCTAGGATATTTTCAAAATTTACAAAAAAGTAATGGATCTTCTTTCAAAATCTGTCCTTGAGGAACAGATTTCATTAACGGAAAAATCTCTATCTTTAATATTTTAGTTGTAGGAAGACTCCGAAAAACAATTGAACTTTTGCAACACTCGAAAAAGCATGGTTTTTAACGATCATTACCAGTGGCGTAGCGTCAGGGGACGCTGAGATGCTGAGCATCCCCGTATATAAGAACCTTAAATACTGTATTGATAATCTTACAAGTGGTCTGTTGAGCGAAACACGTTTTGTATTAATTTTAAATTGATTTCCTATGATTGAATTCGGCGGGCTGTTGAAGCTGGCCTCTGATTGGTTGGAAGCTAAAATACTTCAGCGTCTGCCGCCAGGTTGCGACGAGCAATGACGCATGCGCAGATGGCGAGGTCCCCCTCTCCCCTCTTCATCCCTGGCCCTGAGAAACCCGACTGCTTTACGCTAGCGTCCAGAGCGTCTACTGCGGAAAGAAGCTCGTTTGTGCACGAGAGCGCAGCACACTTCAGGCGTTCAGTAAATTATCTTTCTCTCTCTCTCACTCGGGAGTCCCCGCTTGGTCATGGGTACAAACTGTAGAAATAGTGCCTGACTACTATTTCTTAATTAATATCCAAGAAATTGTATTATCTCTTAAATAGATTACATATTATTTAAGTCTGCAATGTATAAATTAACAAATGGTCTTATTGCCATTCGCGTATAAGAATTAAAGCTGAGCCATTGTATAATTTGCTTTCAAGACATCGGCAGCCCTGACTGCTGTGAGGATTTTGTGGGAAGCGCCTACACCGTCGTAAGCAATCGAGATCGTGGAAGTAGTCCCAGTGTATCTGCCTTGTGTTACGTTCGACTGTTAGACGAAGTAGTTGATAGTGACATTTTGTGTGTTATTGTTGAGCATCCCCAAACGTGTGAGTCACGCTACGCCACTGATCATTACACCTCCACTATTCTCTTCCCTCACACTATCCTACAACAAAATTTAATCAAAACCGATGGAGCCACTTTTTGAAAATTTTGAAAATCTCTTAAGAGGTCCTAGGGAAGCAACAATGACTGCTAATTCGTATGGGATACACATTTCGCCAATTAGCGTTGTTGATACCGCCAACAATAAAATAAAAATGGATAGAAAAATATAATTAAATATATTTTTATATTAATCAAAATTACTCGGTTTATACATGCATTACTCTCCATTTCCACACCTTCTTACGCAAAGTGAAATCATCTATTTTCACATTTAACACAAAGGTTGCAATTTAAAATAGGTTTTAAATAATTTCTAAACTAGTGGTGCTACAGAATGGCACAGACATTTCCGTATTATTTTTCTATTTACTTGGGTCTTCGCTAGCTATTCGGAATGCCACATACTCTTTCTTACCAGCTGCTATTATCACCGCCAAAAGTACATTTTTTTGTCATTTTCTTAATTTTTCCGTTTCCTATTGGTAGAAAAGAAATATTAATTTTACAATATTAAAACACACACAAACCTAGTCCTAAATGGCAATTTTCTTTTAAAAATTTTGTGCCGTTTTAAAGAAAATGGCGTTTTAGCGCTACTAAAAATGCGAAATTTGAAGCTCATTTCACAGAAAATTTTTGAGTTTTCAAAACACTTTATTGGAAGTTATTTGAAGCACTTACTCTCACAAATATAATGTTTGCAAATTGCTGGTAATGTGCATTTTAAAGATGTGAGAGATATTTCAAAAAATTACATTTATATAATTTTTAAAAAAACAAAAAATAACTCAAAATAAACTTTACGCTATAGTAAACAGTGTAATTAGCACTATCCATTTCAAAAGTTCCAAGAAACAATTTGCATATGAGAAAATGGCATTTGAGCGTTTCTGAAAATGCGGAAATTTGAGCTAGTTTTCACAGAAAACGGTTGTGTTTTCGAGAAACTTTACTTGACATTATTTAAAGCTCATGTACTCCTTAATATAATAATGTCAACAAATCAAGGCTAACGTAAATATTAACGACTTGAGAGACAAGTCAAAAAAATTACATTTTTGCAATTTTCGAAAAAACAAAAGAATACAGCTATATGGCGTTTTTGTCATCTCATAAAAATACATTGGGCACTATACCTACCAAAAGTTTAAAGAAAAAATTTGGAGCCGTTTTCGAGAAAATATTGTTTTTGTAATTATTTAAAATTGCACATATTGTACGCAATATTGCGCGAAAAATACTAAAATGTTCGAAACAATCTACATGACCTTAAAGAACTCACTATCAAGAAAAAAATTATTTGAAGGAAAAATCTATATCTTCAATTTTGTAGAGAAACACGCCGAAAAAAATTCAAACTTTCAGAATTTTCGAAAATTCAGAGTTATCCATGAAAATCGGACCTATTCCACCTTAATTAGTATATTTTACTCCATTCTTACAAGAAATTTAAAGAAAAAATTTGGAGCCATTTTTGAGAAAATTTTGAAAATGTCCGGGGAGCTTCATGTAAAGTACCCTAAATCTTTTTCAAAACCTCAAAGCTTTGACTAGAACCAGATCGATCGGGGAATATCCATTTTGGAAGAAATCGTACGTATGGTTTAGGCGCTAGCAGTGTTCACAGACGGACGGACAGACGGACGGACAGACGGACGGACAGACGGACGGACAGACGGACGGACAGACGGACGGACAGACGGACGGACAGACGGACGGACAGACGGACGGACAGACGGACGGACAGACGGACGGACAGACGGACGGACAGACGGACGGACAGACGGGCGGACAGACGGACGGACGGACAGACGGACAGACGGACGGACGGACAGACGGAACGGACGGACGTTTTCTTTGAATTGGTTTTTCGGTAACAAGGACCCACAAAACAGGGTTTCTGGCTACACCACGTGTTAGGGGATTTTTTTCCTTTATTTAGCAACTGGTTGTATCCACTTTCTCGTTTTCACGGCCCCGCAATGAATTTTTTTCCACCGAAAATTCGCCATTTTTTCGCGCAGCAACTTTCCCTGTACTACGTATATCGTTCCGTGTATACGTACGTATACGGGAAAGTAAAAATTAGTTTTAAAACATGTAAGAAAACCTCTAAAGCAGGGCCGCTCAACCATTTGCTCCGAGGAGGAGCCTCCCGTTGCTCTTTTCTCTTTCGCCGCAGAAAGAGCAATGACGTCATCAAATATCGATCGGTGGCATGTGGCACAGTGGGTCGCGTCGTATTTCTACGGGGTATTTTCCGTTGTTCGGAATGAAAAAATCTCACAGCTCTGGAAAAGGATATTACGATAGAAAAAACAGTATGATACTTTTGTAACATTAATTGGAACAGTTTCTAGATACAAACGTATTAGTGTAATTTGGAAATTAAAAAAACGACAATTTGCAATGCAGCATGGAAAGAAAAGTATCTTTTTGCAGATTGCGACGGCAATGCCAATTGTTTATTTGCAAAAAAGTGCTCAATAACATAAAGAAATTTAATAGCGGTGACATTACACTGTTTATCATGCTGCTAAATATGAAAAGTATTATAAAGGTTGCACAAAAAATGTGATTAACTATAAACTAGTAATAAAAATACTAAAAATAAAGGAAATTAAAATTAAAAAACAAAGTTGATTGCAAAATCAAATACTCTTATTACATCTTTTAAGTGTTTTTTCTCGCAATATACTTTCTATATTTGTAAGAGATGACATGGTTCTATTGAGCCGTGACATGCATTTCAGATTGTGAACTGTAATTGTACTTCTCATTCGAGTTTTACAAATTTACAAAGCAGCAAAAAATTGCTCACAGTTTTATGTTGATCCAAACGTACTTAACAATCGAGCAGCATTACGATGCAGTTTTGGAAAACGGTTTTGTCGGAAGTTCTTTCCCTAAATGCTCACGTTGTAGTATCGATATGCAATAAAATTAAACTTTGGTATTGTGCTATTTTACTGTCAAAACAATATAAGAACATCAAAATACATCCAAAACTTACTTCTAGTGAGGCATTGTTTTTCAGAACACTGAAAACTTCCTTTTGTTCTTCTTCAGCGTACTTCTCATTTTCATCAGCATGATTAAATGTATAATGTCTTTGCAAATTAAACTTATTCACGTGCTTGAACCCTTTATGTAAACTAAACATTTGGTATAGCTGCCGTAGTCGGCGAAAAAATACTTTTCTTCCCATACTGCATTGAAAATTGTCGGTGTAGATGCTCTGGTCTGTGAAGTGCTCGCGTCGACTTCCATGTTTCCGCGACTGGAGTTACCGGGACACTGTGACAGTGGTTATCGCAAGGCGCGCAACGCTCTGGCTCCGGTGTCCCGCTCTCGGCTGACAACATGGCTCCGCGCTGCCGATTTGCTCTGCTTGAGCGGCCCTGCTCTAAAGTAAGAAACACACAAAGACATTTGAAATAATACACAAATTCTAACTTATATTGAAACATTTTTCCAAACAAACCGACTGAAAATTGAGCGCCAGGAAACAATTCCAAGTAATTAACGGAACCAATATCAATTAGCCCGTTACCGTGCTAGCTCAGCCTATTTGTAGGTTCCTGCTCAGTAACAATTCACTTTCCTGCGATCAGCAAAATTGCCACTGGATCCGCCCTCCATTCGGAGTAGGGTGAAATCTGAAAGTAATTCTATACCTATCTGCACAACTAACGTTCTAAATTGCAAAAAAATAATCCATTAAATTTCATGTAAACAGATAACATTTTTATTCGAGATCCAGTACTTCCCTCGTTACTTCCTGAGAACAATCCTTTTTAATAACATTCTTTTCAAAACGTAATATTTGATCATGACCTATTACTCAGTTCATAGCTACCATACCAGAGCTCTCTTGGTTGTAGTGGAATGGCACTTTTTAGAACCAAACCCAGGCTTTTGCGACGTCTTCCGGGGTCATCTGCTTCGCTCTTCTTCAACAGTTCAAGTCTTTCCAACTAATATTTACACAAGAATGAATTAATTACAAATTCTCGCGTAATGATTCTAATATACCACAACTTAGTAATCGCCACACGACCGGCATTTACAGCACCCCAGTGTCTGCTCAATTATTATAAACAAACTGAGAGCGCATCATAGCAACGTTCCAACAACCGCACATGTTCGAGTTTCACGTACACTTCTTGACGTTCGCCGTCAACCATCCAACCCGCCATGTTTTGTATGTCACAATATAGAATCCGATTGAGCCACTATTCATTTTACGTTCACAAAGCGCAGTAAATTGGAAGCGGCCGACTATGTTTGTCGTTAAACACAAAATGCTCATATTTTCAAAAAACATCAACGTGAACTTATTTGAAGCTCTGGTTTTGATGAACACATTTCTTCAAGAGAAAAAAATTATCTTCACAATTGATTTTTCGAAAATTTGAAAAAAAAAATTCGGCGTTTTCCTACAACTACAATTTGTGAAAATACATTGTTAGCTATATATGTTGTGTATCTGTATGAGTTGTATAGCTGTTAATGTTATACTCCCGTTCAAAAAATCCTAACACCCAGTGGACCTGTGCATAACTTTCATACGGGATATGAACCTTTAAAGTTGAAATTTCAAAATTATAATCGCCCTAAAAATACTTGCAGGAATACTTGATGCGAATAGTTAGAATTTAGTACAGCCATATTTTATGTGTTTTGTTTTCTAATATGAACATAAATGATGACCTGTAAGCTATATTTCTGCGTTATTTTTTAATGCTAATACAAGATCATTCTCAATTAGTTCGGAAAATTCTCTCTCAAAATCTTTTATAGGTACATTTGTTTTCTCTGAGTTGCTTAACACTTCCATATTTTTGCCCCCTAATTTTTTAAAATTTGAAACCCCACAAACTCTGATTTGTGTTGTGAAGCCGAATGTATGTAAGCATTAAACGGTTACTATATTTTATGAATATAATGAATAAGTTGTAAGTCACGTGAAATTGAAAATCGATCATTGCATGATTCAAAAATGTATTCTGTAGTATTACTTACAGTTATTGTTTTCTTCGTATTCACTTGATGTTCTTAAAATTTAATGTCCCAAGGTAATTTGAAAATTTATTATAAGAATTACGCACGAACTTCTTCACTCTTACGAATTCACAACGAATCATGCCGGGCGATATTAATTTAATATTGCTCATTTGTCGATAATGTTTTGCCAAGGAAGAAAATTGTGGTGTCGTGGACTGAAAATAACCACGAGATAATGGGTTTTAATCAATCCCACCAAAATACATCTATTTAGATGGCATTGGTTTAATTCTCTGTTTACCCACCAACATTTATTTATTCAATAGGTTTACAATGTATTATTTAACATTTTCCTATAACCATTATACTGTAATATACAAAATATTACAGAACAAACGCCGCGCCTTAATCTGGACGGACGGAGCTGTAATATACAAAAATATTACAAAACAAACGCCGCGCTTCAATCTGGACGGTCGCGGTTACTAGGTAACGAAGGTTGTTGACGGGTGAGAAGGGGGCGCTGGACTAGGAGAGTTGGTGGTTGACTGGCATGGTGGTGGTAGCGGCGCGAATGCAATCCGATTTTTTTAAGTAAGACATCGACGCGAATAGGGAGGACAAATTGTGGAACAATAGTGCAAGAAATGAGCAGCAAGAAAGAAGCAGAGGACTTCGGCGACGACCGGCGCGAAGACGGATTTTCGGCGCGGAAGTCAAGGGGCTACGAACTGCGGGGCCATCGTTTCACAACGCCAGACAATTCGGTACCGTGAACCTGATGCATGAAATCAAGCAAGAGAATTTTTATATTGTTAATCTCAAATTCCATTCTTAATAAACAAAATTATTGTTGTGCCACGTTGTATGTAATTCCTTCGGAATATAAATAATTTCAGACTTCTAGGCTTCTCTGTATAGAGAGCATGAGAACCAAAGAACTGAGCTAGCAAATTAAAGGTAAAATTAATCATTATTATTATTTTATCACAATACATATTTTATATTTTATATTGTTACATTATTTTTATTATTTTTTTCACTTTATCTTATTTTTACAATCTTCTTGTTTAATTTTTTCTTCATATTTTTTTAATATTCCGTGTATCCATGTTGTTTTTTGTCTACCTCTTTTTCTTCTACCAATAGGTATCCAATTTAATAATTTTTTAATGCTAATACAAGATCATTCTCAATTAGTTCGCAATTAATTACCCACTAACATAGCAGTGCTAAAACACACAAAAACACATTTTTGGAAATTTCTTAGAGTTTTCTGTGCGGATTCGAAAGCAAGTTATCAGTTCCTCACCAGGAGAGCGAGACGCCTCGAATGCCACAATATATGTCTCGATTGGTGCACGCGAAGTGCTCGAACCGTGAGTGATGGAACCGCACACTCGCAGTTAGTCAAATACTTTGTAGGGATATTTTAAAATAAACTTCGCAGGTGGTAGCTTCTGGATTTTTAATCATTACGGATTCCGAGTTTGCAGTACCACTGCTGCAAACTCGGAATTTAAAGAACTGTTGTACTTTATGTATATGTATAGCTAGGTTTTTGGTGGATCACGTTACAGTATCGCGGAATAATTATTAAATTTTATTATAAATGTATAACAATTTCTATTAAAACAAGAATTAATTTGAAGTGTATTCCGGGACCTCTAAATGTATACATAAAGCAAAATGTATATTATTGACATTTATGTGTATGTGTGTGTGTCCAACAGCGTTTTGGCTGCTGCAGACCGCTGGTCATTGCCCTAAAGCAGTATTGTCAAGGTCGATGCCACGAGCGGGAGTCTACGAGCGTGGCACGAGTGCCACGACGAAATCTCCCCTCTACGCAGTTCATCACCCCGTCACCAGAGACAACGCCATCCCTACTGTAAAACGGCGGGGTTACTAATAGTTTCCCTTCCCGACGCTAGTTGCGCAGAGACGCTCGTGGCATGGCACGGTGCCACGAGACGTCAGTAGAAGACCTTGACACCACTGCCCTACGGAACTAACACCCCGTCATTGCCTGGTTGCAGACGGCGACGCGGCGCCTGGGGCTGTGCTGCACCAACTGCGGCACGCGCGCCACCACGCTGTGGCGGCGCAACAACGAGGGCGAGCCCGTGTGCAACGCGTGCGGCCTCTACTTCAAGCTGCACGGCGTCAACCGGCCGCTGGCCATGCGCAAGGACGGCATCCAGACGCGCAAGCGGAAGCCCAAGAAGGCGGCGCAGGGCCAGCAGGGCGGCTCCTCGACCGCCGCCGCGGCCTCCTCGGCCGCCGGGGCCACCGCCGCGCCCACCTCCGCGGGCGCGGGGGCGGCGGTTGGCGGCGGTGGAGGCGGCGCGGGGGCGGAGCGCGCGGCGGACGACCGGCCAGGGGGTGAGTACGCCAGGATGAAGGGCAGATGTCACGGTATGGCAGACATGGCACGTGCCATGGGCGCCACTTGCAAGGGGCGCTATCTAGAGTATGCCTGCTAAAACAACCCTAATTTGAAGTACCCTGACAGGGGCGCAAATTCTATGCTGGCCATGGGTGCCGAAACCCCTAGATACGCCTCTGCTTGTAGGTTGTTTGATTAACTGATTACACTTGTATGTATTTCGGGGCTCGTCAATTGTTAGGTCATTAATTCCGTTAATGTAGTACAAGTTTTGATCGTGGGAATGGAGTTACGTTCCCCTGCTGGATAGCGAGGTTTTCCCCAACCAAGTATCTCCCACCTGCGGGGCACCGCACCAACAGGTGTATTATTGATTGATTACTTTCCGGGCGCGACAACACTAAGGTTATACGTCCCGTAAATGTAGTGCATGTTTTGTCGCTGTTGTTGTTGTTGTAGTAGTAGTAGTAGTAGTAATAGTAGGAGGAGGAGGAGGAGTAGGAGGAGGAGGAGGTGGTGGTGGTGGGTGGCGGTGACCTTCCCTCGCTGGATGGCGGAATCCTTTGTCGACCTACACTTCGCTTGCGGGTTTTTTCATCAATGAGGTATCTCCCACCAGTGGGGCAGTGCCTCGGCTGGAACTAGCCTTAAGCTTCCAATTGGTGTTCTAACAAGTGTGGGAGAATTATGCGTGTAAGTGTACGTGTGTGTAAGTAAGAATGTCTAAACGTGAGTGTAAGTAGAGGGGATATAACAAGTAACAGGAAAGAAAGATTGCGCGCGGTCCGTAGCCCATTGTCAGAGTACTGATCCGCAATTCACCTACTGTTGATCGGGGACACTAGGGAAAACTACTGATCAGATCAGCTGGCCACTATAATTCTCCTCCAGACAGAGACTGAATTCGAAAGTCCTACCACTGTCGGGACTCTAACCTAGAACTTCCCAGTCAGTTGCACCACACTGACATCAGTTGATGCCTTGAGCCACCTTTCCGGTCACTGTTTGTCAAAAAATTGCTACTTTGACTAGCTGTGTTCGCGCATTTTCAAATCAGAAGCGTGGCTGCGTTCTTTTTGATTAATCAAACATTCTTTCGTTCCAACTCAAAACTTCCCATGCTAAAATGCAGTTAGGATAACTTAACGACTTCCGAAACTGCCACTGAAGTTTCTGTAAATGAAAGTAAAACAACTCCATTTGTGTTGGGTTATAAATATTCTTTTATATCCTCAAATGAAATTGCATTTTGTAGAGTTATATTTTAAAGTCTTTTACGAACATTTTACAATCATTCGTATCTAAATTTAAACACAGAAATTTAGAAGATGATAGCGTGCACATGAAAACCTTTTTGTACATAGCATATTGTTTGGTCTGCTCTTGTTATTTCGCTATTTTTTAAAGTATTACTTGCGTTCGGGATTCGGAATAAGTTTACCCGTTCGTGTTTGTGGATCTGCTGTTCATCCAAACATCCAAATTTACCTGTCTAATTACCGCGACTCATTTTCTTCCGTCAACGACTATTTGTGCGTTCCGCTGTTCACCTTTGTCCCGACAAGAGTAAGCCTGTTTTTGAGGCCTGAGTTTTTGAGCCTGCCCTGTAGCGATCTCAGAACAGAGTTACGTACGAAGACTTTGACGGTAAAGGCAACCATAAACACTTCTACTTAGCTGTCCGGGATTCGCCGTGTCCTAGACACAGATGAAAATGTTTAGGCCGTCATGGTGAGACATTCTTCAGAGCGAAATGAAGGGTAGGAATTTCGCTTAAGAAGGTCGTAGCATGAAGGCCAAAATGTTGGCATCTATGCTCAGGAAGCGACGTCTCCCGGACAGTCGAATAGAACCTGACTCAGGCTGCGGAAACCTAATCTTTCACGAACACTTTCCCAGTACTGTATCACTCATTGTTAATGGATTGGTGCTCGTCTGTAATATTAGTACTATACACACGAAAGAATTTGTGTGACACTTTTTTTCCACCGCTATGAAATTTGATGTTTTGAGACTCGATTAACTCGGCCCATATGTACAATACCTAAATCCGGACAAAATGACAAAGTATGTTGCAGATCTAATACTTTCAATTATTATATCCTGATCAATCTATGTAGAATACGAGGTGTAAGAAGGGAGTTCACAGTATATTTTCACAGGGTTATCACGCTTTCCCTGCCTTTCATTCCACCATCCACACAATAATTCAAAACTCGCTCCATATGTATAGATCTTTATTACCACGACACGACATTAACGCTAACCGGGTACACCTGATAGATTGTCACGCAGATATTCTGATCGTGGAACTATTATCTCATCTTCCGAAAATTAATGCTATGAAGTAAATAAATAGTCCCCATCGTGCATTCACTATTTACATAAGTAATTTTGCAGAATTAAGTTCAAAACACTTTCTAAATCCGTAAGTTACATCAAATGATGTTTGAATCAAGCTATGCATTACATTCTGCATTACATGCATTAATTTCTGCCAACGTTTCTATTGTGCTCCAGATACAAAATTTAAATAAAAAGGCGTTACATTTATATCCTAACTTGTATGCATTCATAAGGCGATAAATTGGATGGATTGCAGGTCTGCATGTTTGATTTCCACATTTATTTTATTTTAAATAGATTTGATTGCTGATTATGGTATTTGAGAAAATTGGAAGTACACTTCGATGTAATGAAGAAAGGCTTGTGTGAAATTATTCTCTCCGGTCTGTATTGAAAAGTGACCGGTATTATCATGTGTGGGATCTTCCCCCTCGTTTCACCAATTTTTAAAATTCAGCTTCAAAAGATATTACACGTAACCAATATCTGAATTTATAAATAATTTGGGCGCCAGGAAATGGTTACAGTAATATCCCTGATTTTTATTATTAATTCTCATAAATAAAAATCGTATTCGCTCGGTCGATTGGGTTCTTATGAAATCATTGTTGCCTCTTACTACGCAACCAATTACTCAATCTGCCATTCATACGAAGTGGCGAGGGATCTGAAATATCTACCCTAGGATGAACCGTAATGGCAAATGAGAATCAGCCCTCTTTCAACTATGAATTATAGTTTAGTAAGCATGCAGGCTAATTATTTAAATTATAATGGATTGTTACAAATTAGCATTAGGCCATGACCATTTTTTTTTTGTTATTGCAATAACCACGTTATATAACCTTTATCCATTCTTCCTTCTTCGCGCGCACGACGCTTCACGTTCGACATCGCTACGTAAATTCTTGTCTCTGAGTCCAATCTTCATTCTTGTTGAAGTCCACGAGGATCCAAGACCAAGTCGAAACTTCTTCCAATCACTTTACAAACACTGCCTACACACTTTGTCTTGCGCCTCAGGTGGACACTTAATTCAAACTAATTACTTTCCCAAAAACATAATAATATCCCTCTCATCTAATCTTATTCTTCCTTGTTCATCTAACCTCACAATTCAATGGCAAAATTTTATAAGTCCACACTTGTAGCTCTACCGCGAAAATATGCAAAGTTCTCTTTCCAGCATTCATTCCCACGAAATATCACAAGTCTCAGTAAGTATCACTCGAACTCAACACAGCGCTCAAGCGATCTGTTCACCACCACGACACGAGACGGAAAGAATTAATATTCCCCTAGTCAACCCTTCAAAGCTCGCCTTATTTATCTCTCCAATGTTTTAACAAACTTTTTCGAAACATCCGTTGACTTCACCCTTCCCGTCCTATTATTGTACCAATTACAATCTTGTAACTACGGTGCACTCTGCACTCGCTTTTAAACAAACTCATATCACGCTTGTTGCTGCGGTGTCACCCACAAGTATACCCACAAGCTACATCCACAAGCCATACAAACCCTAATCTTCCAAAATTTTATTTGACAAAGTAAACAATTACAATTACAATTCCTATTTCAACTCTGACAGAATACTCCCTACTAAAATCTTCTTGAACCGGAATCCAAACTATTGCGATAGAGAGAGAATAGATTTATTTCCACGCATGAACTTATTAACTTGTTGAGTTATTAGCGACCTCAAAAACAGTTACAGCTTACCATACTCATACACAAACTTCACCCACACCCAGACCGAGTAGGGCGAATTAACAACAGAAAAGACCACTGACAGTTCCCTCCAGTAGCAGCTTAACCGGATTTATATGGCCATAACCTCTTTACGGATGTGGACTGTAACTTGACAACATTGCTTTGTTGATAAGACAGGATCCCAAGAGTCACTATATTTTACGGCGCAATAATATATCGTAATATGAAGTAATAAATTACAACTGTGACGTGATCATGGCATTTTAAGAACGCATTGACGAATAAAATTACTCGTTTGGTTCAAATGGAATGTGAGTGTAAGACGTTTGAACTTTTAAATCTAATGAGTTAAACTTTCAGGTTAATTTAAGGTTTTACTTATTACGATACATTTTTCCGCGATAGAAT
This sequence comes from Acheta domesticus, assembly GCA_031308135.1. Taxonomy (NCBI): domain Eukaryota; kingdom Metazoa; phylum Arthropoda; class Insecta; order Orthoptera; family Gryllidae; genus Acheta; species Acheta domesticus. The sequence goes on from JAHLJT010002406.1 coordinate 15,654,266, forward strand.
TAAGCGACTAGAATGTTTTGTGAACTTCGAGTTACACTAGTGTATCATAGTAAAATTTGCATCTAGATTGCGTATTTTAAAACATTTTATCATTTCTCATTTTTTGAAATGCTTAATAAAGTTAAAATTATATTCCTTTATTTTTTAAATTTTAATATTTAAACCAAGACATTCAAGAGAACAAATAAATTTTTCTTAAAATATCAAGGTAATATTATTACATTATTACATTAACATCCGAATTTACGCCACTTTTTTTGTGGAAAATGTATCATGTTAACATGAGTCCGTAGAGAACGTGTGATATGAAAAAAAGAGCTAATACTTATTTCTCCAGTTTTCAAAGTAATTGCTTCAAATAGTATGAATAAATAACGTAAGCAATTACTCTTATTTAGAGTAATTTCTCCATTGGTGAGTAAGTGCTCGGCCGAGGAGTAATTGCATACTTTTCGTAGGAATAATATCAAGAATTTGCTTCTAGTGCGAAGCAGCTTCTAGTCGAATATTCGAAAGAACTTTTGTCGGTGACTTAAATTGTTGAATGGATAGAAGCGGTATTATACAGAAATGTGAAGCTTTAGGTAGTGAGTGAATGAATGAAGGAAGACTTCCTACGATTTCGCCAACAATGCACAACAATTGTACCACTTAACCTAATACCATAGACACCAACAGGAACAAGCGCGCGTCGCGCGGTAACGTAGACAAACAAAACAGACGACAATCGACCAATTGCAACAGATCAGTTAGTGAACAAATACTCAAAAAGATAAGTAAATGCTCAAAGTTTCAAGAAACTTTTTATCCATATGAAAATAAGCAATTGCTTATGAGAAGTATTAGTTCCTCCTTGTACTCGTGAGCAATTGCTCTGGAGCTCAAGTTTTTTCATATCACTCAATGTCACATTGCTGTGGTTTTTAGTAGATTTTGGATGGACCTTGTGAAGGTCAAGCTTTTGTTATAGAAAGCACTGAAGAAATGCGTTTTTGAATAAACTAGATGAACGTTATTTGTTTTTAATGAAAAGGGAAATATGGTTATGAAAGCAATGCACTTATCAATTACCTCAGGTCAGCTCTTAGTTAGATTCTCTGGTGTCTGATATGTTATGTTTCTTTTGTTCTCTACGCTTTGGTTCGTTCTTTATTCATCAATTCCTTGATCCAGTGTAATTCAGTTGTAGAAACGACATTGTCTCGGTCTCCTTGTGGGGAACTTAAAATTTGTATTCGGATCCGGCCAGAAGATTCTAAGAAATTTCCAAAAACGTGTTTTTGCATGTTTTAGCGCTGCCATATTAGTGCGTATGCCAGGAATTAAACCAACGCCACCCAGACAGATCTATGTAGGTGACGTTGAATACGATAAGTGAATCGCCGGGCGACAGATTTCATTTAATTTGCAACCGTATTAACGCATTTTTAATGTATTGGATTAAAATATCTATTCATTATAAACAGTCAGTTTCAAATGAAATGCTTTATTGATTGGCACAATGTTTCACAGACGGATTTGTCAGTTTCTTCAGGTGCATTTCTTATCAACGATGGGAAATTTTATTAATATTACATCATAAACTGTAGCATAAAATATTGCATTCCTCGTTCGAATTTATTCTTTTATTAATTTTTATAAATAATGATTCAGAAATGTTCCTTGCTTCTTTTCTATTTTCCCGGTCAAGAATTTTAGGATTTTTAAAATCGAAATTGTCAGATCTTTCTATTCTGTTTTGAAATTGAATTTAGTGTCCTTTCGTTTCACAGACAGATTTGTCAGCTTCTTCAGGTGCATCACAAAATAATGACAATAAATGATACTAAAATTACATAAATTTTGTACCAGATATAATATTTGAAATTGTCTATAATCTATAGATATTTTAATCCATTACATTTAACAGGCGGACATGAAAATAAACAAACGCATTTTTAAAAATCAATTTGCAAAACCCTACAAACAGTATTGCCTTGTTCATTTCACACATTCATTCATTTCATTCACTCATCACTCTGTTCATTCATTCACTCAACCTGCGCTCTTTTCCGCAGACGCCAAGGGCAGTCCGGGGGCTGCGACGGGCCGCAGCGACAGCGGCGGCAGCGCCTCCAGCCTGTCCCGGCACGCGTCGCCCGGCGGCGGCGGCGGCGGCGGAGGCGGCGGAGGCGGCGGGGGCGGCGGCGGGGACCGGCCGTACCTTGGGCACACGGCGCTGCTACCCACCGCCGCTGCCTCGGCGCCCGTCAAGATGGAGCCCGTGGAGACCGACGCGGCGGCGGCGGCGTACAACGGCGCGGGATATGGCACACCCATGTCCGCCGGCCACCATCACCACCATCACCATCAGGTGAGGGCGCGGGGAGGGTTAGATATTTTTTTTGCGAGCTGGCCACTTTGGACCACGCAGGCATGCTGACTACGCTATTCAATTCGTCAGGAGGGGGGATCAGCATTAAGCTGGATCTTCTTTTTACTCCCCAGGGCTGTAAGCCCTGGGGGTATGAATGGTGAATGATGATGATAGTGAGTGGTGAAATGACAACACACACACACACACTTTATATATATATATATATATATATATATATATATATATATATATATATATATTGCGACGGAACACGTCGTGTCTTTGCGACGTGCCGGCATTAATCAACCTTCGTCGGGTCAGGGCGTTTATACCCCACGAGAAGTGTTTCTGGCGTGGGTGTCACCGGGACTGTGCGGCGCTCCTGTCGCCGCTCCGTCGCCAGGCCCTGCCGGTTGGTTATCAATTGTTTTCAAGGATTCTCCCCCCCAGGAAATCCTAATTGGTTAGTGACAAGGGGATAACACAGTTCACAAGTTCTTTGAAATTTCCTTCATTGACGGAAATAAGCTATACACAATTTACAATTCGCCGCGGGCAAACCACCGCTTCGCCGCGTGCTGACTATACACATTACATGCAAATTAATTCTACAAATCCTGCCTCCAGCTGGAGCTATCTGACTACTACCTTAGAAAATTAATCGTTACTCTGATTTGGGTGGCAGTAAGCATCGCCTTCCACATTGAATCACATTTACAATAACACTTTGAATTAAAAAACTAATTTCAAACCCAAAATTGTCTGTATTAGTCTCTCCTGAATTATTAACAGTTTCTACCTTTGCGTCAATGTATGTGATTTTACGGGTACTCACGCTCGTTCTTCATAGGGCGACGAAATACCTCTACCAACCTCCCCTCTCTCGCGTTCCGGCGGGCGTCAGCTCGCCTACTAGCAGTCGGGACGGGCGGGGTGGATGACCTCGCCGGTTTCGCAGCCACGCGGAGGGATGGGCTCCCGGCGCGCTTGCAGGGTAACGGCGGTGCTGATGGTGACCTTGCGATGCAAACGGCGAGTTGTCCCGTAGCGCCTCTCGTCCTCGCAGGATTCCGCGTTCCGGACCAGCTTCTCGGATGCACCTCCAGTCTTCTTTCTTCTCCCCCACGTGCAAATTACTTGTAAATTCAAAGAATTTGGACGCCGTTAGTCTTTGTAATTCATGTTTCTTCGAAGGCTTTCCGGTGTCGGGCGACTAGTTTTCGGCAGCCTGGGTGACAAGGCAGTGGCGTGGGGCGTCTGCTTTCACGCTTTTGCTGCCTCGGGAATTATGTAACTTCCCGGTGAGGCACAACTCCAGTCTCACAGTCCGAAATTCCTGTCCTCTCCGGAATCTTCCTCACGAATTAACTTCGATTAATAGTTCATTGAATAACTCTCTCGAAATCCGGTCCGCGTAGCTTTACTCCCGCGCACTTTCAGACATCTTGTTTCGTTGGAAACTTCTTACGAGGATACGTCTAGCCCCGTCGGAAATTGTTACGAGAGTACTAGCGTACGTCTTGCTTCGTCAGAAATTCTTACGATACTCCTAGCATACGTCTTGCTTCGTCGTAAATTTTTACGAGACTATTTCCCTATGCAGATTGCCAGGATGCCTTTTCCATCCTCCCCTGGCGTGACCTGCACCGGCCAATGGCTAGTGTGGGTTTATCTGCCTTCCTCTTATTGGCAACCGTCGTTCCGGTCGCTTATCTTGAAAATAGCCGTCGCCTGCGTCACTCTCTGACGTCGACGGCGCGCGGTTTTCAAATTGCATGGGCTCTTATGGCGTGCGGATACAGCACGGATTTATCACGGGACGACTGGACTTCGTCCATTTCGTCTCAATATATATATATATATATATATATATATATATATATATATATATAGACATGTACAATAACACCCATGCCAGAGGCGGGACTCCAACCCGCGACCCTGAGGCCCGAGATCGCCACGGCACTACTGGCTTAGCGATCTCGACCACGGGGCCGGTGGGGAGGGTTAGATATTGAATACAGGTGAACACTCAAACCTGGCGGATCCAGGGGGTGGATGGGGGCTTGGCTCCGACCAAAAAAATGTGTAGAGTTTTCGTTTGTTACCTTTTATTTGGCAAAATTGATTTTAATATTTTATGTTAGAAGTATGTAATAATTTCAAAGATAATATTGTATAGTGTCATACATACACTACAAAAAATTAGATTTAATTACAAATATGTTTATTTTTTAACAAAAATCTCTGCTGACCCACCCCAAAATAATCGGCTGAATCCGCCCCTGACTCAAACTGTCATTTATTGAGCTTGTCATCTATTCACTAAAGAAACGTAACTAATGTCTTAGTAATCATCAATGCCACTTATATGCATACATATGAATTATAATGCAACGAGCTGCCTTGCTATTAACCAAATGTTGTGAATTAACAAAGGTAACTCGTAGGCTAGGTTTGCCAGGCCTATTACAGAGAGAAATTTTGTATAACAAGAATTTATTTCACAAAATAGATATTTCTGAGACGTTTATTCTCCTTCGTCTCCTTGTGAACTGTAAATGGGTTAAATAATTAAAAATAAGTGTGTTTGCAACAGTCTAACAGTATACAAGCACATTTCAAATCTCGGTGTTTTTACATGTTTTTACGAAATTAATTAATTAAATTTAGATTTATTGGTAGGTCCGACTATCGCTTGAACCTAAGACCAATGCCAAGGTTTGCAGAAATTACCAGAGACAGAGGGCCTCTTAAGCAAAATTGTCAAACAGGGCGCTTTTGCTCGTGCTTCTTTAAATAATTAAAAATTAATATTACTCTCTACCTCTTCCCTTTCCCTGGCACTTACATATATACGACACTAACACTGAAATACTGTTACTGTTTACCAGAAGCCTGTTTACAAAGGTGCTCTATCTGCCATTACAATATAAGATTGATACTTGTATACATCAATGACTGTATCCTGCAACTTACAAACAAAACATGCTCTGAACGCCGTGTTTTCAACACAAACTGTGTCAGCGTCAGAGGGCCTATTGCCATGAGCCAAAGCAAAGAATATTCAAACAATTGATTCAAATCATGTCTAAAAGCAGAAGAGAATCTGTGTGGGTGTGAATTAACTCATCGCAGATGTAAACGGACAGGTCATAAATACAAAATTTTAAATAGTCGTCGGTGTTTACTTTCTTCATGCTTTTAATTAAACTCGTTACAGAATAAATTGTAACCACAGAATTATGTATGTGAATAATGTTTCATACAAAGGAATTTTAAAGAGTACTTTTCTTGCTCTCTAGCTGCATAGATACTTTTATATCATGCAAATATTCTCCAATTTGGCGAGTTAACAATATTAACAAGGAGTACAACGGTTGATGCACAAGTTAGCCAAGTTTGTGAAATAACTAGTATCATTTCTACGAATTAATCACTGACCACGCCCCCTAATCGGGTTTTGGCATAAATGGGTGTCCAAAAAAATCGCTCACATGACCAAACAGACAAATTCATGTCGTTAGTGCTAAGGTGTTGTGCAGAGGGGAGGTGGTTGGAGATTCCGAGCTGTCTTTGCTTCGTCGTAGACGTAGATGGTGGTTGTGGCCCAGTTGGGCTCTTGGCTTCGTCGTGGTGTGGCTAGATGCTCATGGGTAAAAGGGCGGATTTTGATGACCTAAAACAGCGAAAAATGATCGATAAAATGCTCTTTAAATGTTTTTAAAATGACCTAAAAGTAAAGAAAAATGACGTAAAAACTTTGATCAAAACCAGTTCAGATGAACAACTCAAGCTGTTGGAAATGTTACCGAAGTAATTGAGACTTCTTCCTTTCGTTCAAGAGAACTCAACTGGCAAACATTTGGTTTTGACTGTTCTTTACCGGGAAATCTCTGTCTTTAGTCATCCTGAAATCAGCCGAACCGACAATGGCGCTGATAGGCGACCCAGGATCCTTAAATTACATACAACCGCTGGCATTACAATTTCTGAGCGAAGAACTCGAGTGAGCTGCTGAGGAATTTTGTTGAAAACATTTATTGCATCTCTTAACTATTATTTTAAGTTATTCTCATTAACATGATATAAAATTGATGGAGTCAGCGGAAAATGCTTTAAGAATGACGGAAAATGGTAAAAAATGACTAAAAAGCATAAACATGTAATAAAAATGATTTAAAATGCATAAAAATATAAAAAAGTTTGTAAGATACTTTGGTCACAACATACAAGTAATATCTATTCTAATAGGCATTGTTCAAAAGTGAAAAGAAAAAAAAATAACATTTCATGAAAATCCGACCACTAGGATGGGTATTTAGGAAGGACTTGTTCCGTCATATTGTATGTGATGCTTAATCCGGTACCAACCTGGAAAGTTAGGAGTTCTGATTTAGCCGGGAGGTTCCACCAAGGGTAGACCGGGGGTTCCCAACCCCCTAGAGGTCGACGATGATCAAGGGGTCAAGGTCAATGTGAGAGCCAGATATACAACTGCGATTGACTGGTATAATGTAGAATACAATCATAATAATTGCAAAAAATATTAATGAAGCTGATAATTTGCTCCTCTTTTGGAATTTTATATCATTCACATCAAAAGAAAATTGAACTTTTGTGCAATTAGAAACTGTTTTGTTTCTGAAAAGTTATTTATATTTGTGAAATAAAAATGATACAGTAATATAAAAATTTTAATGAATAGTTCAACAATAATATTATTATGGTACAATGAAACGTTAATTTAATACACTTTTTCCCTACACTTTTGTTAATTTTGTTAATTTGTATTGGGTAATTATATTAAATTACTTATGTGGTATTTAAGTGTTACATGTATATTTTGTGCTGTAGATTATAGAGGAAAGCGTAAGAGAGTGGATAGAGCATTCAACTCCTTTAAAAGGGGTCGATGAAAGAAAAAAATCGGGAATTTAGTGGGATGTCGATTATCATGTAATTGGTACCAGGTATAGTTCGGATATATTAATAATTCGGATAACCGAACATAAAACTGGCAAGTGCTCATAAAATGGATTTGAATAGGATTTGTCAAGTCAGATAATTGACTACAGTACAGTACCTCATTAATATTTATCACTGTCAATCACGTCGGGGATCACTCTCAATATTCAGTATTACAAAAGAAAATTAATGTGTCTAGTATTAGGTATAACTCGACCAAGCGAAGAATGAAGGATGCGATTGCGGCGCGTCCTGGAACTAACAGTGTAACCACGGGTCTGTACAGTCAGTTTCGCTAACAAAAGTCACCGGTAGCGTGAAGCGAGTGCAGAGACTGCTTCTACGAAATCATCATGGCCTTCTTCATAGAGGTTGTGAATCAGCTGATAAAACATAACTTCAGAGACACATCGTGCAAGATTTGCACTGACTGTTTTATTTTTTCCCTTTAAGTTGCTTTTTTTTAACTTTTCACCGTTCTAGTATTAACTTTACTGTCATAAGTATTACAATATTCATTATGGTGATAGTTACTTCTTACATAAAAAAATATTTGATATATATTCTGAGAAACTACTGAAGTTAAAATAAACGATTGATATGAATGTTACTGCGCATCGAAATAATTAGTTTCAAAATTTTGAATCGTTTTGCAGAGAAAAGTATACTTTTATTTATTCCAACATGATGTGCAGACCTGTCCAAATACAGTTAAAATATTAATTGGAAAGATACCAGATTTGCAATGAAATAAATCGCGCTTTTTGCGCAATAGTTTGGCACGGTCCCATTTTAATTTTGAATTGAGTATCCTTATACCTCCGTCTCTGTCGTTTCAGTTGTAAACACAGACGGTGGCGCGCTCCGGTAAACATCATTCTCAACTTGGTCGAGATGTATCTAGCTTTAAAAAACTATTCAGAGAAAATATTGTGACCGCCGACACCTTGTCGGACGTCACGGGATTCGCTGACCAGTTAACTGGCGCACTCAGCGATCAACTTGCGAGCGATCCCGCGCGAACCTACTGCTCGCAGTTTGTCCGGACAGCTTTCGCCAACGCACGCAATCCCACACTGGGATTTGAGACGAGCTCAAATTGGGGCGGGTTTCTTTCCAGGATTGCTTGGCTCGGGAAATGCAAAAGGGGTTTACCTGGTTCGACATGACATCATGTAACGCAGTACGAGCACAGTTATTGGCATTGCTACAGTCGTCCGCTAGGCGCGCGAACACCGCAAAATTGTCGGGTTGTTGTCAGGTAGTGTCGGTCGGACGGCGCCGCATGGGTCGACGCCCTCCTCAGCTGTGGCTGCTCCCTAAGGGATGCTGGCCGCGGGCACGCTGCACCCTAGTTCCGTACTCCGCTGCCTCGTCGCCGTCTCTCGTGGACTCATACCGACCCAGTCCTTTCGTAGCCGAGCGGTCCCCAAAACTTCCGAGATCAGTGGGTTCAGTTCCGGACACAGTTCAGTTTCCGGCGTGTCTTTTGTCACACACGTCCGTTCTTCTCTCGCACGTTTCTTTTTTCTGTCACTCCTCCTACACCCGGACAACTCCTAAGCTCCCATCGTACATGTCCGTTCCCTCACACGCGTCTTTTAACTCGCTCTGTCTCTCTCACACTTCATAAGTCTCTCTTAGTCACACGTTCTACACCGGACATCTCCGCGCACATCTGTCTCTGGTAGCTTCCCACACGCTTCTCCCCGTCCGTCTTTTCAAGACTCCACCTGCACCCCCTCCTCGTCACGTGTTCATTTTCGTTGGTCTGCGTCTCGTGAACTCGTGATTCGTCCGTACAGTCACGTGCCAAGTGAATCCCGGATTTCCGTCTGTCCGTTCCTGATGTTGCGTCAGTCGAAGTGGCTGCCCTTCCCATCTGTCTTGTCCACTGAGGGGATTCCCAAAGTCTTTCGTTAATATCCAAGTTGGGGCAGTCCCCTCCCATATTTCGTCTAGGTCGCTGTTCCCCTTGGCGTGACGTCTTTGTCTTTGTGCGAACAGCCTATTTGGTTGTTTCATTACAGTATGAGTTCGGATATCTGACGTTTCTGATGATTGACGTTCAGATAACCGACGTCTCATTGTACCTGGGGATTCTGAGACGCGTGGCGTTCAGGCATTTGCGGATACTAGTCCAACGGTGGACTTGCAACCGCGGGCTGTGAGGATAAGAGCTGCACTCTGGGACCCACTTTAGGAGCGTGAAAACCCCCTGTTAAAGTTCAATCCATGCGATCTTATTATGAATCATATGCCGGGTATCCAGCGTGGAAAGATATCTCCAGACGATTCGGTAGACCCACGTAGAGGGAATTACATGCGCAAGATACAGTTGAGGGCTCAGAGGCAGTGGCGGGATTGGGGGGGGAGGCAAAGGGGGGTAACTACCCCCAAATCTTGGGACAAATTTAAAAAAAAATATTTCATTTCGCAAATCTTCAAATTTATATATAAAAGATTTATTTGTTTCTGTATTTTGAGAAGAAATGTTATAATAAATAAGCGAACAATAATTTTATTAAGCTGAGCGAATAATATACATTAATAAATTGGTAAACTTTAGGTCAGTGTTGTAAAACGCGCGGGATATTGTTCAGCGTTATTTTGAATATCCTTATTAATAAATCCTCTTTCAATTATATATTGCTTTAAAACGTTATTTACTTGGAAATTAATGCCTAAAATCATGAATCATAACTAGACCTCTGATTTTAGGGCAAATGCATATTTAGGATGCGAAAAGTAATTGCGGATGTTTACGAATCATGAGAAAATAGATGTACTGAAAGCATCTATAATGCCTAAAATAAGGGCGGTTGATGTCTATTTTAATATTTTTTTGCCTAAAACAAGTGATTTTCAAGAACGATAGTATTTTAAATGCTATATTTTGAAATTTGTTTTACGGAAACGCAAAACCTTTTCCGAAATGCAAATATTGTGTGATCGAACAACGCACCGAAATCTTTCACTCAAAATACCGAACAAAAGAGGCCCTGCAAGTTAACATAATAAGGATGTTTCACGCTCGTCTCCGATCAGCACTAACTTGGGCAATTGCACCCATTCCTGATGCAGCTGCGCTGTTGGCAGGTTGAGGCTTATCGCCACAGCGCGCCGTCTACGAAGTCCAGGCGAGGAAAATAACAGACAGGCCAGGCAAAAGCCTACTCTCAGACAGGCGTATATCACAAAATACTGTTCAGTGTTTAAATAGGTCGTGTGGTACAAGTTTTTTGGGGGGTGGGAAGAAGGGACGAGTGAAAAAGTTCCAGGAGACGTGAGCATGAGAAATGTAACTAAATTCGTTTGCTCCTATAAATCTGTCAGTAAAAAGTTCATTTTCTGCCTTAAAAATTATTTCAATAGACAAGACAGCCTTATTGAAAAATATTTGGAGAAAATATTGATTATATACTATACTGCTAATTATGAATGTGAAGAAAATGTGCTTGTAGTCTCGTTCATCAATGTAAAAATACTTTTTTCTGCATAATAAAAATTGTCTAATTTAATACTTTTGAGACAATTTCTATATGCCAAAATTATAACTTTTTCATGTCTATTTTTTTGACTGGCTTAGTCATTCTGTAACTTATTTTAACTGCCTCAAACGTCGATTTTAATGCCTTTTAAAGCCTAATTTCGTAATTTTGTTGCTTATTTTAGGTGCCTAAATCAAACCTTTTTTGTGAGTAAAATTCCGAGGTCTAGTCATAACACTCAAATTTTTACTCTCAAAAAGAAATAGTATTTCCCGTTTATTAGATGTAGATAGACTTAAAGGTGGTGATATGAGCCATTTATATAATATGAGCCCCCTTGGTATCTTTTCATATATCGCAAACATTCTAGCAGGAACAATTTTAACTAGTTTAATAACTCCTGTTGCTAATATAGCTTTGTGGTTCAGTTGTACATGCGAGCTGATGTGAAACAGAGATGTTCGTGTTTTCTTGGTTCTAAAAGCTTTGGAAGGTATGTCTTTGGCTTTTAATTAGAGTTGAGTTCGTTTAGACCGATTCTGATTTTTAACGAATGAAATACAATATGTTTTAAACGTTGTTTTTATGCATTCAATCTGTAATTTCGAACTACCATAGACCGGTTTTAGTTTGCAGAATTTTAAAATGGCGATGATTGTAAAACGAGCCCCAAATTGTATACGAGCGTATATATACGTATCAGCCCCAAACTTTAACTGGCTTCTATTACATACACTACAACTTGTGTTGTACACTACAACTGTTTTAGATGCCACCAAAGTTTCTAGGGCCAAAACAAAAAGGAACTAGTGGAGCTACAGAGTAGCACAGATTTTCTCGTAGTAGCTAATTTCCTAATGTCTTTGGTCGGGGCTGACTTTTCGGTCGTGCCCCATCCTTATGCCAACAACCATCAATCGCCGCCCCAACATTTTTTCACATTCGCTCACTTTTTCGGTTTCCTAATGGCAGAACCGAAAAACTACTTTAAGAATATTATTGAAGAGTAAAACCTCGTCCTAAACGGAAATTTTCGTTGGAAAATTTGGTGCCGTTTATACGAAAATGGCGTTTGAACGTTACTGTAAACGCAAAATTTGAAGCTCTTTTTCACAGAAAACCATTGAGATGTCGAAACACATTACTGGAAGTTATTTCAAGCACTGCCACTCACAAATGTGTTAATGCAAAAAGCTCTTTTTTACAGAAAACTATTTTGATTTCGGAAAGCTTTATTGGAAGTCGTGTGAATCTGCCACTGCAAATGCAATAATATATACAAATCGCCGATAATGTGCATATTGAAGACACGAGAGAAATTTCAACAAAATTACATTTGTGTAATTTTTGAAGAAACAAAATAATACAGCAAAATGAATTTAGTGCCATCTTAAACACTGCAATTAGCATTATCCGTACAAAAAGTTTGAAGAAAAAATTTGGAACCGTTTTCGAGAAAACGGTGTTTGAGTGTTTCTAAAAATGCGAAAATTTGAGTTCATTTTTACAGAAAACTTGAGTTTTCAATAAACTTTATAAGAGAAAATTTAATGTACATGCGCACACAAGTCGAAATAAAAGTGGAGGCTCATTACCTTGCACAGAAGATTGCATTTTAATTAAAATAATTTATTAATGTAGATTTCAAAATACGTACCCTACAGTTATGTATATACGTTTTTGATCATAATAAACACTACAAAATTTCAATATTTCGATATATGATTCACTGAGGAAAATGCATTGTTGAATTTACAATTAGAACCGTTCAAATAACAATGAGGATCGTCACTTCTGTGTTCAACTAATCTAATTAATAACATTCAATAATAATAATCAATTAAATAATTAACAAAATTGAAAACTGTATGTAGTTACAGCACAATTAATTAGGGGAAGGTCGTGTGCGGTCGTGTGCGGCCAACTAAGCTTTAAATATGATTTCTTAATTAAGGTTAGTTAAAATTATTCTTAAAATACAGAATATGAAACTTCAATCTCTTACTCACACACTCCGTCAAAGCCGTTTGGTTTGAAAGTAAAATAATATAATTATTTGGGAATAGTAAAAATCGTTGACAATTTACACGTCTGAAGAGTGGAGGGTGGTATCGGACAACTAAGTAAATAATGGTAAAATAATTTTAATGAAGTTTTTTTTACAGCAATTCATCAAAGATACGCTCACTATTGAGACAAATATTTAATTTCTTAATACAAAGAAAAAATGAGTATTTGGTTACAAGGGAAAATAACAGTTCTTGAATTAAAAAACAAAAACTCAACTATTATGTTCAATTTATAGCTTTACAACTATCATTATTGAAGTGTTTTTCTTTTGAAATGACCTTCATAATGTCTGTCTTCCTATTATTTCTTCCCATTTCCCGCGAATTTTACCTATAGATTCCTGAAACATGGACAAAATCCACATTAGTATTCGAATATTACCTCCTAACAACCTACACGCAGGAAACATGGAAAAGTGAAGAGAAGGCGAAGAAGTAACTGTCCGGTACCATCCGATTCTACTTTGTCCGATACCACCCGAACGACCGTCATCCTTCAGAAGAATACAACAGAGATATAAATTGTACAAACAACGTTGTACTGTTGTAACGTAACAAATACACCTAAGTAAACATACTAGTCACAGTAGAATGTATTTAAACTTATCCTAAGAAAAGTTTCATAGCTCCAAAGTCATCTTCGTACACCGGTCAGCATGAAAAAAACGTAATGCGTGTCGCTATAACCAAACTGATTGATGTACTAACCTCATACGGCGTATGCAAAGCAAATTCGTGTCCAGGAACACACTGACAGTGCAGTACGTGCTACCACCAATGCCCAGTTCTCTAAACTACTTTTGTCCGATACCTCCCGCTGTCCGATGTCACCCGACCTTCCCCTAAAACCATTCATATAAACGAATTTTTCGTGTTCACAATAGCGCCCAAATTTGTCCCAATGAAAGATCTGAAATCCCGCCTCTGCTCAGAGGACAGACGTTGGAAAAGTTTCCTATACTAACAAAATTATTACAGACTGGATTAACTTGCCTGCAGCAGTCTTTACTCTTTCCTCTAGGTATTGAAAAGTTCAAAAAAAAATTATGTGATAATAGAGCATATTATTAATTCACAGCTTAGGCAGAGATTATTGTTACTTATCATTTACTTTGGTTGTAGTTAAATACATAATCTAATGATTATTAATGTCGTGGTTGTATTGACCGTCGTGTTATGTCGTGTGGTGAAGTGCAGTGAAATATAGAATGAGGAAGAAATCAAATGCCATGTAGTGTAGAGTAGTTCGATTATTTAATGCGTTAGAATATTTACGTACTGTAGACATGAACATTTAGATTTATTGTTATTAGTATTTTCATCTTTTCATTATAGTATAATTATCTTATGTTTTCCATTGTTTATTCTTAATGAGTAGATAGAAAAATAACAGGGTTTATGCTATTTTAAAATTACTGTATCATAAACAAAAACCTAAATCATACACATGTAGAATTATTTCTATACTTATTGTTATTATTATTATTATATAAAAATAATTTTAAGTTATATTATTGTAAGTAAATTATAGTGTTGTGCCACCAGGTTTTTATTTTTGAAGACTTTTTCCTTAACGAAACGGAGAAGGACCAACAAATGAGGCGCCCATCGATTCGTTGTTATGTCTTTCTACATTCTTTACTCTTTCAAAATTCAATTCTTCCACAATGCTACTTTAAGACATGTGTAGATTTATACGGATTTTTCTTTCAAATTCCCAACACTTAACTTTCTTTTGGTTCATGACTGCGTACTCACACTCATTAAGATAATTCATTTCCTGTTCAGTACACATGCGAATGTTTACTTCTGGTTGCAAGCCACCACTACTCTGAAGTACATACACACAAGAGATATCGAGGACATTCACCTTACGTCTGAACTTTTTGCGCAGGTGTTCTCGAGTTTTGGGGCGAGCGCATCTCCAGCCAACACGGGGTCCACAGGAGAGGTGGGCAGCTACGTCATGGGCCACCATCATCACCATCATCATCACCACCACATGTCAACTGCGAAGCTCATGGCCTCCACATAAGACATATTGGCGATAGATGTTTGAAAAAAATAATCGTTTCAATAAGTAAAGAAAAAACTATTCTTGTCGTCTGCGGAATCATGTTTTCGTGGGAATTGTAAAGAATTCCCGATATTATGAAGTCTGGTCCTACACTTTCGAAATGTGGCGTATGACCATTCATGTTTTGAAAACTAAATGTTAATTTTCTTAAATGGTACATTCTAATGTGTAACGTTCAACATACTTGTTAGACCATCGAATGAAAAAGGGAAATAGTGTTGCATAAACTCGCTCACTTATACAAGAAGAGTGTCAGTTGAGTGTTATATTTAATTCACGAACAAAAGCATATCTTATTTGAAATTCAACGTACAAATAATATTAAACAGTGCAGTGTTGTTAGATATATCACAACGTACATACCTCATCTTCAGATTCTTTGGTATGTATTACTCGAAATGGAAGTCGATCGCAAAACAGGCTAGAAATCATAAGATCAATGTAACATCTTGTGAAAAGCTGCCTTCAAAGTTTTCCTAATTTTCACAGTATTTCCAAAACAATGTTAACTTATAAAATGCATGCTTTTTGAAACCTTATGTTAGTTTCTGCAAGAGATGATTAGCGTCACTAACGCATCCTAGCAAATTGTTCGAATTTCTCATTTTGAAAACTGAATGCTTTCCCTTCGTCAATTACTCTATTAGCTGATCTAAGAAACTTCTTTTTTATAAACCAATCACGTTTGGGAATGAATGTTCGAAAATTTCCCAAAAGAGATATTATATATGTGCACGAGGTAATTTCAATTAGATGATAAAAATAACTCCAAGAAAAGCACGTAAAATCATGTTTAGAGTTGCAAAGGAATAACATGGGGCGACACAAAAACGCATCAGTATCAAAATGAAAGTAATACACAAATTTGATACGGTCCCAAATTCAAAGGTGATAGTGAAAATGTAAATCAACTTTACTACTGAGATTATTATTAAACTTATAGGCATATATTAATTGATGTTAGGATTTTATTTGATATACAATATCATGATATTTTAAAGGTGTCCGAAAAGGACGCAGATTCAATTGAAATACTACAAATATCACTTTTTCAGCACTATCACAAACGAAAACACTCTATAGGATAGCGCTTCATTATGGCTTTTTCTTTGGTAATTGTTTACCTCGATCACTATGAATGTGCTTGTGTAAATGTGAATACGATGTATTAATACTCTTAATATTATAAAATTTAAATATAGAAATATCTGTTTCTGTGTCTTGTAATGTGTTGAATTGTAGAGTGTATGTTATCTTGTAATAGTTTCCTCTATAAGAATTTTATTGCATCATCGTAATAAAATCGTCTACGTAATATTTTTGTTTAGCATTTTGTAACTGGTGTTCCAAAACTTACAAAGACTGAACAGCAAAAATTCATTTGAAATTAAAAGACAAACTTTGCAACATATTATCACATTAAACAGAATACTAGACAACGAATGCCTCTTTATCATCACATGGACTTACAGAACGTCTTTCCTGTGATAATGGAAATATGAAATGTATATAATGGATATACTCTAAAATAAATATAATTATTCGTCGTCCCAGAATCTGCAAATACTAACAAAGACAGGACTTATTACAAAACATAATGTTTATGATTACGATGTAATGATGTAATGATTATAATTACAAAGATTGGCATGAAATTAAACAGGTAATCATTATTTTGGATTAATTTCACACATATTGTATCACTCACAAAATGCCTTGTACTCAAAGGGTCCCCCCCCGATAAGATGGTAAAAAGTTCCCCTCAACCAAATTACTTATGAGTGGTTACACTATAACTCTAACAAAAAATTATATTTTTGAAAGGTTTCTTAGCCTCCGTCCCACCACCCACACCCCTATACAGCCAAAAACGTGTTTTTTTAATTTCAATTTTTTTCGACAACTGAACACTATTTTATCAGACTGAAAAAAATATGATAAATAAGAACACAACTTGAACTATCAGAAAAACATTTTTTAGTTTCTTCTCAGACCCAAATTCAAACACAAAAAAGTATTTTCGAAAAAAAAATCAAGAAATATTTTTTACTGTGTCTTAGAAGCCTGGAACAGGCTCCAAAAAAATATCAAAGGTTCCTCTTAAAACACAAATTGTTCTGTATTTTTTTCAGATTTTTTTAATTACTGGGCTGCAGTTAAAAAAATAAAAACCATTTTCCCACCTTTAAAACACCTGTACTTTCAATATACTTTGAAAATGACAGCAACAGTTCTGTGCATTTATTTTAGTGTTTATTATACATTTGTATACATTGTTGTAGCACCCAATAAAGTTTTGGTTTTAGAATATACTTACAAAGTATCATTTTTAAAGCTTTCTAATCGTTTGCATGAGTAATCGTACGCAATTTATAAGTTATTATTAATCGTCACAAGACCTTGTGTGATAAAGAATAAGTGGTGGATAAAGAATTACACCCCATCCTACATCAAACAGATTTTAGAAGAAAAAATAGAAGTTTGCAGATTTTGGCATACAAAAAAAGATTATTGCAACACACATTATAATGGCAAATAACTCGGAAAAGATGCTTCCTAGGCCTTTTAAACAAGGTTTGCTTGTCTCATGGGGACACGACTTTTTTTTGAGAACAAGTAAATTCTAACAGACGACATGTTTTGAGGGACGGGTAGATGACAAATGGGGAAATGATAAGGGACATTTCAAATGCAGGATAGATGGGGGACAGTGGGGAAGTGAAGGGGAACAGATTAGTCCCCGATTATGTTGTTGGAATGTATTTTTCAAAATACCACTTTTATGATCATCCCATTTTACAATTTTCCATATTAGTTCTTTTGGGTGCGCCCTTTCCGCAGCACAGATGGACAGAAAAGAGAAGCCGATATCAATGTAAAATTAAATTGAAAGAAAATACTGAAATTATCTTTCGCGATAAAATTAACGGGACTATTTTATTTTCTGCGAATTTTTATCTCAACGCTCAGCAATATTGGAATGAATTCTCTCGCACAGTACCGGGTCTATAATGCCGTAAACTACTTTTCGGGGGATGGGAGTTTGCAGTTGAATGCTACATTAAATCAATTTTCAATTTTCGTACAATTATTATTTACAAAGTGCAGAGTTTTCGCACGTGTACAGATTGTACGAGTGTCTACACATTTATACGTATTCAAGAGAAAATACTTAGGTAAATGAAAATACAACTTTTTCTCTAGTCTGAAACATCTACAGACGTGAGACCACAGGCTTCCGCAACCAATGCGTTACTATTTATCTGTCCGGGAGGCGCCGCGTTCTAGGCTCAGTTGTCAACGTTTTAGCTGCTATTCTGTGGCCTTCCTCCTCAAGCAAGGTCGCACTTGCCTAGGACGCGGCAACTGCCGAACTGCCAAGTGGTTGACTACAAATGTCTTATTTTTTTTTAAACTATGACCCAGCTATTAAAAAAACATGAAAAAATTCACAAGCATTCTGAGAAGTTTTAAGATTATTTTCGTGCCAGTGTCTGTGTTCTAAGACAAGTAAAACAGTTCCTGTAATTCTGGGTCTAACCTATTCCCCTTCATTTTTCCACATGTCCCCCAGTTATCCCTCGACCTATCCCTATATGACCGAATTATTATTTAATAAGCTGCCAAACACTATTATCTTTCCTTAGCGTATGATATTCTCATACAAAGAATTAGAAAGCTTTAAAAAATATAATTTTTAAGTATATTCCAAAATCAAAACTTTATTGGGTACTACAACAATGTATACAAATGTATAATAAACACTCAATCCTGCACAGAACCGTTGCAGTCATTTTCAAAGTATATTGAAAGTACAGGTGTTTGAAAGGCGATACAATGTTTTTTTATTTTTTTAACTGCAGCTCAGCAATCGAAAAAATCTGAAAAAAATGCACAACAATTTGTGTTTTAAGAGGAACCTTTGCTATTTTTTTCGAGCCTGTTCCAGGCTTCTAAGACACAGTAAACTCCACTACATGGCGCTGTAGAAAAAGTGTTCAGTTGTCGAAAAAAATTGAAATTAAAAAAACACGTTTTTGGCTGTATAGGGGCGTGGGTGGTGGGACGGAGGCTAAGAAACCTTTCAAAAATATTATTTTTATGTTAGAATTATAATGTAACTACTCATATGTAATTTGGTTGAGGGGAACTTTTTACCATCTTATCCGGGGGGACCCTTTACTTCAAATTTATATCTTAATCGGTAAATGAAGCAAGTTTACGGTAATAACGAACCTCGTTATTGCCAGAAATCTTAAATCCATGGAATCTGAAGAATTCTGTAGCTTTCATGTTTTTATTATCTCATTGCTGTTTCTCTTCATGGAAACATTACTTGCAAAGACATTCTTGATTATTAGACTCCTTATACTGTAAGCGTTATCAACATGCCACTTAAAATTTCAGTTTCTTTCAATTATTATGGGCATTAACATATCTTCAGCTTCAGTCCTTCAGCTCATTAACGGAATCATCAAATGTCCTTGGTCAGAATGTATAGTCTTCTCCTTGTTAAAATTTCAAGGAATCTGATCATGAAAAATCTCTCACAAGAAGAAACTATATTCGCAGTAAAATCAGAAAAACTTAGCCTGTTGTTTTCGAAAATTATTAATGTTGAAAAGAAATACAGGCTACAATATTTCATAGCTTGGATGATTTCTCTTACGTTATCTAAAAGAGTAGTAATAACATGAGCTAATCTTACATTAATTGTTAACAGTTTTCAGATGATTAACAAACACAGATATTTACACACAGATATTTACATTTCGAGGGTTCATATTTATTTTTTTTTACTTAAAAACACTTAAAAACTGTACGTTACGTATGGGACAGAAGTACAATCTACGCCCGTACTTTATGCGCTACTAACATCTTCGCTTGGAACTCACTATTTCCATTGCAGTGTTGTCAGAACAATGTGAATTCTACAACTTCACAAAAATAGAATGCAAAAGTTTTGTAACCCTGTATTGGAAAAAGAAGCCTGATACCCTGGAAATATAGAAATGCCTTCCATTGGGCCATGATTAGGGAAGAGTATTTTAAAACCATGCAACAAATTCTCTACTCACTACAAATGGTACAGCATTTGGTGCAAAACTAAATATTTGCCTGCAAATATCAACATAAATTAGACAATTAGTACTCCTTTTCATACAGCTCCATTAGGTCACAACAATGACAGATATTCGCGAGCGCAAAGTGAATTCCATTGTTGCAGACCCTGCATTGTCGCTATTCTGAGAGCTATTAATTATTTTTACTTATTTCAAATATTTCAAAATAAACAATTTCTAAAATATTAATGCGTAAGTCTATAACAAAGTTCGAATGTAAGAAACGAAGAAAGAAATAATATACAAAATTGCACATTCTAATTTACGACGCATCCAGCTGTCCGAAGCGCAGTAAATTTACAGCGGCCTATTACGTTTGTCACAAAATTAAAGAAAAACTACTCGTATTTTGAAAAAATTAAGCATGACCGTATTTATTTTATTTATTTATTGTCAAAAAACAGAAACAGAATGGCACATACTTTCCCGTATTAGTTTTCTATTTTCCTGGGTCTTCGCTAGCTATTCGGAATTGCCACATACTCTTTCTTGCCAGCTACCATCTATCATCGCCAAAAGTACATTTTTTTTGTCATTTTCTTAATTTTTCGGTTTCCTATTGGTAGAACAGAAACATTAATTTTAGAATATTAAAGAACACAAAAACCTAGCCGTAAATGGCAATTTTCTTTTAAAAATTATGTGCCGTTTAAGAGAAAATGGCGTTTTAGCGCTACTAAAAATGCGAAATTTGAAGCTCATTTTCACAGAACATTTTTGAGTTTTCAAAATACTTTATTTGAAATTATTTGAAGCACTTACACTCACAAATATAATCATCTTTACAAATTGCGGATAATGTGCATATTAAAGATGTGAGAGATCTTTCAAAAAATTTACATTTATATAATTTTTGAAAAAAAAACAAAAAAAACTCAAAATAAACTTCACGCTATACTAATGAGTGTAATTAGCACTATCCGTTACAAAAGTTTCAAGAAAAAAATTGCAGCCATATACGAGAAAATGACGTTTGAGCATTTCTGAAACTGCCGAAATTTGAGCTACTTTTCACAGAAAACGGTAGTGTTTTCGAGAAACTTTACTTGACATTATTTAAAGCATATATACTCATAAATATAATAATGTGGAAAAATCGCCGATAATGTAAATATTAACGACGTGAGGGACAAGTAAAAAAAATTACATTTCTGTAATTTTTGAAAGAACCAACCGATAGATTAAAATGGCTTTTGTGTCATTGATAGAGTACATTTACCACTATCCCTACCAATAGTTTAAAGAAAAAATTTGGAGCCGTTTTTGAGAAAATTTTGTTTTTGTAATTTTTTAAAATTGCACATATTGCACGCAATATTGCACGGAAACTACCAAAATTGTGAAAAACATTTACATGACCTTTATTAAAGAACTCAATATGCAGAACAAATTTTATTTGAAGAAAAAATCTCTATCTTCAATTTTGTAGTTGCAGAAAGACGCCGAAAAAAATTCAAACTTTCACAATTTTCGAAAATTCAGAGCTGTACGTGATCGGACCTATGCCATGTTAAAAAGTGTATTTTCCTCTATTCATACAAGAAATTTAAAGAAAAAATTTGGAGCCGTTTTTGAGAAAATGTTGAAAATCCCCGGGGGGCTTCATATAAAGTACCCCCAAATTTTAAAGAATCTTTTTCACAATCACAAAGCTTCGACTAGAATCAGATCGACTGGGGAATAACAATTTTGAAGAAAATCGACCGAACGGTTTAGGCGCTAGCGTTGACCACAGACGGACAGACGGACGGAATGCCGTCAATCGATTTTTAAGTATAAAGAAGCAACAAATCATGGATTTTGACCACACCACGAGATAGAGGATTTTTTTCCTTAATTTAGCAACTGGTTTTATCCACTTATTCGTTTTCACGGCCCGGCAATTAATTTTTTTCCACCGAAAATTGGCCATTTTTTCGCGCAGCATTACATAACTTTCCCTATACTACGTATATCACTCCGTGTATACGTACGTATACGGGAAAGTAAAAAACTAAATATTCACATCAAATGCAACCTGCAACACACTCAGCAGCATTTAGAATCTATATCGTTAAATAACTCCTAAACGAGGCGTTCTAAGGCCTTGAAAACTAAAATTTTGAGGCCAAAGGCTTTAGAGAAACGTTTCTCACACCGTAATCTACAGAATGAACTCTTCCTGAACATTCTATTACATTTTTACTGGTCCGGCGCTTCCCGATATTACCTCACTGCTCAGAGACGTGCAGAATCTGCAAGTAAATATGAATGAGAGGAACAGAGAGTGGCAGAGACAGAGACACACAGAGACAGACAGGGTGAGGGACGGAGAGACAGTGGGAAAGGGAGACGGGAGGGGAAAGAGGGAGATGAAGGGCAGAACGTCTGCTGGGTTTTCTTAGTAAAATAAAATTTAGAAATAAAATATATTCTTGAAATTGTCTTCTAACTCTGGTATTGAAATTATACTTTAAAAAATTAATTATATTTAAATAAAATAATAAGAACAAAAATTATCAATGCCATACTTTACAGCAAACTGATCAGCCGGAACGTTTTGCGGGGTGGTACTTAAAAAAAATGTTGTTGTGGGTTCCTCGCTCATTTCGATTCCCACATTCGCGAAAGATTGAAGTGTATCCTGTTACTTAATTTTGTCGTTACCTTACTCATAGTGGTGAAGAACCTTCCTTTTTTCCTGCAATCGAAATGTACACATTCAGAGAGTGTCATTAGGGCTAGATAGACAACGACTATCCGCAGGAGGAAAAAAGAATACGAATCTTCTGGATTTTTCGCATCGAATTTGAAAAAAGGCAAGTTTACAACAACTGAAATAAAGGTCATGGTAATAAAGAAAATGTTAAGGAAATACGTGACTTAATATTTCAATAGTAGTCTCCGAAAAAAATCGAATATGCCAACGTCTAAAGTCGACTGTGGTTTGTTACCAAAAAATAATTGGGTTGGAAATAGCAGACAGAAGATTCGGATAACTCATTTCGTTATGTTTGTTATTTCTTCAGACTTGGGTTGGACCCATAATTGCCACTTTTCCACACACTATATTATTGAGTTTCTGAAATCAAACAACTTTTTCATATCTTTCATCCATTAATCCATATATTCACATATTATTCCCTATACCCCCCTACTATATTAGAATCCTATTTTCTACCTCAAAACTGATAGAAAAAACGGAGTATTTTCTGTTTCAAAGCGCTAAGCCATGAATATTCATCAATACATTTTATACAATTTTGATCACAGATGATGATCGTCAGATAATTTTTTTTTACCACTTAACTTGGCACTCCTCTTCATTTCTGTTTCATACCTATAATGTGAACGAAAAGATACCGTAAAATGGAGTTACTTTGTCACTAATTGTGAGTTTTTTCTCCTCTGGTTGGTGAGTAAGTTCAAAAGACTTATTGCAAAATGTTTCTTTTCTAAGCAGTGATTTATTGTAAGTATACATATCAGTATTATCTAGAGAGACATTTAGGTTAATGTTCACATACGTAACGTTTATTTATAAACAGTATAGTTTTGTCATGTAGGAATGAACAAAATACACAAAATCTTAGGGTTGCTCTTTGGCAAAACCTCAAGTTAGCATTTTGACAGAGGGTTCATGTGGACGGATTGTCTCAGTATTTGATCTTGAAACGCCCTCGGTTCCCCACTAGTCCAGGAGAGTCAATGACGTACAAAACGTTTAAAGTAAAATACTTCATGAGAGTAGGATGCCCAATTCCTATGCATTTTTGTTGACTCCATTATGATCACATTGACTCCAATCGGTTTTGATGTCAGTGACATTTTCAGGAAAAATCCTCGAAATTGACCCTCTGCAAAACAGTCCACGTCGAAAGTTACAACATCCTGATTTACTGGAATTGTTGCTGGTAAGTAAGAACCGTAATGGGAAAAAGCACGTACACTGATCTGCTCGAATACTGGTCAAACTACAAGTTTATGCTATCGTAGGAATTGCGAAGAGAAACTTTGACACTGCTGACTTTTCTCTCTTTATGTGTCATCTCTTCACAGATAGACTCCTTATTGATTGACTTATTGCAGATGTCTTGGTGGAGAGCCTTAATTATGATGAGTTTCTATACACCAAGGTAAAAATTACACAGAGGTCAGATTAGTCATAGTTATAGTCAAAACATTAGGAATGAAACATACTTTCCACTAATACCTAGTTGTATGAGTCCAACAAAATATGAGTCAAGTGTGAGTCTGGCTGTATGTATAGATAATCTGTGAAATAGAAACGGATACGGAAATAGCCAGTCTTTCGAAATTTCTGAAAAACTTACAAACTGCAAAACGGATTTCACCATTCAACTCGCAATGCGATTCCGGGCTAGGATATTAATTTTCAGCGAATTCGAAATTCTGTCCATAATCGACAATTTTCGTCGACCGACGAAATTTCGCGTTTTTGGCTTGCACGAAAGAATGGACGAAAATGCACTTTCCTGCAAAATTATCCAAACTAATTCTATTCAGGAAATAAAAAATTCAAACTTTAATATACTATTGAAAAAATCCATTATAAACCGCATTTGAACAAGAAATAAGCCCTGAAACGAATTTTAAAAACATGACCAAAAGTGCCAGGTCAGGCTTTTCACGAATTTCTGAAAAACAAAAACTTTAAAAAACGGATTTCACCAGTTAACACGCAATACGATTCCGGGCTAAGATATTTATTTCCAGTGAATTCAAAACTCCGTCCGCAATCGACAATTTTCGTCGATCGATCGAAGAAATTTCACGTTTTTGGCTTGCACGAATAAATGGGCAGAAAATGCAAGTATCTGCAATATTATGCAAACTATTTCTATTCAGAAAGTAAAATACGATTTCAAACTTTAATATACAGTTGAAAAATTCCATTATTTACCGCATTTGGACGAGAAATGAGCCCTGAGACTAATTTTTAAAAAACGACAAAAAGTTTGCCGGTCCAGTTTTTCGCGAATTTCTGAAAAATTCACAATCGGTTTGTAAAACGGATTTAACCAGTGAACTCGCAATACGATTCCAGGTTGGAATATTGATTTTAAGCGAATTCTAAATTCTGTCCAAAATCCACAATTTTTGTTGATCCATCGACGAAAGAATGACCAAAAGTGGACGGTCCAATTTTTCGCGAATTTCTGGAAAGCTAAAAATCACTTTGAAAAAACAGTTTTAACCAGTGAACTCGCCTTCCGATTCCGGGCGAAGATATTGATTTTCATCAAATTCGAAATTCCGTCCAAAATCGAAAATTTTCGTCGATCCACGAAATTTCGCGTTTTTGGCTTGCACGAAAGAATGGGCAAATTATGCACTTTTCTGAAACTTTATACAAACTTTTTCTATTCAGGAAGTAAAATAAGATTTCAAACATTAATACACTGTTGAAAAATTCCTTTATTTACCGCATTTGGACGTGAAATGAGCCCTAAGACATATTTTAAAGAAATGACCAAAAGTGGCCAGTCCATTTTTTCGCGAAATTCCGGAAAACTAACAATCTGTTTCAGAAACGGAATTCACCAGTGAACTTGCCGTGCGATTCCAGGCTGGGATATTTATTTTTAGATAGTTCGAAATTTCGTCCAATATCGACAATTTCGTCGATCCATGAATCGACGGAATTTCGCGTTTTTGGTTTGAACAAAAGAATGGGCAGAAAATGCATTTTTCTGCAAAATTATGCAAACTATTTCTATTTAGGAAGTAAAATAAGATTTAAACTTTAATATACAGTTGAACATTTCCATTATATACCGCATTTGGACGAGAAATGGGCCCCGAGATGAATTAAAAAACAAACAAACGTGGCCGGTCGAGTTTTCCGTGAATTTCTGGAAAACTAACCATCTCTTAGAAAAACGGATTTCACCAGTGAACTCGCCATGCGATTTCGGGTTGGGATATTGTTTTTCAGCGAATTCGAAATTCCGTCCATAATCGACAAATTTCGTTGATTAGTGGACGAAAGAATGACCAAAAGTGGACGGCCCAATTTTTCGTGAATGTCAGGAAAACAAACAATCTGTTTGAAAAACGAATTTCACTTTATGAACTCGCCTTGTGATTCCGAGCTGGGATATTGATTTTCAGCAAATTCGAAGACCGACCAAAACCGACAATTTCCGTCTAAAACCGACAATTTTCGTCGATCCATGGATCGAATAAATTTCGCGATTTTTGCATCCACAAAAGAATAGGCAGAATATGCAATTTTTGGAAAATGTATGTGAACTTCTTAAATTTTGGAAATAAAACAAAATTTCAAACAATTATATACAGTTGAAAAATTCCATTATTTACCGTATTTGGACGAGAACTGAGCCCTGAGACGAATTTTAAAAAAATGACCAAAAGCGGCCGGTCCAGTTATTCGCGATTTTCTGGAAAATTAGAAGCTCTTTGAAAAACGGATTTCACCAGTGAATTTTCCATGCCATTCCTCGATGGGATATTGATTTTCAGCGAATTGGAAATTCCGTACAAAATCGACATTTTTCGTCGACCCACGAAATTTCGCGTATTTGGCTTGCACGAAAGAATGGACGGAAAATGCACTTTTCTGCAAAATTATGCAAACTATTTCCATTCAGGAAATAAAATAAGATTTCAAACTTTTATTGTACAGTTGAAACATTCGAATGTTTATCTCATTTTGACGAGAAATGATCCCTCAGGCGAAATTTAAAGTAATGACCAAAACTGGCCGGTAGAGTTTTTCCGCGAATTTTTAGAATACTAACAATCTGTTTGAAAAACATATTTCACCAGTGAACTTGCCCTGCGAATCCGGAATTGGATATTGATTTTCAGGGAATACGAAATTCCGTCCGAAATCAACAATTTTCTTCCATCCATGGATTTTCGCATATTTCTGGAAAACTAACAATTCGTTTTAAAAACGGATTTTACCAGTGAACTCGCCCTGCGATTCCGGGCTGGGATATTGATTTTTAGCTAATTCGAAATTCTTTTCAAAATCGACAATTTTCGACGTTCGACGTTCGTATTTTAGTTGCAGGAAAGAATCGGAAGAAAATGCACTTTTCTTCAAATTATGCAAACTATTTCTATTCAGGAAGTAAAATAAAATTCCAAACATTAATATACAGTTGAAAAATTCCATTATTTACCGCATTTGGAAGAAAAATGAGCCCTGAGACGCATTTTAAAAAAATGTTCAAAAGTGGACAGTCCAGTTTTTCGCGAAATTCTTAAAGAATTAAAAATCTGTTTGAAAAACGGATTTCATCAGTGAACTCGCCTTGCGATTCGGGGCTGGAATATTGATTTTCAGCGAAACCGGAATTCCATTAAAAATCGACAATATTCATCGATCGACTAAATTTCGCTTTATTTAGTTGCACAAAAGAATGGGCAGAAAATGCACTTTTCTGCAAAATTATACAAACTATTTATAGAAATAGTTTGGAAGTAAAACAAGATTTCAAACTTTAACATACGGTTGAAAAATTCCATTATTTACCGCATTTGGATGAGAAATGAGCGCTGAGAACAATTTTAAAAAAATGACCAAATGTGGCAGGTCCAGTTTTCTCGAATTATTGAAAAACTAACAATCTGTTTAAAGGACGGATTTCATCAGTCAATTTGCCATGCAATTCCGGGCTGGGATATTGATTTCAAGCAAATTCTGTCCATAATCGACTATTTTCGTTGACGAAATTTCGCGTTTTTTGCTTGGACGAAAGAATGGGCAGAAAATGCTTATTTCTGCAAAATTACTAAAACTATTTCTATTCAGGAAGTAAAATAAGAATTCAATCTTTAATATACAGTTGCAATATTCCATTATTTACCGCATTTACACGAGAAATAAGCCCTGAGACGAATTTTAAAAAAATTACCAAAAGTGTCCGGTCCAGTTTTTCGCGAATTTCTGGAAAACTAACAATCTGTTTGGAAATAGAATTTCAGCAGTAAACTCGCCTTGCAATTCCGGACTGGGAATTTTCAGCGTATTCGAAATTCCGTCCAAATTCGATGAAATTTCGCGTTTTTGGCTTGCACGAAAGAATGGGCAGAAATTGCATTTTTCTGCAAAATTATGCAATCTATTTCTATTCAGGAAGTAAAATAAGATTTCAAATTATAATATATAGTTAGAAATTTCCATTATTTACCGCATTTGGACGAGAAATGAGCCCTGAGACGAATTTTTAAAAAATGATCAAATGTGGCAGGTCCAGTTTTTCGCGAATTTCTGGAAAACTAACAATCTGTTTGAAAAAGTGATTTCACCAGTAAACTTGCCATTGGTTGCCGGGCTGGGATATTGATTTTCAGCGAATTTGAAATTCCCTCCAAAATCGACCATTTTCGTCCATCCATGTATTCCACGAAATATCGCATTTTTTTGCCCGAAAATGCACTTTTCTGCAAAATTATGCAAACTATTTCTATTCAGGAAGTAAAATACGAATTAAAAATTTAATATAGTGTGAAAAATTTCCATTATTTACCGCATTTAGATTAGAAATGAGCCATGAAAGGAAATTTTTAAAAAATGCCAAAAGTGGCTGATTTCGTTTTCTGACGAAATTTCGCATTTTTGACTTGCCCCAAAGAATGCGCCGAAAATGCAGTTTTCTTCAAAATTATGCAAACTATTTCTATTTAGGAAGAAAAATACAAATCTAAAATTTAATATTGAGTGAAAAAATTCATTATTTACCGCATTTGGAAGAGAAATGAGCCATGAAACGAAAATTTAAAAAGTTGGCAAAAAGTGGCTAATTTGGTTTTTCGCGATTTACTCGAATACTAACATTTTGATTAAACGGGCTACACCAGTGAACTCGCCATGCGTTCCCGGTAGGAACGTTGATTTTCAGAAGATTCGAAATTCTGTCCAACACCGCCAATTTTCGTTGATCCATGGATCGACGAAATTTCGCAATTTTGACTTCCCAAAAAGAATAGGCAGAAAATGCAGTTTTCTGAAAATTAATGCAATCTATTTCTATTCAGGTAGTAAAATACGAATCTCAAATTTAATATAGAGTAAAAAATTCCATTATTTGCTGCATTTGGACGAGAAATTAGGCATGAAACGAAATATAAAAAAGTAGGCAAAAAGTGGCCGCTTTCGTTTTTCGTGATTTTGTCGAAAGCTAATATTTTGATTAAAAAACGGACTCAGTGAACTCGCCATATGTCTCCGGGCCGGGACAATGATTCTCAGAGGATTCGATATTCCGTCCAAAACCGCCAATTTTCATCGATGGATAAAATTTCGCATTTTTGACTTGCCTTAAAAAATGGGCAAAAATGCACTTTTCTGCAAATTTATGCAAACTGTTTCTTTTCAGGTAGTAAAATACGAATCTAAAATTAAATATCGAGTGAAAAAAAATTCTTTATTAACTGCTTTTGGAAAAAAAGAGCCATGAAACGAAATTTTTAAAAATTTTTCCAAAAATGGCCGATTTCGTTTTTCGTGATTTTCTCGAAAACTAACACTTTGATTGAAAAACGGACATTCCAAAGAACCGGCCATGTTTTTCCAGGCCGAGAAATTGATTTTAAGGGAATTCGAAATTCCGTCCAATACCGCCATCGGCGAAATTTCGCATTTTTGGCTTGCCCAAATTAATGGGCAGAAAATGCACTTTCCTGCAAAATTATGCAATATATTTCTATTCAAAAAGAAAAATACGAATCTAAAATTTAATTTCGAGGGAAAAATTCAATTTTTTCCGCATTTGAACGAGAAATGAACCATGTAACGATATTTTTAAAAAAATGCCAAAAGTGGCCGATTTGGTTTTTCGCGATTTCCAATAAACTCGCCATTCGTGTCCAGGCCGGGAAGATGATTTTCAGAGAATTCAAAATTCCGTCCGAAACCGCCAATTTTCGTCCATCGACGAAATTTCGCGTTTGTGACTTGCCAAAAAGAATAGGCAGGAAATGCAGGAAGTCCAGGAAGAATCCAGGAAATTCCAGGAAGGATCCATGGATCGAAGAAATTTCGCTTTTTTTGCTTCCCAAAAAATACTAGGCAGAAAATGCACTTTTCTGCAAAATAATAGAAACTATATCTATCCAGGAATAAAATACGAATTTAAAATAGAATATCCAGTGAAAAAGTCTCATTATTTACCGCATTTGGACGAGAAATTACCCGTGAAACGAAATTTTAAACTAGTGGTGCTACAGAATGGCACAGACTTTCCCGTATTAGTTTTCTATTTTCTTGGGTCTTCGCTAGCTATTCGGAATTGCCACATACTCTTTCTTGGCAGCTACCATCTAGCACCGCCAAAAGTACATTTTTTTGTCATTTTCTTAATTTTTCGGTTTCCTATTGGTAGAACTGAAACATTAATTTTAGAATATTAAAGAATACAAAAACCTGGTGATAAATGGCAATTTCCTTTTCAAAATTATGTGCCGTTTAAGAGAAAATGGCATTTTAGCTGTACTAAAAATGCGAAATTTGAATCTCATTTTCACAGAAAATATTTGAGTTTTCAAAATACTTTATTTAAAGTTACTTGAAGCACTTACACTCACAAATATAATAATCTTTACAAATTGCGGATAATATGCATATTAAAAATGTGAGAGATCTTTCAAAAAAATTACATTTATATACTTTTTGAAAAAAAACTCAAAATAAACTTTACCTCATATTAAAGAGTGTAATTATCACTATCCGTTACAAAAGTTTCAAGAAAACATTTACAGCCATATATGAGAAAATGCCGTTTGAGGATTTCTGAAAATGCCGAAATTTGAGCAACTTTTCACAGAAAACGGTAGTATTTCCGGGAATCTTTACTTAACATTATTTAAAGCATATATACTCGTAAATATAATAATGTGAAAAAATCGCCGATTATGTAAATATTAACGACGTGAGAGACAAGTAAAAAAAGTACATTTTTGTAATTCTTGAAAAAACCAACCGATAGACCAATATGGCTTTTATGTCACCTGATAGAGTACATTTACCACTATCCATACCTAAAGTTTAAAGAAAAAATTTGGAGCCGTTTTTGAGAAAATCTTGTTTTTGTAATTTTTTAAAATTGCACATATTGCACGGAATATTGCGCAAAAAATACTAAAATTTCCAAAAAAAATGTAGATGACCTTAAAGAAAGAATTCACTATGAACAAAAAAATGGATTCAAAGGAAAAATCACTATCTTCAATTTTGTAGTTCCAGAAAGACGCCGTAAAAATTTTAAACTTTGGCAATTTTCAAAAATTTAGAGTTATCCGTGAAAATCGGACCTATGCCATGTAAATCAGTGTATTTTACTCTATTCATACAAGTAATTTAAAGAAAAAATTTGCAGCCGTTTTCGAAAAAATTTTGAAAATTCCCGGGGGGCTTCATATAAAGTACCCTCAAATTTTGAAGAATCTTTTTCAACATCTCAAAGCTTGGACTAGAATCAGATCGACCGGGGATATCCATTTTGGAAGAAATCGTACGTATGGTTTAGGTGTTAGCAGTGTTCACAGACGGACAGACGGACAGACGGACAAACAGACGGTTTCCTTTCAATTGGGTTTTCGGTATCAAGAACCTAGAAAACAGGGTTTCTGGCTACACCACGTGTTAGGGGATTTTTTTTCTTAATTTAGCAACTGGTTTTATGGACTTTTTCGTTTTCACGGCAATTAATTTTTTTCCATTTTTTCGTGCAGCATTACATAACTTTCCCTATACTACGTATATCACTCCGTGTACGTCTACGGGAAAGTAAAAATTGGCAAAAAGTACCCAATTTCGTTTTTTTTGCGATTTTCTTGAAAACTAACATTCTGATTGAAAAACGGACTTCCTCAATGAACTTGCAATGCTTTACCGGGCTGGGACATTGATTTTCAGAGGATTCGAAATTCCGTCAAAAACCGCCAATTATCGTCGATCCGTGGATCGAAGAAATTTCGCATAAAAGTGCCAAAAGAATAGGCAGAAAATCCAGTTTTCTGCAAAATTATGGAAGCTATTACTATTAAGGGAGTAAAATACGAATTTAAAATTTAATATCTAGTGAAAAATTTGATTATTTACCGCACTTGGACGAGAAATGAGCCATGAAACGAAGTGGCCGATTTCGTTTTTCGCGGTTTTGTCAAAAACTAACACTCTGATTGAAAAACGGACTTCACCAGTGTCACTTCACCACCAGTCACTCGCCATGCGTTTCCGGGCCGAACGTTGATTTTCAGAGGGTTCGAAATTCCGTCCAAAATCGACAATTTTCGTCGTTTAATGCATCGATGAAATTTCGGGTTTTCTGCTTGCAATAAAGAATGGGGGATTCGGCTCCCAGCAACCGTAGAGGTAACACCTACGTAAGTTTGTGCCTCCTCTTATCGTGTTTACGAGTGAAGCGTTATCATTTGTGTCTGTTTTTGTAACGTCAGTTATTAATCAGTGACAATCCAGTGTAATAAACATTGAAAAGCCAGCCCATTGCGGCTATCAACTGTAATGAATCCCAATGTAAACAACATAACCAAACTTCCGATGGATCAAGTTCCCGAAAAGCAAGTTAAGACTTACGCCAACGCCACTGTGAGCGATGTTTTTCCCTCAAAAGAGCAAGGTGTCATCATTGAAGCCCACGAAGGTATTTCTATTAAAGAATATGTTACTAAACTTGCTACTATAATGAACCCTAATGATATTAGATTCGTGTCGAGGATATCAAACAATAGAGTATGTATATTTCTGAATACTAAGAAATCAGCAGACTATCTTACTAGTAAGTACCCAACTTTAACTATCAAGAATTTTGAACTCAGTGTCAGACCATTAATCAACAAGCTTAAGAGAGTAATAATCTCCAATGTCTGCCCTGTGATACCACATGATGTCATCCAGCAGGAATTATCAAAACATAACATCCATATCAAGTCCAATATCTCATTTATTAGAGCTGGTATCCCTGAACCTGGGTTTGCCCATATTATGAGCTTCAGGAGACAAGTATATATAACACCAGAAGATGTAAATAATCTTCCAGAGTCAACCACAATATTATATGACGGAACTCAATACAGAATATTCTTATCCACTGATGATATGACATGCTTCCTATGTAAACAGTCTGGTCATCTGGCAAACCAATGTAGCTACAAATCTACTCAACAATCAATATCTGAATATGATTTAACAAATGAAAAATATGAAACTGAAGTAATCAATAATTCTATTGAACCACAAAGCCAAAATGAAATACTTGCAGTAAATGACAGCAACTTCCCTTCTATTTCAAAAAGAACCCTCTCATCAGAGTCTTCATCCCAAATAGGTTATGAAATTAATAAAATCGATAACACAAACTTGGATAATAGCAAGCAAGCTAAAAAGAAAAAGAAAACTATTCAAGAATCAAATCATACTAGTGTTCATGTCAATATTCCTGCCAATTCTCTACATGAGCTTCTTAATCCAATTAAAACGGGGCATCTTGCTAACTCTTCCAAATCTATTGCTGACGAGAGGGAAGAAATCTACGAAGAGGCTGAATATCGTGACTCTGTACCTATGGAAACTTCTAATGAACCATCCAAAAATGAAATTCAATTTAACCAAGGGAACCCTAGTACAAGACCAGCTAAGAAAAAGAAAAAGCAAGAAAAGGTTGAAGATAATCCTTCTCAAGATAATACAAAAGCCAAGACACTTGAAGAATTCATTACACCTATTAAATCTACTATGGAAAACAACCCTGAAAAATTCTCTCTTACATATGATCAATTAAAAATTTTTCTAGAAAATGCCTTTGCAACTAACAATCCAACTATGATAGCAAAAGACTTCACCGATGACATTCAGACTGTTATTAAAATACTCACTGAAACATATGACTTACTAACAGAAAGATCAATAAAGAACCGTTTCACAAGACTTATAAATAAACTAAAGATATGCAAACAGCCTTCTGAAGAATCTGAAATAGACACCGAATAACATCAATGAAAATATTACAATGGAATCTAAATGGATTTTTTACTAGATTCGAAAGGCTCCAACTACTATGTAACAATCACAAACCTGATATCATATGTGTGCAGGAAACAAACTTTAAATCAGACAGACAAGGAAGGATAAAAAGCTTCACATGTTTCCACAAAAATCGGGTCTCTTCTGCCATTGCAAGTGGTGGGGTCGCGATTTTTGTTGCAGAGCAATTACCCAGTAAAATAATAGACATAAAATCTGATATAGAAGTTATCGCTATTGAAATTCAAGCCCCAATATCATTATGTGTCTGCAATATTTACTTACCCAGCAGCTACTCATTTGAAGAACAGGAAATCAAACATATAATTAATCAGTTACCCAAACCTTTTATCATTCTTGGTGATTTCAACAGTCATAGCACCTTATGGGGCTCCAAAGCAACTGATTCAAGAGGCCTTCGTATTGAAAATGTAATTGAAGAAAGTGATTTATGTCTTCTAAATAATGGTGAACCCACACACTTTAATGTTAGTAATGGAGGTACAAGTGTAATTGACCTCACAATTGGTTCCAGAACCATTACTCCCCTATGTAACTGGTATGTTCTAGAAGATCTTCATAATAGCGATCATTTTCCTATCTTCATCAACATCAACACTCCCAACAGTACCTACAACCAACCACACGTATTGACAAGATTGAATTACAATACAGCTAATTGGAACCTTTATAAAGAACTCATCTGTAAGTATCTATCAGATGACAATATTTTCCTTGAATCAAATGACATTGACAATATCATTGAAACGTTTAATGAAATCATCATTAGAGCTGCTAATAATTCAATTAAATCAATTAAACCATCAAATTTATCCAAAGCTGTGTACTGGTGGAATGATGAATGCAAAGTAGCAATTAGAAAATCTAAACAAGCCTTCAACCAATACAAGAAACATAAAACTGAAGAAAATAAAATTCACTACAAAAGAATGAGAGCCACTGCAAGAAGAGTAATTAAAGATTGCAAAGCAAAGTCATGGTTAAATTATGTATCAAGTATTAATATCCACAATAACATAAAGGATTCATGGGCGAAAATCAACGCTATTCAAGGAAAGAAGAGAAGTAACCAAATACATTATCTACGAGATGAAAACAAAATCATCACCGACCCTAAAGAAATGGCAAATTCCCTTGCTTGTAACTTCGTCATGAATTCCAGTTCAAAAAACTACACAGAAGCCTTTCAACAGTTTAAACAAGAACAAGAGAACATTGAAGAGAATATCATCAATGAAGAAACATCATTATTTCATGTCAACGATCCTATCACAATGAAAGAACTAAACGCAACTGTTAACGAAACCAGAAATTCCTCACCTGGACCTGACAGCATTTCTAATATCCTTATAAAAAATCTACCTCCCGATGGAAAGAAAGTACTTCTAGCAATATACAACACCATATGGGACAAAAATGTATTTCCTAAAATATGGAAATTGGCTATTGTTGTTCCAGTACCTAAACCTGGTAAAGATCCAACAAAAAAACACAACTATAGACCAATCTCACTAACATGCAATATGTGTAAAATATTTGAAAAAATTATTAACAAGAGACTTCGATGGTTTTTGGATTTCAATAATATAATATCTCACAATCAATTTGGTTTCAGACCAGGCCATTCTACTACGTCCCACTTAGTAAGCATTGATACATTTATACAAGAAGCTTTCATCAACAAGCAACATGTCCTGGCTGTACGTTTGGACATAGAAAAAGCCTACGATATGGTATGGATCCATCGAATCCTAACTATTTTAAAGGAAAAAGGACTAAAAGGTAACATATTTCACTTTATAAAAAATTTTACAAATGAGAGAGCCATACAAGTAAGAGTCAATGGGAACCTATCTGAAGTAAAGTATCTCGAGAATGGAGTGCCGCAAGGATCTGTACTAAGTGTCACACTATTTCTCTTGGCAATTAACGATGCTGGTACAAGAATCACACCCCCAGTAATCATAAGGATGTATGCTGATGATATCACCATCCTCTGCAAAGGAATCTCTATCAAATCTAGCAAAGTATTTATGCAATCTGCCTTAAATAAAATACATAAATGGTCTCTCAAGACTGGCTTCAAATTCTCAGCATCGAAAACACAATGCATCCTATTTTCTACAAAAAAGGAAGAGGAAAAGCCTTCACTACATCTAGGTGAACAAAGTCTCAAATTTGATGAAAATATTAAAGTATTGGGAATGTATATTGACTCCAAACTGAAATGGAAAAGACATATTCAATTACTAGTTGATGAATGTAAAAAGAGGTTAAACATATTGAGATTCATTTCTCATAAAAACTGGGGCGCTGACAAATCTCTTCTTCTGATGACATACAAAGCAATAGTCCTGTCGGAGCACACTACATAAATTAATAAATAAATAATTAATTACAATATTTCTGGGGGGACAGTGGAGCAAATACAACTCCACAAAATTTAAAAGGCACGTCCGTAAAATAATTGTGCAGTACATCCATTCTTAATTCCGGCACAAAATCGAAGACAACAATAAGCCGCCACATCGCTTCCGCGAATTCGTAATCACTGTTATAAAAGCAAATGAAAAACGCATCAGTTCAAACAAATTTATAATTTCAAAATTCAACAATTTCAAAATCTACTTTTGAAATGCTAACCAAATCTATTAAACTCAAACGCTTAAAACTTATTTAGCGATTCACAATTACCAATGACGCACGTTCATTGGCTGCGACGCCTCTTTCCTTCCTGCGTCACCCGACGCCACAGTCAGTCTGATCTGAGTCTTGCAGCAAAAAGGATCGTAATGGCGTGTTGGCAGCCGTTGTCTTCGACGCGTGCTGCTTGCTTTATTTTCTCAAGTGTAGTGTTTTTGGTAACTAAAATGAGCAGTTTATACATTGCAAGCTTTCCTGCTCCGCGTTTCCTAAGGCGGGCAGAACTTAATAATGCTGACAGTACCACAGTGTTAGTGAGTGTGTTGTAACGGTGTTTCTGACGAAAGCCAATACAAATTCGGTTCTGCACTGCAAGCTTTCCTGCTCCGCGTTTCCTAAGGCGGGCAGAACTTAATAATGCTGACAGTACCACAGTGTTAGTGAGTGTGTTGTAACGGTGTTTCTGACGAAAGCCAATACAAATTCGGTTCTGCACTGCAAGCCTTCCTGCTCCGCGTTTCCTAAGGCGGACAGAACTTGATAATGTTGACAGTACCACAGTGCTAGTGAATGTGTTGCAACGGTGCTTCTGACGAGCGCCAATATAAGATTGTCTTTACAGCGCAACCTTTCCGCCCGCTTTCCCTGAGGCGGGCGCAACTTGGCAACGCCGGCGGCGCCACGCGTTACGTGAAGATGTTTAGAAGGCGTTGGGCAGCAACTGTTTCAAACACAATTTCCTCGAGCTTGTGTTCCCCGACTCGAGCAATAAAGGATGTATATATGTAACCGTTTGTTAAACATTGTAGTATTTAGTGCTTAAATTTAATATATGTTTTTCTTGTGTCATTTGTAAACTTATTTTCCCAACCGTAATAGCAGTAATTCAATACACAGATGCAACCTGTTTAAAAGCTGGTCCTTCGATCCATGTAAGTTGAATTATTGAAGGTGTTGGGGGGAGGAGAACAAACGTCTCGAAAAGCAAGAAAAGTCCACTGCTCTCTATCTCTCGAACTCATCCTCCCACACTGGTCCTTCGAGTCGTGATTGGTCCTTTTTTCGAGCCGACTATCTTCTATGTAATAGAGAAGTAGTTGAACCAGCATTAATATTTATTCAACATTTTAAAAATTTATTATATCAAAAGCTATTCAAAATGTTAAATTTAGTTCCATATATGCTCTTGTTTATGATATCAATCAAGTACATGCATATATGAACTAATCTAAAAGGTATCAAAGAGATTACTGCTATTATTAAGGAAATTTATCTTGGTTTTCTCAAGGGAAACATTGCATTCTCTGTGAACCACAACTCATACATTTGTTAAATGTTTCATGTGCAACCCAACAAGCTGTACATTCCATGCCAAGCTGCACTTATCACAGATGATTGCTCACCTGAAGCTGATTATTATTCTGTATGATTGTCGTGAGTACCAACCAATTATTTTACACTCAGACGTGCAACAACAAAGTGTTTCAAGGCATTATTTATTTACAAGTGCTCATTCAGTGTGATTTATTTATGTTGTTTATTATGTGCAGTGAAATTTTCTCTTATGTGTCAAGTATTTTTCAAGGGTCATTTATATGTATGTGTTATTATTCTTTTAAGGTTAGGAATGTAATTTTCAAAGTGTAAGATTAGTTTATATCAATCAGTGTCTGTTATGTGTTGGCTTCCTGTTAAGAATTTCACATCCAATCCCAATCGGTGCACCTGATGCTAATTAACTTGAGTGTTAAGTGGAACATTAATTCTTAATAGCCACAAAAATAAAACATTCAAAATGTCTAACTACACTCCTCCTAAGAAGGTCACCACCTTGATGACCAGGCTGGAAGTTAATTCTATTTCCATTAACAAATTCTTAACAGAGAATGAATCTCTCACTCAAAATAAACATAAAGAGCTTGCAATCAAATTAGAAAATTATGACAAGGTCTTCAACAAACTTGATGCTGCTGTTGATGCCATTGAGGCATCACCTGAGTTCTATACTGAGCTAGAAGAATTTCTTGCCAAATGTTATAAAATTCAAGCTTCAGCATCCACTAAATTATCAGACTATGAATCAGTTCATGCTGCAAAGACTAATTTAGACAACACTATCAACTCTTGTAGCAATTCTTGTTCAAACAAAGCCAACATCAAGCTTCCTGAAATTAAATTACCAACCTTTGATGGGGATATTTTAAATTGGTTGACATTTAAAAATGTATTTGAAGGGCTAGTTGTACAATCTGAATTACCAAATTCTAGTAAATTTTACTATCTTTCTGGTGCTCTCAAAGGAGATGCCAAAAACCTTTTGCATAATTTGCCCATAACAGATAGTAACTTCAATGTTGCCTGGGAATTGTTGAAACAAAGATACGATTCACCCAGATCGTTAGTTGCCCGTCATTTAAACAGTATTCTCAAACCTCCCCAACTCGTTGTAGGTTCTGCCAATTCATTAAGAAACTTAATTGATTTTTATAGACTGCATGTGAATGCTATTAAGGGAATCAATCAAGAAACAAGTCTCGCCG
Organism: Acheta domesticus; assembly: GCA_031308135.1. NCBI lineage: Eukaryota > Metazoa > Arthropoda > Insecta > Orthoptera > Gryllidae > Acheta > Acheta domesticus. The sequence continues at coordinate 15,693,571 of JAHLJT010002406.1, forward strand.
ATTTGTTACTAATAGCTCTCATCTCAAAGGGCTTACCTTCTGACATCTTAAAATTGTGGGAGCTATCATTGTCAGAGAAAGAGCTGCCCACCTTTGACTCATTGTTAGAATATTTAGAATTGCATCAACGTAGCTTAGGAGTCATTGACGATCCAGTGCAGACCTCATTAAAATTTAATGAGCAATCTAATTCAACAAAGTTTGCAAGTAACAATAGTGTGAAAAACAAGGCCCCAACTTGTCCCAAATGTAAATCTGAACATCTTATCAAACACTGTCATGCGTTTTTAGATCTTACACCAAAAAATCGTCAGGAATTTATTAATAAGGTTGGCAGATGTGTGAAATGTTTCAATCCTAAAACTACTGGTCACTCCTGCAATTTCAAGTGTGCAATTTGTGCCAGGCCTCATCACAAGCTTTTGCATTTTGGTGAAAACCCTCCAACAGATACACATCTTGCTGCCACCATACCAAGCAGCGTAACCAAAGCTGCTAGTTCTGTGCTCATTCCAACTGCGAAAATTGCTTGTGTTGCCAACAATGGCAAGGTTAAAACCTTTGTATCACTTCTTGATACAGGTAGCAGCGTGAATTTAATTACTCGAAATGCTGCAGCGTCACTTAATTTGCCTACTGTAAAAACACCAATCACCATTTCAGGAATATCTTCTAATGTAATGACAAGCACGCACAGTGTTACTTTTGTTATAAGGCCATGCAATATCAATTCCGAGTGGTCGCAAACAATCACTTGTGCCATTGTTTCTGATATACCTAGATCTTTGTGTGTTAGTGTCAATACTGATCACTGGAACTTGCCCACTGATATTGTTTATGCTGACAACTCATTCGAGCACTCGAAGTCGATAGACCTTTTGCTTGGAGCAGGTGTTTTCTTTGACATTCTGTTGCCTGGGCAGCGCAAAGGGTTTAGTAAAGATCTTCCTGTACTCCAGGATACAGAATTAGGCTGGATAGTTGCTGGTAAAATTCCTTCAGACAACTATACTTCACCACAGTGCAATTTAGTTCAAATCCCATTCAATCTACCCAATGAGATTAAAACATTTTGGGAAATTGAGGAGGGTCACACCCACCAAATTAATTCTCGATGAGGAGGAAGTGGTCGAATCCCATTTCATGTCCACCCATTATAGGGATTCTACAGGCAGGTATACAGTAAGGTTGCCTACCAACACTAAATTGGACCTGTTAGGAGACTCAAGGGCTCAAGCAACCAAACGGCTTCTGGCCTTAGAAAAAAGATTCATAAGAGATCCATCATTAAAAAAATCCTATCACGAGTTCATCCACGAGTACATAGAGTTAGGACATATGCAGCCTGCATTGTCCTATAATGATTGTGTTAATTATTATATGCCACACCATGGGGTCCTAAAAAACAGTGAAAGTACTCCCATAAGAGTAGTTTTTGATGCTTCTGCCAAAACAACCACTGGCATCTCACTTAATGATGCACTTATGAACGGTGGCAAAATTCAGGATGATCTTTTTGATCTATTGCTCAAGTTTAGACTTAACGAAATTGGCATTGTTGCTGATTTAAAAATGATGTTTCGCCAGGTCAATTTAGATAAAACTGATTGGAACTTACAGCACGTGCTCTGGAGAGATTGTCCCTCTGAACCTATACAAGATTTCGTGCTAACTACTGTGACCTATGGTCTTAAACCAGCTGCCTTTCTTGCGATTCGAACATTACAGCAGCTCGCAGTCGATGAAAAGGCAAGCTTTCCCATGAGTTCCCATTTATTGACAAGTAATTTTTATGTGGATGATTTCTTGTTCTCTTGTTCAACCACTGATATTGCTAAAAATGTTATAGCCGAAATCAACACACTCCTGTCTAAGGGTGGTTTTCTATTGCGTAAATGGGCCTCGAATAATAAGGCAGCACTTGAAAATCTGTCAACATCCTTGTTAGCTAAATCTAGTCAGAAGATTTTCGGTTCTAAAGATTCTGAGCAGATTTCTACTCTTGGGCTATCCTGGAACACTGCTACGGACATGCTTAGTTTGGTATTGTCTGACAAAATTGATTTCAACACTAGCAAATTTACTAAAAGAACAATGCTTTCTGTCATTTGTTCTCTTTTCGATCCTTTAGGTTTGTTGGCTCCATCTATCATTGCTTGCAAGTTGTTATTTCAGAAATTGTGGAGTTATGACTTAGGTTGGGATCATACATTACCACCTGACATAGCCCCTAATTGGCATGAGGTATTTTTATCATTAGCGGACATTCCCAATTTAGAAATACCACGGTGTGTGCTGCCTTCGAACTGTTCGAACATACAGCTGCACGGGTTTTGTGACAGTAGCCTGAAGGCTTATGGCGCTGTCATCTACATTCGCTCTACAAATGAGCATAGCATCAATGCCTCTAAATTGCTCTGTGCCAAATCACGAGTGGTACCATCTAGCATGAAGGCTAAGGGTGACGCGGCCCTCACAATCCCTCGACTGGAACTGTGTGCAGCAGTCCTCTTAACAAAACTTGTAAATAAGGTAATAAAAATGTTTGCTAACAATTTTCTGCCTGATAGTGTCATGTTGTGGACCGACTCCAATATTGTTTTGGATTGGTTAAAAACACCTCCTCTTAAAGGTAACATCTTCGCTCGCAATCGCGCTCAATATATCAGAGAGGCAACCAACGAATTTACCTGGAGGCACGTGCAATCAGCAGAAAACCCAGCTGATTTGCTCTCTCGCGGTGTGAAACCAAGGGACTTACTCAACTCCAGCATTTGGTGGTTCGGGCCCAGTTTTTTAACACTCCACTCAGAATTATGGCCAACTAACGGTATTTTAGTTATTAAAAATTCTGTCCTGCTTCTTTCTAACGTCAATTCAAATTATTTAAATGACAGAATTTGTTCACACTATGGCTCCTATTACAAGGTTTTAAGAGTAATGGCTTACATGTTAAGATTTATTACCTTGCTTAAATCAAAATCTGGTAAGGTAGAAAAATTTAAAACTCCTTTGGCACAACATTTAACAGTCTCTGAACTTGATGCTGCTGAGTTGCAATGCATCAAACTTGTACAACAAGCTGCCTTTCCAGCTGTTTTAAAGGCACTTGATAGCAATGCTAATTGCCCTGCCAATAGTGGTCTGTTGCCACTTAACCCGTTCATTGATGAGCAAGGATGTTTAAGAGTAGGCGGGAGATTATCAGAAGCAGAATTGCCGTTCAACACGCTTCACCCACTGATTCTTCCTCGCACACATCACTTCACCAGTGCTCTGATTCTCAATGCCCATTTGAATTTGTCACATGCCAATGTACAAGTGCTGACAGTGCACCTACGACAGCGTTTTTGGATAATTTCGCTTCGTAGAGCGATCAAATCAGTGATTCGTAGATGTGTAACTTGCTTTAGACATGCGCCTACCCCGGCGCAGCAATTAATGGGTAATTTGCCTTCTGTGCGCGTTACACCTAGCCCGGCATTTTCCACTGTGGGGGTGGATTATAGTGGGCATTTCTGGCTAAAGTTTGGTGTCCGTGGCAAGGCCTGTACAAAGGTCTACATTGCTTTATTTGTTTGCATGGTAACCAAGGCAGTTCACATCGAAATTGTTAGTAATTTGACCACTGAAAACTTTCTCATGGCTCTCAAGCGCTTCACTGCTCGGCGAGGTTTGCCTAGTGCCATTTATTCGGACAACGCTACCACCTTTGTAGGCGCCAATAAGCGTCTCGAAGCTCTCCACAAGCTATTTCAATCTCTAGCATTCCAAAAGGCAGTGATTGATTTCTGTACAAATTCTCGTATTAAATGGCATTTTATAGCGCCCAGGTCTCCCCATGTTGGAGGCATTTGGGAGGCAGGTATCAAAATGTTAAAGCGCCATCTGATCAAGGAGCTAGGTGACACAATGCTCTCTTATGAGCAGCTTCTCACCGTGACAACTCACGTGGAGGCCATACTTAACTCTAGACCACTTATTCGTCCCACTGACGATGTGTCTGAATTCAACTATCTTACTCCAGGACACTTCCTAATAGGCAGAGCGCTCAAGGCACTACCAGAATCCAACTATTTTGAACCCAAATCTTTAAGATCACATTGGGACTCAACACAGCATGCACTCTGCACCATCTGGAAAAGATGGAGTAAGGAATATTTGCAGTCGCTTCAACAACGAAGCAAGTGGAACACTGCTTCATCTAACATAGCTTTGCGCACCCCTGTGCTAATCATGGATGACAATCTCCCACCTCTGGAATGGAGAATGGGTATCATTTCGCAACTGTTTCCTGCACGCGATGGGCGCGTCAGGACAGTCGAAGTTAAAACACAATCTGGTGTGTTCATTAGACACATCAATAGATTGTGTCCCCTTCCTTTGGAATAGTACATCATCTTCTCATTTAAGTTGTCAGTTAGCTGTAAGTATTATATCATTGTACTTCATGTTATGTTACTATATTGCTTAAGATTTATATTTGTGCATTTTCATGTCATGTTATTGTGTTGCTCAGGGCTTATATTTGTGTTTAGCTTGTATGTCATTGTCATGGTTGTTATTATTCTATGTCATTGTAATGTCTATTGTTTAGGATTTACCTTCTTGTGTAGTTTTGTATGTCATTATTATCGCATTGTTAGTAATAGGCCTTTCCTTAATTTGGTTTGTGCTGATGTCAATTCAATTTGTGCTAGTATTAGATATTTTAAGCTAGTCGCACATTTTTCGTCGTTGTTACGCAGCGACATACGCCCATTGCGGGTTTCTTCAATAACTATTCATAGGTTATTGCAATACTCAATACGAGTTTTCATTCGCGATGTTAGCTACGCTCATCGCACATTTTTCGTCGTTGTTACGCAGCGACATACGCCCATTGCGGGTTCCTCCAATACCTATTCATGGGTTATTGCAATACTCAATACGAGTTTTCATTCGCGATGTTAGCCACGCTCATCGCACATTTCTCGTCGTTGTTACGCAGCGGCATGCGCCCAATGCAGGTTCCTGCAATACCTGCTTACAATTCATTGCCTTACACTCAATGTAAGTTCCTTTTCGCGATGTTAGCTTAGCTCATCGCCTCCCACCATCAAACGCTCCGCGTTTGCCCTTCTGTTGAAGGTTCTTTTTTGCTTACTCGCTTTAATCTTAGCAGCATTTAACATCACAATTTATCATTATTAGTATTTAAGGTGTTTTTATTTTTATTTAAAATGTTTGTACTTAATGTTTTCATTTTTAATATTGGACTTCCCAACACTCTGTACAGCACAGTGCACTCAAACCATCCACAGGCCTCGGCCGTCCCTACCACACCTTCTACATTTGTATTCCCACCCAAATAGCCAACTGCTCCTCCATTCTTATATCGAAAGCAATATGCTTTCTGTGGGGGTGTATGTCGGAGCACACTACATAAATTAATAAATAAATAATTAATTACAATATTTCTGGGGGGACAGTGGAGCAAATACAACTCCACAAAATTTAAAAGGCACGTCCGTAAAATAATTGTGCAGTACATCCATTCTTAATTCCGGCACAAAATCGAAGACAACAATAAGCCGCCACATCGCTTCCGCGAATTCGTAATCACTGTTATAAAAGCAAATGAAAAACGCATCAGTTCAAACAAATTTATAATTTCAAAATTCAACAATTTCAAAATCTACTTTGAAATGCTAACCAAATCTATTAAACTCAAACGCTTAAAACTTATTTAGCGATTCACAATTACCAATGACGCACGTTCATTGGCTGCGACGCCTCTTTCCTTCCTGCGTCACCCGACGCCACAGTCAGTCTGATCTGAGTCTTGCAGCAAAAAGGATCGTAATGGCGTGTTGGCAGCCGTTGTCTTCGACGCGTGCTGCTTGCTTTATTTTCTCAAGTGTAGTGTTTTGGTAACTAAAATGAGCAGTTTATACATTGCAAGCTTTCCTGCTCCGCGTTTCCTAAGGCGGGCAGAACTTAATAATGCTGACAGTACCACAGTGTTAGTGAGTGTGTTGTAACGGTGTTTCTGACGAAAGCCAATACAAATTCGGTTCTGCACTGCAAGCTTTCCTGCTCCGCGTTTCCTAAGGCGGGCAGAACTTAATAATGCTGACAGTACCACAGTGTTAGTGAGTGTGTTGTAACGGTGTTTCTGACGAAAGCCAATACAAATTCGGTTCTGCACTGCAAGCCTTCCTGCTCCGCGTTTCCTAAGGCGGACAGAACTTGATAATGTTGACAGTACCACAGTGCTAGTGAATGTGTTGCAACGGTGCTTCTGACGAGCGCCAATATAAGATTGTCTTTACAGCGCAACCTTTCCGCCCGCTTTCCCTGAGGCGGGCGCAACTTGGCAACGCCGGCGGCGCCACGCGTTACGTGAAGATGTTTAGAAGGCGTTGGGCAGCAACTGTTTCAAACACAATTTCCTCGAGCTTGTGTTCCCCGACTCGAGCAATAAAGGATGTATATATGTAACCGTTTGTTAAACATTGTAGTATTTAGTGCTTAAATTTAATATATGTTTTTCTTGTGTCATTTGTAAACTTATTTTCCCAACCGTAATAGCAGTAATTCAATACACAGATGCAACCTGTTTAAAAGCTGGTCCTTCGATCCATGTAAGTTGAATTATTGAAGGTGTTGGGGGGAGGAGAACAAACGTCTCGAAAAGCAAGAAAAGTCCACTGCTCTCTATCTCTCGAACTCATCCTCCCACAAGTCCGTTCCAAGATTGACTACGGAGCCATAGTATATGATTCTGCCAGTAAAAAAGATCTAAGAAAACTTGAAGTTATTCATAATAAAGCCATGAGAATATGTACAGGCTGTTTTCATTCTAGTCCTATTGGTAGCATTCTAATAGAAGCAAAAGAAACAAACCTATCACATCGCAGAGATTTGCTAACCCTCAAATATGCCATCAAAGCAGCTGCAGTAAATAATCCAATAATTCACCATGAAATCTACCCAAAACTTCAAGTTTATTATAAAGATCATAAACGATTTACCCCAATATATAACAAAATCAAAAACTTATTCAGGAAGTTAAATATCATGGAAAATTTCAATGGAGAGAAAAGAAAACCAAACATTCCACCATGGATAATACCTGACATAGAAGTAGACCTATCTTTAACCTCCATCCTAAAAGATAAAATATCAGATGAAGACTGGAAGATAAAATCAACTGAGTTAGTAAACAAATACAAAGATTACTATATGATATTCACAAAATTCATAAAAAATCAAGAGAATAAATATGCAATAACATTCACTCAAGAAATTGAAATTAAAAATAGACTGCATTATTACTCCAGTCCAACTACTGCAGAAATGTGCTCCATATTGACAGCTTTCAAACTTGCAAAGGAATCTAACAGCAAAAAAATTGTCGTCTTTTCCACATCTATTGAAGCAATCAATAAAATATGCAATGGTATCTCGAGTGCAACAATGATAGACAACATTCATGAACTGTACTATGGCATGCAATCCAACAAGACTCTAGTAATGACCTGGCTCCCAAATTACAAAGAGATACCTGAAGATGACATAATAAGCGTTGAGGAAGAAATGACAACTCCAGAAATCGGAAGAGTTTTAGCAACTTCCCACATATGGACTGATCTGTGGTCACACTCCATAAAGAAAATGCAGAAGATATGGGACAACTACTGGAGAACATTCAAGTCTAGCAATTTGCACAAAAAAATTCGAAATTTTTACTCCTTGAAAACCTCCAAAGACTTTTCTAAACAAGAACAGGTGATCTTATCACGAATAAGAACAGGTCATTGTAATTTTAGTCACAAGCATCTTCTAACCAGAGATCCCCCTCCCATCTGTGTGCCCTGCAATACCTCTCTCAACATCCATCATTTGCTATACTACTGTAATCTATTTCAGGACAACAGACGCGAGCAGAATATTGATGAACATGATGAAGAACTAATCCTAACATCCGAGGATTATCAAAAAAAAATACTACATTTCTGTAAATCTTGTAATTTCCTAAATGACATATAATCCTTTTAAATATGATTCAAAACTGTTACATTTTTCTGTATAATTTTTCTGTTTATTTATTTATTGTTTGTTGTTTCTGTTTCTGTTTATTGTTTCTGTTTATTATTTCCTGTTTATTTATCATTGTCATTGTGAGAGTATTGTGTCATTGTGTTATTATCTTTGTCATTGTGTATCATCAATTATCATTGTTTTTATAACTAAAGAAAATATTACGTATTGTACAAATTGGTAGTCGCTAATAACCAATAGCAGTTGATGCGACTTAAAATAAACAAATTAAAAAAAAAAAGAATGGGTGGGCAGAAAATGAACTTTTCTGCAAAATTACGCAAACTATTTTTATTCAGAAGGAAAAGTACTATTTCAAACATTTATATAGAGTTCAAATATTCCATTATTTACCGGATTTGGGCGAGGAATGATTCCTGAAACGCATTTTAAAGAAATGACTAATTGTGGGTGAATTAGTTTTTCGCGAATTTCTGGAAAACTGACAATCTTGTTTGAATAATGAATTTACCAGTGAACTCCCATATAGATTCCAGGCTGGTCCAAAATCGACAATTTTCGGCGATCGACGAAATTTCGTCTCTTTGGCTTGCACAAAAGAATGGGCACAAAATGCACTTTTCTGCAAAATTACGTAACCTTTTTCTATTCAGGAAGGAAAATACGATTTCAAACTTTAATATAGAGTTCAAAAATTCCATTATTTACATTTGGACGAGAGATGAACTGCGAAACCCTCTTCAAAAAACAACTAAAATTGGCAAATTCAGATTTTTATGCGAATTTCCGAAACACTATCTGTTTTAAAAACGAATTTCTCCAGTGAACTCGCCTTGCGATTCCGGGTTGAGATATTGATTTTCAGCGGATTCGAAATTCCGTCTGTAATCGACAATTTTCGTCGATCGCGTTTTTTCGCGTTTTTTGCTTGCACAAAAGAATGGGCTGAAAATGCTTTTTTCTGCAAAATTACGCATATTATAGCTATTATGGAAGTAGAATATATACTATACCGCATAATTTACCGCATTTGGACGAGAAATGAGACCTAAATTCAATTTTTTTTAAATCACTAAAAGTATCCGATTCAGTTTTTTGTGAATTTCTGGAAAACTAACAATCTATTTAAGAAAGGGATTTCACCAGTCAACTTGCCTTACAATTCCGGGATGGGATATTGATTTTAAGCGAATTTGAAATTCCGTCCATCATCGACAATTTTCGTCATCATCGACAAAATTTCGCGTTTTTGGCTTGCACAAAACAGTGGGCATAAAATGCACTTTTCTGCAAAATTACACAAGTTATTACTATTTAGGGAGTACTATACAATTTCAAACTTTAATATAGAGTTCACAAATTCAATTATTTATTACATTTGAACGAGAAATTTGCCCTGAAACTTGTTTTAAAAAAATCACCAAATGTGGCAGATTCAGTTATTCGCTAATTTCTGGGAAACGGATTTCACCAATTTCGCATTTTCGGCTTGAGCGAAAAATGGGCCGAAAATGCACTTTTATTACGCAAACTATTTTTATTCAGGAAGTAAATTAAGATTTCAAACTCTAATATACAGTTGAAAAATTCCATTATTAACGAATTTGGACGAGAAACGAGCCCTGAAAAATATGACCAACAGTAGCCGATTCAGTTTTTCGCGACGAAACGACCAAAACTGGCCGGTACAGTTTTTCGCGAATTTCTGGAAAACTAACAATCTGTTTGAAAAACGGATTTTACCAGTGAACTTGCTAATCGATTCCGGGCTGAATTATTGATTTTCTGTGGATTCGAAATTCCGTCCAAAATTGACAATTTTCGTCGACGAAATTTGGCGTTGTGGCTCGCACAAAAGAATGGGCAGAAAATGCACTTTCTGCAAAATTACGCAAACTATTTCTTTTAAGGAAATAAAATACGATTTCAAACTATAATATATAGTTAAAATTGTTCATTATTTCCGCATTTGGACGAGAAATGAGCCCTGGAACAATGCGTTCATTCAGAAGAATGCCTTCATCTACATTAAATACCACATAGGTATAGTACAGTTTATGAATTTAATGTTGTCTGATAGACTATATTTTTGTGTTTTTTTGCTGTGCGTGAATACGTTTACAAAGATGTACTCATATACAAATATGACGGTTTTCCCAAGTATACACACGACGTATAATTGTCCATGTGCGAAAGGGGGAACTCCAAGTTGATACCACTACCTTGAACTCTATAATATAATTGAAACCTGGGTGTTGTGTATGTTAAAAGTGGGTTTGAATTTAATATAGAGTTCGTTTATATAAGTAAATGCAGTGATGGTTTTCTGTGAAATTATTCTTTTTTTTTTCTAGTGTACGATTCACATATTTTGAATTGTATTGTGTTCGTGAGAGGTCTGCAAGCCAATACAAGTATAATATGTAATGACTTGTTTTGTCTACTTAATATATTACGTCTCAATATCAGGTAATAACAAATAAAATAAAATAAACCAACCACTGAGAAATATATTAATGTTTTTTATTATGTACTTGTCGTGACGACCATAGTAGTGATTCTGACTTTTCATGTTATTGCCATTCAATTTGCGTTTGTTTCCGCTTCCTGTAACAATAGTCAGTCTACTCATATCTGACCACTTTATTTTATAATGTTACCTTGTTTTGTTACCAATTTAATACTCTTATCATAGATCTAGTATATCTAATGTATCTAATGTATATCATACATTTTTATGAATAGTAAGAAGGTTATTTGATGCAAGTTTTACCGTTTGGTGTCTTGGTAGTCAGTGTTGGGTTTACAGGTTTGAACAATTCATTCACTAGTATGTAGTCCCTGTAAATGGGTCGTTATGCCAGCTCTTGTGGCTCTGAGTGTTGTGAAAATTATGATTACCGTTGTGTAATTTTCTACACCTAAGGAAGGTATGTTTCGAATGTATTTTAATTTAATTTTTAAAACTGTTTAATTTTGGAATTGTATTTATACTGTCGCGATACCGAATATCAACTTCATTAAATTAGCATTAATTTCTACATTTCTCTGGCAATAATCTGCGAAAGGCGCCTCCGCTGGCGCCGGGGAATTTTAGGCGGGACTTCCCCCCGCTCTAATCCGACACGCGCGGCTGCGCCTCCGCCGCCGCCGCCGCCGCCGCCCCCGTTCTTTGTGCCCGACTACCTTCCGCGTGTTTGTCTTCCGGGAAGCGTTCCTTAAGAGAACGCCCCTTCCAGCCCCTGGGCCGCCACCCAGTGGATGTCAACAAAAATTAGGCTTGCCCTGGCCCACTTCTACGACGCATGTCTAGGCTTGCACTGCGTCCAAGTAAACAATGTAAGACAGACTTGAGACAGAAGATACTGGAAATTTTCCATTAAAGATCCCTGTCCAAACGCCTTCAGCGATTGGACGAAGCAATTTCACTGAGCAATTTCCTGTAGTCTATCGCCGAACGTGTTCGAAACTGTAGGACATTCTCGAACTTTAGAGATTTTTTGGAGGGGGACCGAGGCAGCGGGCAGAAAGAAAGTAACATCCGAAGGGACATTCCGCTTGCGACTAGTGACTGAGTAGCATTCTGTTTTCGGCTTTTGGATGAGTATCGCTCTGCTTTCGACTTTCGACTGGGGCGCTTGTTAGTAAGACTTCGTGAAGACAATCTGTGACTGCCCTTCGGGGTCTTCACTTGATTTATCTTGTGGCGAGACTTTTCAAGAGAAAGTTTTCTTTCGGACTCGATCAATTTTCTGAACCATAGTTTTATAGGTTCAAGTTATTTAATGTGCCGTGCTTGGCCACGATTCGATGAACCAAAACAATTGATTTTGTTGAAGTAGACGTGATTATTAGTGTATCTTTGGCATAAGCACGCGGAAGTGACTGCGTTAATCGTCAAGATCGCCACCGCTTACGTCAATGCCCGTCGAAATTGCTACCTGAAGGCGCCCGCTCGACCAGCTGAAGGGAGAAGCTGAGGGCACCCTCCCTCGGAGCGGCACGCCGAACCGCGCGGCCCAGACGACCTGACCGCCGCCACCTGCCTCCACCTCCGCCGGGCCGCACGGGAAAAACACCCCTTTTCTAAGACGTCGCCCCCGCTTAATGGGGCAATGACCACGAAAATCTCCAGACGGTGATGTGTACGAAAGCTTCGCCGAAAGCGCTCAAATGCCCCTCAGGCGCTACGGTTAGCGCAGTTAGCTCAAAACAAGCAGGGAAGGATATATTTCAGGCCGCGCATTGGCCGTTAATAAAATTAGTCATAGATTTTTTTGTGTAATGCATTTTGTCTGTTGTTGATTGTAATAATTCAATTTTAATTTCTCTTGTTTCGCTTATTTTGGTTTGCATTGCGGGGAAAACTCACGAGCTCGTGCATGGTAGTGTAAATCTAGATTAATCTCTTTTTGAATCATTAAATTCTTTACGTTAACCTCATTCAGATATGTTCTTTCTTGCTGAAACAACGTCCACTCGCCATCCCATTTCTTTCAGGCCACCTTTCTGCCACCAGAGCTAGCTGGAAGGTAAGGCGACCCACCTTTACCGTCACTCGCGGAGACCGCCAGTGATGTGGCAATATACATATACAAAATCGTTGAAATTGGTAACGTTTGCTTCCAACATACTTGCACATAATTAGTGTTTTACATTGTGTATTTGGAGTTTATACATCTATCCGTGTTGTAAAGGTATTCAGCCATAAGGATCGAGAAATAAAACTCCGAAACGTCAACTAACTGACATAAAATTTTCATTGATTGGACCAATATCCATGAACTACTCGATGGAACTGTTATATTGTTGAATGTTGGCCAAGAAGTCTTTAGAATCATTTCCCATTCCACACATTAATGATCGTAATATATCTGGTGGTGGTACCAATTGTGGAAAATTTTCTTTTCCACCAGCACAACATACTTCAGTAGATTCACGACTGTATTTTCACGCCTTACAACATTGACAAATGATATTCACTTCCCCAATTGCTACTTATGTGTCGGCACAATAATCTACTTCCAGATCGTAGTTGAATGCTGTACGTTTAAGGAACACAGGACCACTGAGTCTTTGGATTTGGTCAATTTCGTTGTGTCGTGCTCTCTGTTGTGTTTAATGTGCACGAACTCGTTGCACTCTAAGCCAATCCGCTTCATTTTCAGTAATTCTAGAACGCAATTCTGCCATACTAATATGACTTATTATCTGTCTTTCGTTGATCATCGTTGCACGTAAGGTACGTGTGCACATTTGATCGAATGAACCAATATGATGATACACGTCGCACATTTGATCGAATTCGGCGACCTATGTTAGGTCACCTTCTCCCTGGCATTGTAAATAATCAAAGTAAAGAAAGTTCTCGCTCTCTTAGTGGAAAATAGTGTTACTATCACAAAGGATTTATTTAATTACTAAAATATTAGAAAGAGATGTCAAGCTACATAAGCAAATGACTGCCTTAACACAAACAATACAGAACGAACATCAAATGTTTGACAGATAGGCAATTTATATGGAAAAAGTAAATTGCTGTTATTATTTTCCTCGGATATTTTTCACATTTTCTCACCTTTTGAACTTACCTTTGACTTCCACGGATATTTTAAAACCAAAATCAGCTAAATCGATCCAGCCGTTCTTGAGTTTTAGCGAGACCAACAAATGGCGATTAAATTACATATATAATATATATAATTATATATATAAAATTATATATATAATTATATATATAGGGTGTCCCACCAACTATGGACCACCCCCATACCTTCCCAAGGGTTCAGGATATCGAAATGCAGTTTTTGATTAACAATGCGGAATGATGGGGCAAGTAACATGCCATAGAGAAATTGTCTATAAATTTTTAGTTTTCGGAAATTTAATCATCTTTGATTTTTTAAATAGAACTATATATTTTTTTCAGCAGCAATGTATAGATCATAAAAGGAGGAATAAAATGATGTATCATATGCTAGTATTTTGATAGTAATTTGAGTATAAAATTAGATTTTCTGATATGGGTCATTCCATGTCAAATCGGCCAAAATTTCCCGACCAACTTCCGATTCGACTGAAACTTTTAAAATCGTTTTAGAATGACGAAAAAACACTGAATATGGTGTTTTTGGCGTTAAATTTTACTTCCTTTTGAAAATATGGAAATGTGATATTTTGCATGAATTTCAGGGGTTTTTATCTAAAAACTAGTAAAATATCTTCAAATTTGATTTTACTTTGCAACTTGCTTTATATTTCTAATGAGTACATTCCACTCTAAAGGTTTGGTATGATAAACTTAATTTTAAACTCATTAATAAGGCCGAATTAAGGCCAAAGTAAATAATTACGAATTTTTTTCAAAATTCATTTTCTCAAATACTCCATCTCGGATTTTCTTCTTTTTGTCGTCAAATTGAAGAGGAGACATTGAAGTTTATAGTAGTTAAAGAATCTTGATGGTATATTTGAATTTACCAAAGTTATTACCAGTTAAAGTTACATTTTCATTTTTGCTTTTTATGGACTTAGTAGAATACATATATAAACGTATAGAAACGTAGTAGAATACATATATAAACAATACATATATAAACGCTTATCATTCATAAATCTTGCTTTCGTTATTTAGTAATTAATTTTCATACATTTTAAATGTATCTGAAGCATATTTTCGAAGGCAGAAACTTCTAATTATACCGGGTGACCCACCAATAGTGAGCCACCCTCATATCTTATTACCGGTTCCCAACATCGAAAAGCAGTTTTCGCTCATCAATGCGGAATCATGGGACAAGTAATGCGCTTTATAGATATTGTTTGTAATATTTTTAGTTTTGTGCGGTTGTAGTAGCTGACTTTTCAAAGAACTACGCATTCACAATTCAAGGCAGTGTACAAAAAGTACATTGAAACAATGCTCAAGCTATACATGCTCTTTTCGGCCAAGCGAAGAAGCCATTGTTCCAATCAAGGCACGACCCAAGTCGGGACAAGCACTAAGCCCACCGATCTGTCTCCCGACATGTGTGTTAGTGTAGTGAATTTTAGTGTGTGTGTTTGTAAGGGGCGAGGATGTGACAAGAGGAAAGAAAGATCGCGTGCGGTCCATTGCAAGATTGTTGGGGTACTGCTCCGGCATTCTCCTGAGGTTGATTGCAGAAACTACGGAAAACTAACTATCAGTGCAACTATCACAGATTAAAAAAGGATGTTAGAAAGCAATCTAACTTCAGAGTTGTTGCCGAGATAGAAATTATTCCGTATAAGTGTGTTTTTAATTTCGGGGTGATATAATTACTGCCGATGTATACACATAGACGTTTCTGTTTTCGAAAATATGATTCAGATATATTTAAAACGTATGAGAATTAATCACTAAATAATTGTCAGCTAGGTCGAATTCAGTCGCTGTCTGGAGAATTCTAGCGACCTTCTGCTCTGATCGTTGGTTTTCCGTAGTTTCCTCGATCAAGACGAGGAGCATGTCGGAGCAATACCTTAACGATCGGTCCACGTACCCCATGCGATCTTTCCTTCCTCTTTTCTTCTCAGGTTTGAAATATTAGTTTTCAAGAATAATTAGCTGTATTTAGAAATAACACATGCTGCCTTGTTAGGATTTAAATCGTCTGATATTTTGACGAAATTGATTGGAACAATGGCTTCTTCGCTTGGGCCAAACCCTGTCAGCCAGGGCGTTACTTGATTCTGGTAGTGAAGTCTCTTTGATAACTGAATCACTGGTACAGGCCCTCCGTCTCAAAAGAATAAGGCATAATGCTACTATTCATTCTATTAATGCTCTTACTTCTGGTTCAAATGCTAGAGTTCATGTGTTAATCTCCTCGCGGTGTTGTAGGTGGAAAAGGGCAATAGAATGTTTAGTGGTTCCTGCTATTTCCAAATCCACCCCTCGGAGGAACATTAATTTAGCTGCCCTGAAGCTGCCTGCTGGCCTAAAACTGGCTGATGACCAATTCTTTATTCCTAAAAAATTAGACATTTTATTAAGCTCTTCCTTATTTTTTTAGGTGCTTAACACTAAAAAGAGCAGCCATTGTTCAAATGTTTTTATTCTTGATACTAAGTTTGGAAATGTCATTGCGGGGGATCGATTGCCCACACTATTGCCAAGTGCGGCACCCCCAGATCAATGCTTTTTCTTGACTGCACACTCTCGCTCCTTAGTCAATGATTATAAGAATGTTTGGAATTCTGAGAGGATTTTTCCTTCTCGTGATGAAAACTTCTCACACTTGGAGCATCCTTGTGAACAAAAGTTTAATGATGACACCTTTAGGTTGGAGAATGGGCAATTTTGCGTCTCTTTGCCTTTTAAACGTCCTCCACATTTATTGGGAAATTCACATTTTGTGGCCAAACAGTTTTTGCTTGCTTTAGAAAGCAGATTTGCTAAAGATGGGGAATTAAAGCATAATTATGTCAAGTTCATGCGAGAATACATTGAATCGGGGCATGCAGTTGAATGTGTCAGTAAGATAGCACCTCCCTTCTACTTTATACCTCATTTTTGTGTGTTGAATCCACATTCCCCTACTACACCACTGCGTGTGGTCT
Organism: Acheta domesticus; assembly: GCA_031308135.1. Taxonomy (NCBI): domain Eukaryota; kingdom Metazoa; phylum Arthropoda; class Insecta; order Orthoptera; family Gryllidae; genus Acheta; species Acheta domesticus. Next base: position 15,710,200 of record JAHLJT010002406.1, read on the forward strand.
TCAATTGTAGTGCCAAATCATCTTCTGGGTTAAGTCTGAACGACCTACTCTACGCTGGCCCTAACGTGCAATCAGAGCTCATTGACATCATGCTTAGATTTCGATTGTTTAATGTTTGTTTCACAGCAGACATTGAGAAAATGTATAGAATGGTTCGGGTGCATGATGCTGATACTAAATTTCAGAGAATTTTGTGGAGAGAGAACCCTCACGACCCTATTAAAATTTTTACTTTGCAAACCGTTACTTATGGTATGGCCCCATCCGCATTTCTTAGTACAAGGTGTCTTAATAAGTTGGCTGAGGAAATAAATGAAATTGATCCTGATGTGGCTTCACCCATCAAGCAGGGATTTTATGTAGATGACTTACTGTTTGGGAGTGACTGTGCTGAGAAGGCAGCATCCTTATTTCAAAGGATTGTAAAAGTGCTAAAAGGAGCTCATTTTAATTTGAGAAAGGTTAATAGCAATTCTTCATTGTTTCTGGCCACTCTCAACAGCACCCACACACAATACTCTTACACGCCTCTAGCCTCGGACAATACACACAGAATATTGGGTTTGACTTAGAACACCGATAAAGACACACTTTGCATTACGTACAGCAAACACTCCGATCCAAACACTTTCAACCTCCCGTGTATCACAAAAAGGGTTGTGTTGCACTTGATAGCCTCTATTTATGACCCATTAGGTTTTGTGAATCCTTTCCTGGTAAAGTTGAAGCTTTTTCTGCAAAAGTTGTGCAGAAATTGGCCGTTGGCTGCCACTTGGCATTTTCAATTCCTTGTTGTACTAATCGGTGTATAATTTTTTGCTTAAGCGCTGCTACAATTCTATGTATTTTGTTACCTCTATGATAGGATAATTGTTACGAGGTATTCAGTAATGGTCAGAGGTTGATTACAATATGTACGCTAGGCAACTGCCTATGAATTCATTTGCTGTATGCCCTCCTCACGTGTTTTATAGTAGGAAAGGGGTCTCTCAAGCTAATGCAGGACTGTGGTGGTGGACTGTGGTGGACTTCCCAGTGCTTGTTGCTGAAAGAAGTGAGTGGGAGACGGGCTGTACCTAACTCGAGCATCGCCATGCGCCCGGCCCGAATAAATGTTAGCACATTTTGGTCGGCGCGGACAAGTTCCTGCGACTTCCGCCCATCTGGGCACTCTTTGTGGTACTCCCGCCAAATTATGGGAATTCCATGCTACACCAGTGTGTTATGGGGGCGCTAACTCCAAAGTTCGCGCGTCCCACTTAAAAAAACAACAAAAAAACAATTAATTAATTAATTAAGACATTAATTAATCATTGTTCCCCGCGCCTCTACGCACGGGGCGCTTTCTTCCGCCGCCGACACCGATGACGTCACGTCGACATCACCACCGTCACCGCCGCCGCCGACGTTGCCGGCCCCGCTACCACCACCACCGCCGTCGCCGCCCGTATCTCCCCCCGCCTCCGTCCGCCTCTCCTCCGGCTGGCCGGCTAACCGCCCTCTGCGATCCACCCGGTGTCAAACTCGGGGCGGTGTCAGAGCTGGGTGGTTGGCGGGAGTGAATGCTGGTGGAGTTGGGCCTCGGCGGACGGGGAGTGCGCTGGACTTGGGCGTGAAGCATTCCCGTCGGCGAAAGGCATTTTTCCTATCTGCATTGAGACCCTCTACTAGACAGCTGTGTAAATAGGAGGAGCTGTGGTACTATGAGAGTAGTCTGGTTTAAAAAATCTAGGCATGTGTGCCTCGTAACCTTCAATACATTCTGCAATGTTTACATTTATTTAATTTTCTTACTGTATTAGTCAGGTAGCATCGCTTAGTCAGTGTATACCTTTCATTTTGTGTTTTCATAGCATTGCAAGAGTTTTGTGAAATTGTTAAAGCTTTTTTTTGTATTCTTTGACACGGCGTCAAGACTTGCGTGGAGAGAGGAGACTGAGAGGGGTGGCAATGAGGGATAAGAGGCCTAACTAAAGCAATCCAGGGTCTTGTCACAAAGGTCACATTAAGAAACACTAATTTCAACGATCAGAATAAGAGATTTTTTTCCATTGATTTATCTGCATGTAACTTGTCTTCTTTAATAATAAATATCCTTTTCAAACTTGACAAGAATCCAACCACCGACTCTTCGTTGGTAAATTTAATTTTTACTGAAGATGATTATTTGTCCACTGCGCAACCGTACCTCTTACGTCTTCTGCCATGGATTTTCAAGTTTGTGGCAACACGTGGCGTTATGAAGTGAGAAACTCTCCAATCAGTATTAGCAGGTGTGACTGCAGATGTACATTTGTGTTAAAGTTTATTAAATTTACACTGAGAGTCTGTCAAGAATATTTCAAAAAATTTATTGCTTTCTTCTTTTTGTACGTGTTTAAATAAGAAGTTTATTAACAGTAAATAATAATAGAAAATGTCTATTATTTAATGAATTAATCGAGATATTACAACAAAAATCTTGAATCATTCATTCCCTTTCCATGTTTTAAAATGAGAGTTTGTTTCTGCAAACACACTGAGCTCGATTCTTGTAAGTTTATTATTATCGTCCTTTCGCTACAAATTATTTTTATTTTGTTCTTTTTGATTATCGTTGCTTTGGAATTTCAGTAGAAGAAAAGTTCAATTCAGATGAACAAATGGCAAAAATCTCTCATTCTGATCGTTAATGTTGATGTTTGTTCATATGATCTTCATGTCAAGACCATGAATTGCTGTAGTTACCCCTCTATCCCTCACAGCCGCCCCTCTCACACACTTTGTCTCCTTGAAAAAGTCTCGACGCCGCGAAGGTCGTCTTACCAACGGCTACTGTTACGAGGGCTGCTACACGAAAAGAATATTTACTTAAAAATCACGTGTCAAAAAGTCTAATTTTATACTCAAATTACCATCAAATACTGACATATGATACATCATTTTATTCCTCTTTTCATGATCTATACATTGCTGCTGAAAAAAATATATAGTTTCATTTAAAAAATTAAAGATGATTAAATTTCTTGAAAACTAAAAATGTCCTAGACAATTTCTCTATGGCATGTTACTTGCCCCATCATTCCGCATTGTTAATCGAAAACTGCATTTCGATATCCTGAACCGTTTAGAAGTTATGGGGGTGGTCCATAGTTGGTGGGACACCTGTATATTGTGGCATAGTGACGCTTGCATACTTAAAATACAGGATGTGCCTTTGTCTATGGAAGCCACAAATAGACAGACCAGTAGACTGAGCAGGAAGGGGGCGTGTCTAAGATGGGCTTAGGCTGAGCCAGGAAGCAGAAAGGGTGCTGAGGCCAGGGGGTAAGACACGTCAGTGGTAGGTTGTAGACGTCACCACGGCGCTCTAGCTCTGGGAGGGGGAGGTCACGTGGGGCACCCACGTCACTTTAGACGGAGTGGGAGTAGATCATGTGATCGGTCGGTCATGTGACCGAATCCATTTAAGGTAAAGTAAGGGCATTATTAGCAGGATACATTTGCGGCACGGAGCCGAGTGGTATCTTCATTAAGTGCTCACGCACTTCGCTCCAGGGGCGGGCGGCCGGATTCGTCCGGGGAGACATCAGTCTCATCTTTAGCGACGCGGTCAAGCGGTCGCTGTTCTTGCGGTCAAGCAAGGGCGGGTGGGGGACTCGCAAAGCAGTCGCAGGTGGCGGCTAAGATAAGCTGCTTTTAGGAGGGTTCCGTAAAGCACGTATAAAGTGAATGAATTGTGCAACCTTGTATATATATAGCCTAATAAATTTGTTTTGTTACGAATCCTTCGTGTCTGTGTCTGAGTGATTAAACGACGCCACAATATATATGTATAGTACAGATCAAATAAAATAATATGGATTGATTAGGGGCAGGAGTCCTTCCCGTAAATTGGCTCGGGGTAATTACCAACTAGAATGAAAATACATGTATTTACTTTTAATAAACACAAATAAACCAAACATTTATTCATCACGAAAATTTACAATGATACTTGCTTCTGTTACATGATGCTGTGCTGTATTCTACGTATGTATTGCATTTCTATTCTACGCTACGCATTTCTATTCTACGCTATTGTATGTTTATTCTACGCTAGACGTACAATTGCATTCACTGTCTTAATTAACCATTTGACTGCCATTCTCATTAGTTTAATGGCATGGTGCATACACCTATCCTGCAACCAGGGACTGAATACCGAAATAATAGCGGTAAAGGTATTTATACCGGTATAGAAATACCTTTACCTCTATTATACCTTTATTCAAAATACCTTAAAAATACCGGTATAAGACGTCAAATACCGGTATTTTTAGAGGTATTTTACCTTTATTCGACGTCTATACCGGTGAAATACCTCTAAATAGAGGGGCGCGAAGGCGCGTGGGGACGCGCGTGGGGACGCGAAGGCGCGTGTGGGGAAGCGAACGCGCGTTTGGGGAGCGAGCGCGTTTGGGGAGCGAACGCGCGTTTGGGGAGCGAACGCGCGTTTAGCAAGCGAACGCGCGTTTAGGGAGCGAACGCGCGTTTGGGGCCGCGAACGCGCCTGTAGGGACGCGAACGCGCGTGTAGGGACGCGAACGCGCGTGTAGGGACGCGAACGCGCGTTTGGGGAGCGAACGCGCGTTTGAGGAGCAAACGCGCGTTTGGGGAGCGAACGCGCGATTGAGGAGCGAACGCGCGTTTGGGGAGCGAACGCGCGTTTGGGGAGCGAACGCGCGTTTAGCGAGCGAACGCGCGTTTAGGGAGCAAACGCGCGTTTGGGGCCGCGAACGCGCGTGTAGGGACGCGAACGCGCGTGTAGGGACGCGAACGCGCGTGTAGGGACGCGGACGCGCGTTTGGGGAGCGATCTTTCCTGTTCCCTTCCCACTTCTCCACCGGGCTAGTTGATAATACCTGACAAGTAACAGTTCGCCTTCTACGTTGCTTGCCGCCTCGCCGCGAGTGCTGGTGGCCCGGCCCCCCAGCTGCACTATCCGGTGACCTTGGGGAGCGGTGCGGCCGGCCGTGGCGCGACGCCCGCTGCCACTTCGTCCCGAGATTCTCGTTATTCGTGAAGCCCCACTCCGTGTCGAGCTCGTATCACCCTCGGGGGGAAACACAGACATGTCTAGTTCTCCACAGTCGTCAGCATTATTGTTCTTCGGCACTTCCACCAGCTACGCGTTCGTGTCTATCACTGATTCGACTATTCACGAATGTAGGTTCCCAACTACACACGGTTACAATATTCCTGTAGCAGCGTCACCTTACTGACCGCGGGCCGGCATCTCTGTCCCTCCATGACGGAGTCGCCGTTTCGTCTTCCAGTGGCGCGTTCCCACGTGTCCTGCACTTTTCTTAATTTCCTGGGGTCTTCATTCCAATCCCTCAACCACCAACAGTCATATTTTCGCCACAGATGCCACTTGATTGCCAATTCTTACATTCGCTCCGCGCACAGCGTGTTCCCCGTTACTAAGCTTCCGTCCTCGCTGCTCCAGCCGCCACTTACTTCTCTCGCGGCCCGCCGCTTCTGATCCGTTCGCCCAGTTCTCCGACCGGTTCTCGAGTTGCTCTCGCCACCGCGCGCGATTCGAAAACCCATGTTTGCCAATAAGCTCCTTATCGGTACAATATATATATATATATATTTATATATATAAATATATTTATTTATATATAAATATATATAAATATATTTATTTATATATAGAAATATATATATTTATAAATAAATACACAAAGTTGCGTTACAGCGCGATAATCTCTGAATGTACTGAACCAATATCGATGAAAAGTATGTGCTAGTTTCCTCGGAAGCTCAGGAGCAGGCACGTAGCCAGGGGAGGAGCGCGATGGGCTGAAGCCCTCTTCGAAATTCTAAGATTTTTTGTTGTTTTTTTTTCATTCATTAATTATTTATTTATTGGTTTAAATTTATCCAAATATAACGACGTGTATAAAAGTAGATTAAAACTCGGCTGATTAATACACTGATGCTGCTTGAATATTTTAAATTGTTAGAATTGCGCGCTAAAAAATTGCGTGGGAAGATGACTAAAAACAGAAATGCAAAAATACTAGATGAAGGTATCAGCTGATGTAACTGCATTCACTACAGTGTGCCGTATTTTGCTTTACGCCATTTCGTTTTTATCAGTGTTACTCGTATTTTGAAAGCAATTGAAATGAAACGATCTAAAACCTCATCGAGTCAATTAAGCATCACTTATTTTTTAAGAAATATAAAGTTGACTTAGATTCTAATGGTATGTAGAGGTTACGTTTTAGTTTTTGCATTGAAAGCCTTTCCTGTTTGATTTGCCAATTTTGTAAATAGAAAATAATATGTTTGCATATAAAATTTTACATTTTTTTCAAGTAATATTATGTTGAATTAAGAAAATTCTGCTACTGAAATATGTGTGCTTGTGTGATGAGCTTGATATGTCCAAGTGTACTCGGAAAGGATACGATAAGATGGCGCAGCGAAGATGGTAGGTCACATTGATGGTGTCCAGTCTAGAATCAGGCAACAGTACCCGAATGCAAAATACGTTCCTTGTGCAAGCCATCGCTTAAACTTTGCGTTATCTAATTCGTTATCATGTCAATTTCTACAGTTAAGAACTGTCTTGGTACGGTCAAAGAAGTAGTGAATCTCTTTTGAAATCAGCCATTCGCAAATAAAATTCTTCAGAATGTGATTTCTACATATGCGCCAGAGAGTAAGAAAAGAAGACTTCTCCGTCTTTGCGAAACCAGATTCATCAAAAGACATGACAGTGTCTTAGCATTCGTCAAACTCAACTGTATTTGCAGTAGTTTGGCAGACATTTCTAAGGAAACGCGGACAATTTCTTCAACGGCCTCAACCTTACTGGCGTCTATAGAAAAAAGTGAATTTCTAGTTAGTCTTCTCGTTTGCGAGAAACTTTTCAGTCTCACTTTACCACTCTCTGTGCTTCAAGAAAAATCTCTCAATCTAGTATCAGCCCTGAAACTTGCGAACGAGGTTCTCGGGACTTTAAGAAATCACCGTAAAAATGCAGACCAAATCTTTAAAGAAATTTTCAACTCTGCATCGCAGCTTTCAGATAAAATGTTTGAAACAAACATGAAACTGCCACGACTTAGAAAGAAGCAGACAAACCGCTCAATTTCATAAATTGATTCGGTTGAGAGTTATTACAGAGTGACAGTCTTCATCCCTTGTCTTGATAGTCTGATTCAAAATTTAACAGACATTTACTTCAAATGAAGTTATTCTTCCAAGTTTCCAGGTTCTTCTTCCAGGCTTCGCTTTCATCCATGAAATGAACAAGTTGGAAAATGTAGCTCCGTACTTTGATAACAGAACATACCCTCTACAGTAAAAGCTGAGTATGGACAATGGTGTAAAAAAAGCTTCCACCACAGATGCTTACCTCGAGGTGCTGAAAGTCTTCGAGAACTGCGATCCAGTATATTTACGCACTATTAGATACTTACTATCTTAACTACCTTGCCAGTAACCACTGTTAGTGTGGAGAGGTCATTTTCTGCAATGAAGTAAAAAATGTAATTTTATACGTAGTGCAATACGTGATAACAGACTCAGTGCACTAGCCATGATTTCAATTCATAGGGATATCACTGTGGACCCAAAGTGATTGACACTGTGGCTAGAAAGAAGATCAGAAACCTGCTTTTGTAGTTGACACCTCCTGCAGTTTGGATTATTGGAACAGAAAATAATAAATTTAATATTGTGTTTAAGCTTTCGAAATAATGCTATGTGGAAATAATGTTTAAATATGTTTAAAATCATGTTGGTGTTTCATTTTTTAAGAGCATCTCTTTTAAACAAACTCGATAAAGATATTATAATAAATATTATAAAACCCCTCCCGAGAATTAATCCTGGCTAAGGCCCTGGCCAGGAGTGCAATAGGTATGATTTACAACCAGAAACCTTAACATATTCACAAAATATTACTTTTCTGGACTTTTTTCGCCTAACATTACATCATAGATTCAAGTGCGCATCAATGCCAACCAGAGAATGCTGCGCGCCACCAGGGGATGACTACTGAGGTGTACGAGGTTCATGAATGCGCAGAATTGCATATACTTGTATGATACAAGACTGTTGATTTTACGGTCAATTGTTTAATGATAAATGTTTATATTTAAGAATGATTCCCATTTTCAAAATTGGTAAAAACATAATTTACCAAATTTTAAAGCTCTGGTATCTTTCTAAAATGTTATTTGTAAATTACTTTTTTCAAACTCCTGAAAAAGTATATTGTAATTGTACAGGAAATAAATGATTAAAAAAGAATGATTCTATTCTTCTTCACTCTATTTATAAAAGTAACTTGGATATTGATTTTAATTGCGTCTAGGCGTGAATGTCTTAAGTGTATAAGAGAGAAGTGTACTTATTCATATATGAAATGTTTGGAAAACGACATTTTGCTGTCGGATGATTAATATTGTCGTAAAAAGGTATACATGATTGCACCCATGTATTCTACATGAAATTGCTTTGGTTGTATTACATTAAGTATGATTATACTTATTTGCGAGTTGAACGCGTGAAACGAAAGTTATTGTGAATGATTTAGGAGTTAGGCTGAAAATGTGACGGATGAATTTTTGTGAGGGGTGTGTTTTATTACTGTGAAGCAAGCATACCTTTTGCTGGTGAAGGAATGATTATTTTAAACTGATGAAAGTAAGTTTGGAAAGGAGTATAATTTAGGTAAAAGATTAGTGAGAAATGGAAGGAATTGAATGTGCTACCCTGTTTTTCAAGGTTGTTGAAAATAGAACAAAAGATTTCTTTTAGGTAACAGAAAAACTTTGGTCAAGCCGGAATCTACTGTGTGATCTCGCATTTTTTGGAGATATTACAATTATCTAAGTAGGGAATGGCACCTTTCCGTCAGCCACTATTTATCAAGGACGCTAAAACGGATAATTGAATTCAATTAAAAGCACTTTATATTTCAAATGCGACATGGAAACAAATATAAATTTCAAGCTTTTCTTTATAAATATGAGAGAAGAAAAAATATGAAAAAAATGAGTATTACAATATAATACATAAATACATAAAATTCCTCAAAAATAATATGTGATTGTATGTACTTTACTTTTTGTTTAGATTTGATTAGTATTTTTAATTTTAAAGCGAGTTAAGTTTTGGGGACGGGAATCCCAGTCTCAAAAATATAAACATTTTTAGTTAGAAAGTGAGTGAAAATAACAAGTGTTTCCAGATGGGAGCAAGGCAGAGAGAGGTTTGGCAAGATTGATCGGGGACACAATTGAATAGATACAAGAAGGCTCTGCGGCAGGGCGGGAATAGATGGAATGCCTCTTCCTGTCTAATAAAGTGTTGTGACTATTCCACTCCACACTGAAATTTCAGCCAATAGTGTGCAAGAACTGGGACACTACCAGCCAATTAGAGACGACTTTACCATGCATATTTATCAGTTATTGATTATCACCTCCTAGGAGGTGATACATTTTGCGCCTTGTTTTGTCTACAGATAGGTTATGTAATTTTGATTTTATTTTATTCCATGGTCGGGTGTGTATCTTTTGTTTGAAATTGTTCGAACGCAAAATGTTGCAGCAAAGGTTTGGTTCGACGTCGAATGACGAAATAGAGGAAATTATTTGTAAATCCAAACCAAATAACACACTCAACAACAGGAAATATATTTGGAATTAGTTTGAGAAATTTTATGAGGAAAGGAAATATAAATTAACCGCATGTAATACAAATCAGGAAATATAATATTTTAAAAGATTGGAGCATTAATATGAGAAAAGTGAATGGTGAAGAATGTAAAGAATATTCCGTGAAAACTATATGGAATGTGAATGCGAAAAATGATACAAGAGACATTTTTCAAAGAATTTATTAGAAATATTAACCCCTTTAGAGATATGGAATTTCATGTCGCTAGAGAGGCTAGAACTACAAAACACTCACTACTACAAAACATTCCGGAGAAACAAAAGGTTAGTGCAGTAGCTTTTAAACTTCAAGATTACCAATTAATGATTGATACGTGTGAAGAAAATACGTCAGAAGGGTTGCAAATAAAGTTCTTTCTTGCAACTTCACTAAAATAGCGTGGCGTGGTGGAGAAGCGGCAAAATGCTTAGTTTATTATTTCCAAATGGAATTAGTCATGATGGTAAAGAAACCGGTAGAATAGCCAATAATCCCGTATTTTCCAAGACTTGTAAGGGGGCCATGGAAAGCTTGGAGACACGAAATGGTTGACACTAAATGAAGAGTCGCCTTTTAGATGTCCCGTGAAATTATACAAACTTTTGGCAGAAAAACGCACAGGTAATATTAAAACTGATCGATTTTTTAATTATTAATAGCTGTTTTCACTGAAGTACCCCGCGTTGCTGGGGTATTTATTATAGGTAATTCTACGAGTGGTTTGGAAATTTACTAAGACTATATTTTTGAAATGTACTATTAATAATTAACATTGTTTTATTCAAATACCTTTACATCGAACAGAAATATACACATAAGGGCAATTATGAATAACAAAGTAAACATAAGACAAACAGAGAGAAATTACTTGAAAACACAGTTATTGAATACACAATTTTAAAGTTTCGAAGGAAAGTGTTTTGTTCGCTTATTTTTAAGGAAGATGTTGAATTTCAAGCGCTACTATGTCTTAATTTATTAATAATTGAAGAATGGTGTTCCTCATTTATATATATATATATATATATATATATATATATATATATATATATATATTGAAATGTACCAACAATGTCTCGTCATAAATTATTACGAGATCGTGCCGTTTTAAATGACATCATTTACCTTAAGACTGTTATATTCTTGACCCGTTCCGAATTTACAGAAAACTAAGGGCGCCAGGAACAGGTTACGATAATTGATAATTAAAACCAATGCCTCCACAGCTAATCTTAACGAATGGATAAATGTCCGGCTAGCTGGGTCAATGGGTCACCTAATGGATAATCGCTATCGCCTAGATAGCCGATTATTTGATCTGCGAACTATACAATATTGCGAGGAATCTGAAAGGAAATAATTATATATATATATATATATATAACTACTTATCAGTTGTGATTGACTAAATGAAAATCATCTTTTCATTTCCAAAAGAAAATTTAATAATTTATTGACTTTTATGGACAATTATTACTCCTTTAGGTCATGACCTCGTTTAAAAGAAAACCTTAGTACTGCAGTATTTACCTAAATGTAATCTTGACCGACGGCGCCCTTCTCACTTGTGTGATGATAATTCCAAGTCCAGCTTCTCTCTTGTAATCTTGCGACGCTGCCGACGAATCCAGCCCTCACTGCCTCGAATATATACCGGTTCTTACTTAATATTCACAGTTCCTAGTTCTCCCCAACTACGTGGTAAAACATTAAAGTTCAAAGTTCAAAATAAACACACCGCAATATAAAAAACTTTCAAAGTCCCAAGCGAATTTAAATGCTGCACATCAAATTTCAGAGTGCGAAAACCATTGATTCTGACGACAAACTTACGAGTCCCACTCCCCTAATATTAAACTCGCGAGCGATCCGCACCACTCGACGGCCTCTATCAGAATGTCATTTACTCCTCCGTTTTTAGTCCTCCAAGCCTCGGTATCCATCCTTCATTCTTATTTTTTAAACAAAACGACAAACTTCCGGCATGAGTAGACAGTCTATTCTCCCTTAGCCAATCCATCCATTTCTTACCAAATCAAGTAGCCACGCTCTCGATAGTCATTCCTTTCTAAACCAATCCGAAAATATCTTACATTTCTGTCTAGCCAGCGCCCCCACATGTTCAAGGCCTGAATGCAGTTTATTGACCTTGCCAACCGCTACGCCGGCGTTGCTAAGGCTGTATATTCCCATTTGCATACCCTTTTCAACCCAACCCATTTACAGCAAATGTTACTGTCTAAATATACGATATATTGGTATATATATATATATATATATATATATATATATATTGAAACGAATTGTTATCATCTCAGTGATAACAATGCGTTTCGGCCCAATTCGTAGGTTTAAACTGCGCGGCACAGGCTGGCCAGCCGGCGGAGTCGGGGGGGGGGGGCGGAGCCGGCTCAGCGGAGGAACCGAGTGCCGCGAACCGAGCAGGGGCCAAGAGGCCAGAGAGTGGCGAGAGAGAAGCGCCCAGACATGGCGAAGGTCAGATGGTAGAGCGATGTAATATATGAAATCAGCGAGAGTGTGGTGTGAAAAAAGTAGAAGAATCGTGTGAGTAGACGCTTGAGTGATACAGGTAACTGTGGTAAAGCGGAGTTAAAAAGATGCGTGTGTAATGTGAAAGAACAGAGATGCTACAGATAATGTCGGTAGTAAGTGGTAAACACGTGGACATGGACGAGTGCAGCAACTAATAGAGACGTTGAGTAAACGTAGGATAGTAACAATTGTGATTGTGAGGACTGTGCAGTAACATCAAAGTCACAACCTGGGAAAAAGGGGGCGGAAAGTGGATAATTGAGACTTGTACTATTATATTTACACGAGCGAGTGCAGTAACCAGGCGTCGTTCACACGCTGGTGAGTTGTACGGAGAAAGATTAATCGTGAAACTAATGCTCCCGTTGCGTGAGAGACACGAGTGTTCGAGTATGCCGAATGAATTTCGTCTGCCAGTACTGTGAAGAACGAAGATTGGGAAAACGGCGTGGCGTGTTCGCGAGCATTGCTGGAGAAGGCGGCGGGCGCGGTGGCGACACGGCGGCGACGCGGGCGACCGAGCAGACCCGAGCAATCCCGAGGATAGCGCCGAGGTGGAGTCACGCGTCAGAGCTACAAGAGGCATACAGCATAAGTACCTGATATTCAGTAACCAGGGTAATCAGAGAATGGATGTCAGGGGAGGGGATTGTGGTGCGAACAGTAGCAAACCATTGAATGATGTAATTTACAAGAGATTGGTGTAGGGAATACAGATCATATGGCAGCAAGTATATGTTAAGTTCAGTTGCTTGTAATGATCATGGTTCTTTTTTTTTTGTAATAAACCATTGTCAATTTCCATTGTACGTATGATCAGACCCGGAACCCATTCCTGAGAAAGAATCCCTGTCCCCCTCTCTTTTATTTAATTTGTGTGAGTTAATTAACAACTCGTTTCAATATATATATATAGACCGCATGATCAAAACGTAAATATTAGGCGCACCACAACGTTCAAAAGTGGCGCAGAGGTTGATGAATCGTTGCGGGATGAATCGGGCCGAGACGTGAACGAGCGCCCGGAAGGTGGGGGATTGGTCGGTCGGACCGCGCGGAAGGATTGGTTGGGGAGCGAGCAGCGAGCAGTGAGGAGAGAGGCGTGATGGCGACAAGAGAGCGAGGTGGTAATGTACGGATAAATCGAGAATAATCGGGACGGCTGGTGTTAAAGGAAGGAGAATTGTGATAGACTTAATGATGATTGCGAGTAACGATTGTGGTAAACGTGTTTGGAAGGAATAACCACGAAATTTGACAAGAGAAGAGAACATTGCACGTACACGTGGGCGATGCTGTTCAGTGGTGGTCGGTGAAGCTGTGCGGATGCGGGATTATATGGTGGAGGCGTGTGAGCTGAGACAGGAAATTCGTCGTGTGAAGAAGGAAATTGTGAGACGACGCCAGTGTACGAGAACGGGCCGCCGGCGACACGTGGGCAGGCAGAACATCGTTGGCGCTAAGGTCACCTCTCGGCCACGAGCACGGCATCGCGTCGCGTAGAAGACGATGGTAGTGGAAGGCAGATAAGTAACAATAATTATGAACAAGAATAGATGGGTAATCGAATATAAAATGCCGGTTCAGGGTGCTCACTGAGTAGTAAGGAGAGCAACAGTGTCTGTAGTGGTTCACGAATGGCATGTAGTTTTCAGAGAAATGGAGGTTACATAAATAGAAATAATAAATGTAAAGATGATAGGGATAGTTGGAGGTGTATAGTGTAAACCATTTAATCTGTATTCAGTAAGGATTTGCGACCAGGTCAACGATGTAAATTATGTTATTAATGTGAAGATGTTTTGTTTTTTTCTTAATAAATCCCGTTTCTGTGATGATAGATTCTTTGAACTCAGATAATGATGATTAAAGTATCCCCCTCAAAGAACCCCTGTGCCCCAAATAAACAATCACAAAATTTATGATATGTGCACCCATGAAACCGACATGGGTAAGTACGGTCACATATATATATATATATATATATATATATATATATATATATATGTGAGAGAGAGAGAGTTAGCAGCAAATGGTATATATTATTGCATTTGTGAGTGGATATTATTCAAATGATTTTAAATTAGTTTTTTTCCAAACTCAAAAGTTATCTGTGAAAATGAACTTAAATTTCGCATTTTCAGTAACGCTTAAACATTCTCAAAAACGGTTCAACTTTTTCCAATAAAATTTCCCTATAAGACGAAGTTTTACTCTTCTTTAATATTCTGAAAGTAATATTTGGGCACTACCGTTAGGAAAACGAAAAATTGAGAAAATTTAAAAAATGTACTGTCACGCACCGCACGCGGTCCCCTAGTGCCATAAACATTCGTGGAGGGCGCGCGTCGCGCGCTCGCGGGCGGTCAGCGGGGCACGGTCGGTTCTCTCCACGCACTAGCCTTCTGCATCGGCATTTTATTTATGAAAATAATTCGCAGAAGAACTAGCGTACCGCTACATTGGCCCTCCCCTCCGAATAGAGAAAAAAAATTAGAGTTGAAAATCTAAATTTCGGAAATGAGAATTTTTTTCTCGTCATAACAAAAATTTCTGAAATAATATGACGATGCTTAGTGCGAGAATCATGTACAGTAAATAATATAATTGCAATTAAAAATAACTAACATAAGATCTTAGTTTTAATTAAATCTACTGGATTTAATAACAAAAAAATGTAAACTGTTCCGTGAGCCCAAGGTACCATGAATTGTGTGCAGAGGTTGTCAGTTCGTAATAATGCAACTTCCTAAAAAATGAAATCTCTGACGTACGAAATTGAGATTTGTTCAGATTTAACATCATGTGATTCTCTGAAAGGCATTCCAGTAGCTGTTCCAGGTGGTCGAGATGTTCCTGGAAGTTTTGCGAGGAAATTACGATGTCGTCAATGTATGGCGTGACGAATCGTCTAATTTTGTCACCTAGCTTCTGGTCGAGACAACGAATAAAAGCCGCGCCGCTGTTCCTTAAGCCGAAAGGCATTCGTTTCCAAACGTATGTCAAACCGTTATACAAAAATCCCGTGAATTTCCTGTCGTCGGGGTGAATGGAAATTTGCCAATAGGAGCTCGAAAAATCTAAGGCCGAAAAAATCTTAGTTTTATTAAATTTCCAGAGAATTTCGTCGAGGTTTTGAGGTGCCTCGTTTTCCGGGACTGTGACTTCGTTAATTCGTCGTGCATCTAGACAAATTCTTACTTTTCCATCCTTTTTTTTCTTTTACTACCACAATTGGATTTAAGTAGGCCGTGACTGACCTCTCAATGATACCCTCGTAAATCATGGTCTTGATTGTTTCATCGACTTCCCCCCTCATGGACTGCAGAATAGGGTAATTCTTTACTTTAAAAGGTGAGTCGTCGGTGACCTGAATCCGAAAACTAAAGTCTTTTATGGGATGCACGGGACGATCGAAGACATTTCTATACTTGTAGAGCAATTTCTGCAGCTGATGGCGCTCGTGGTCATTTTGTAAATCATTTCCTAGTGAACATTTGTCTATGACTTCACGCACGTCATCTCCCGAATCCCCAAACCCGCATGAAATGCTAATATCTGATCTGTCCTCGTCATCCTGAATCTCAATTTCCCTACCCTCACCGAAACTCACAATATTTCTAGAAAAATCCACTATCCCGTTATTTTCCCGTAAGAAATCTACCCCTAGAATGGCGTCGTAGCTTAAATCTTCAATAACCAAACATGGCACGTCGAATGAAACTTCCCGAAAATTAAGTGAAATTAAGGCTTGCATGAAAATCGGCTTGCTTTTTTTTGTTTCCGATTCCTACGACGAAGCAATTACCCGTGGGCAAAGTCGGTACTGGAACGCGTTCACTAATCAATTGTGAGTACAATTTTTTTGAAATCGCACTAATCTCGCTGCCGGTATCCACTAAAGCGTGTCCATTAAATTTTCCTATAAGGAACTCGACTACTGGACATTTTCGTGCTAGTTCTTTTACGTGCTCATTCGCATCGTCGTTCAGATCATGAAAGGCGTAGTTTACTGACACTACCTTGAAAATCGGTACCTCTGACAAAATTCGTTCGGAAACCCGGTACCTTGAAGGCTCGAACGGTTCTAATTTAACGGGCCCTGCCTCGTAGGATCATGGTGGCCGTTTCTATCACTAATATTCCCACTTCGATTCTCATTAGAATCTTGTGGTGGGCGCCGTTCATTCGCACCGTTCCCTCGATTCCGGTCATCGCGACGCCATGACTGTCGGTTTTGGCTGTTCCCTTGGTTTCGCTCCCAATTTTCTTCGTAAGAATTCGCCCGAGTTCTATCGAATTGAGCAAGCAGCTCCTGAAAGCGGTCGAGGTCTTCACATCCTACGCTATTGATAAGATTCTGCACATAGGTAGGGTAATGCGCAGTTAAAAGCCAGATAACCTTTTTGTCATCTATCATGGGGTCACACAGTTTGATAGCGGAGATTTTCTCCATGGCGTAATCGAGGTAAGACTGGTCGCGTCTTTTGTCCCACCTGTTTTCCAAAATCTTTCTCTCAAATTCATAGCGTGTCTGTTCATTCCAATAACGCGCAAGAAATTTAGTACGAAACTCTTCGTACGTTTGCGGGAATGGCGCAAGTGCAGTGAGCCAATGGGCGGCATTTCCACGCAGAAGTTCCTGCATAAACTTAGGCTTTAATTTAGGCGGTACTGCCTTCGTTAAATCCATGTAGTTCTCTGCGCGGTCGAGAAAAACCTTTGGATTTTCGTCCGACTTTCCCCAGAAACACAGATTTTGTGGAGGAGCCCACGAGAATCTAAGGCCCGATCCGCCCGATGAATTTGAAATAGGACTGTTCTCTTTCTCTTTCTCGATTTCCTCTCTCACTAATTTCATTACATTTTTATCTATTTCTCTCTTTAATCTTTCTTCCCTGTCTCTGATATTTTCTCCTTCAATAGCCCCTAACTTCTCAAATTTGTTATGAATCTGACTCACTTCCGTGCTAAGTTTAGTTTCTATTTTAGTGAATTTGCCGTTCATTTCTGTCTTAACCTCGGCAATATTCCCGGCAACTGACTCGCAGCACGCTTCTACCTTCCTATCACATGCCTGGAGCTTCTGGCTAATTTCCGATTCAATTTTTGTAATATTCTCTCTTACCTCAGCCCTTGAACTTTCTAATTCTTGGCCTAAGTTTTCCACGCTAGTTTCAATTTTCCCGCATCTACTCTCTAGCTGGTTCTGCAAAGTTCCTATTTTATGGTCAAATTTTGCCTCCAATTTTTCTAATTTCGCAGCCTGGTCAACTAAACAAATGTCCAGCCGGTCAAATCTTTCCGCTTGTTTTCCGCTGCTTTCTGAAATTTGGTTCATTACTTCTAACTTTAAGTTTCCGCTACTTTCTGAAATTTGATTCATTAATTCTAACTTTAAATTTCTACTACTTTACGCATGTTTTTCGCTACTCTCCGATATTTGCTTCGTGAGAACTCGCATAAGCTCACTTAGGGTGATCTCAGGCGCGGGTTGTTCCCCTGAACTGCTCTCTCCCGCCACATCGACGCCTGATTCGTCCAGCATTTTGACTGTTTTGCGTGAAACGCGCACACGGTAGTCACAACACACAAAGCACAAAACAATAACACTCACATACAAAATACAATAATAAATAACATCATTACCAGACCACAAATTGTTCGTTTCGTAGCAGCGTCCTTCCATCCATTTAAAATACGACAATAGAACAATTTAAATTTTATGCAAATATGATCAAGACGGCATTGAGAAAAAAAATTGATTCTAGGGCGTTTTACTGGGGTATCAACGATACTATCGAGCCCCACCGTTGGCATGCGCCATTGTCACGTACCGCACGCGGTCCCCTAGTGCCATAAACATTCGTGGAGGGCGCGCGTCGCGCGCTCGCGGGCGGTCAGCGGGGCACGGTCGGTTCTCTCCACGCACTAGCCTTCTGCATCGGCATTTTATTTATGAAAATAATTCGCAGAAGAACTAGCGTACCGCTACAGTACTTAAAGCGGAGTTACATGGCAGCTGGCAAGAGAATGGGGCAATATCAATAAAGTACCGGAAGCCAAAGATATTAGAAAATTAAGAAGTACGGGAAAGTCTGAGCCGTTCTGAAGCATCACTAGTTAAATTATATTTTGTTTTATTTGGCACTCCATTTGATTAGAAGTTTATGTGATGGCTGAATAGTTAGTAATTTAGAACTATACAATGGTATGTCACCTTTACTGGGAATAAAAAGACATACATGATTTTATAGAACTACTGATTTGATTTACATGTGCCACTCTTCTAATACATCACAGCAGATTTTGGCATTGTATTCAAATTTCTGTTCATCCATTCACTGAGAATACCGTATAAATGAAAGAAGTTTCCAGAGCATGTATGGGAATTGAAAATGATCACTTTATGGAAATAAAAAAATAAAGAAAAATATGCAAATATCGGCACACAATTTATCTTGCATTAGTTTGCGCAGGTCACGTTCTGACGCAAAAGAGATTTCGTACATCGGCAAAACAACAATGTATTACGAATTGACTGCCAATCGGTGGCAAATACCACTCGTATTACGTTGTTGTATTTCATGTCGTGTAAGTTTCTTTGCAACACATGATCATTTTATGGACTTCATGGTGTAGTAAATATACTAGTGTACATAATAAAAGATCAGTTAAGAATACATTTTATTATCTACCAGATACTACAAATATTTTATTTTTGTTTCAGCAATTACCATGATTCATAAGCAAAAGTCATCTTCCCATCAGATTTCAACTCCGTGCCGGCGGACACAGGCACGAAGGCGTAGCGCAGCGCCAGCTCTCTCGCCCGCTCCTTCGCCTGCGCGTCGCCCCCGTCTGCGCGCTCCAGCAGCTGCCGCACCTGCCACACGCACACACACGTACAGCGCTCACGCCCACGCTCCACATCGCCTCCCCCCCACGCCACGCCCACTCACCGTGAGGTACGCCCACAGGCGCTCCACGAACGACGCCTGCTGCGGCTCCAGGCGCTGCACAGCCGCCGCCCTCTCCAGCGGCGCCCGCCCGCCCTCGCCCCCGCCCCCGGCCGCCGCCCCGCGCACCGTCGCCCGCAGCCCGCTGCCACCGCCCACGCCCACGCCCGCCACGGCCAGCTCCGCGCCCGCCAGCAGCACGGGGAACGCCGCCTGCGTCAGCGAAGACGCCTCCACCTGCGCACATACACACTTGACGCCTCTGCGCAGCGGCACGACAGCTGCAGGGCGTCGCGAAGGCGCTCTGCTCACCTGGTCGTCGGCGTAGTGGAAGGTGACGTCCGCCAGCAGCGGCGACGCCACGCGCCGGTAGAAGTTGCGCAGCTGCAGCGCAGCGTCCGCCGCCTCGTAGATCTTGCGCGCGAAGCCCTTGCCGCGCAGCGACAGCTGCTTCAGGAGGTTCAAGTCGGCGTCGCGGCCGAACGCCAGGCTGTAGAGCGGCGCGGAGGTGGCGGGGTCGCTGGCGGCCTCAGTGACGGCGCGCAGCAGCTCACTGGGCTCAGCACCTGTGTCCTGGCCGCTCGACACGAGGAGGATGAGGGGCTGCGGAGGCGCTCCGTCCATCGCCGATTCGCGTCCTTCGCGCACTGCGCGGTACGCCGCCAGCAACGCGCTCAGCAACTGCGAGCCTGCGACCATAACGCGCTGGGTCACTTCGTAGCATAGCCAGCACAGCGCTCAGCAAATGCGAGCCTGCAATAGACGGTGCGTAGGCAGCGCAGCGCTCAGCAACTGCGAGCCTGCAACAGACGGTTCGTAGGCAGCACAGCGTTCAGCAACTGCGAGCCTGCAACAGACGGTGCGTAGGCAGCGCAGCGCTCAGCAACTGCGAGCCTGCAACAGACGGTGCGTAGGCAGCGCAGCGCTCAGCAACTGCGAGCCTGCAATAGACGGTGCGTAGGCAGCGCAGCGCTCAGCAACTGCGAGCCTGCAACAGACGGTGCGTAGGCAGCGCAGCGCTCAGCAACTGCGAGCCTGCAATAGACGGTGCGTAGGCAGCGCAGCGCTCAGCAACTGCGAGCCTGCAACAGACGGTTCGTAGGCAGCACAGCGTTCAGCAACTGCGAGCCTGCAACAGACGGTTCGTAGGCAGCACAGCGCTCAGCAACTGCGAGCCTGCAATAGACGGTGCGTAGGCAGCGCAGCGCTCAGCAACTGCGAGCCTGCAACAGACGGTGCGTAGGCAGCGCAGCGCTCAGCAACTGCGAGCCTGCAACAGACGGTGCGTAGGCAGCGCAGCGCTCAGCAACTGCGAGCCTGCAACAGACGGTGCGTAGGCAGCGCAGCGCTCAGCAACTGCGAGCCTGCAATAGACGGTGCGTAGGCAGCACAGCGCTCAGCAACTGCGAGCCTGCAACAGACGGTGCGTAGGCAGCGCAGCGCTCAGCAACTGCGAGCCTGCAACAGACGGTGCGTAGGCAGCG
Source organism: Acheta domesticus (assembly GCA_031308135.1). NCBI lineage: Eukaryota > Metazoa > Arthropoda > Insecta > Orthoptera > Gryllidae > Acheta > Acheta domesticus. The sequence continues at coordinate 15,730,904 of JAHLJT010002406.1, forward strand.
CAGCGCTCAGCAACTGCGAGCCTGCAACAGACGGTGCGTAGGCAGCGCAGCGCTCAGCAACTGCGAGCCTGCAACAGACGGTGCGTAGGCAGCGCAGCGCTCAGCAACTGCGAGCCTGCAACAGACGGTGCGTAGGCAGCGCAGCGCTCAGCAACTGCGAGCCTGCAACAGACGGTGCGTAGGCAGCGCAGCGCTCAGCAACTGCGAGCCTGCAATAGACGGTGCGTAGGCAGCGCAGCGCTCAGCAACTGCGAGCCTGCAATAGACGGTGCGTAGGCAGCGCAGCGCTCAGCAACTGCGAGCCTGCAACAGACGGTGCGTAGGCAGCGCAGCGCTCAGCAACTGCGAGCCTGCAATAGACGGTGCGTAGGCAGCGCAGCGCTCAGCAACTGCGAGCCTGCAATAGACGGTGCGTAGGCAGCGCAGCGCTCAGCAACTGCGAGCCTGCAATAGACGGTGCGTAGGCAGCGCAGCGCTCAGCAACTGCGAGCCTGCAATAGACGGTGCGTAGGCAGCGCAGCGCTCAGCAACTGCGAGCCTGCAACAGACGGTGCGTAGGCAGCGCAGCGCTCAGCAACTGCGAGCCTGCAACAGACGGTGCGTAGGCAGCGCAGCGCTCAGCAACTGCGAGCCTGCAACAGACGGTGCGTAGGCAGCGCAGCGCTCAGCAACTGCGAGCCTGCAACAGACGGTGCGTAGGCAGCGCAGCGCTCAGCAACTGCGAGCCTGCAACAGACGGTGCGTAGGCAGCGCAGCGCTCAGCAACTGCGAGCCTGCAACAGACGGTGCGTAGGCAGCGCAGCGCTCAGCAAATGCGAGCCTGCAATAGACGGTGCGTAGGCAGCGCAGCGCTCAGCAACTGCGAGCCTGCAACAGACGGTGCGTAGGCAGCGCAGCGCTCAGCAACTGCGAGCCTGCAACAGACGGTGCGTAGGCAGCGCAGCGCTCAGCAACTGCGAGCCTGCAACAGACGGTGCGTAGGCAGCGCAGCGCTCAGCAACTGCGAGCCTGCAACAGACGGTGCGTAGGCAGCGCAGCGCTCAGCAACTGCGAGCCTGCAACAGACGGTGCGTAGGCAGCGCAGCGCTCAGCAAATGCGAGCCTGCAACAGACGGTGCGTAGGCAGCGCAGCGCTCAGCAACTGCGAGCCTGCAAACAGACGGTGCGTAGGCAGCGCAGCGCTCAGCAAATGCGAGCCTGCAATAGACGGTGCGTAGGCAGCGCAGCGCTCAGCAACTGCGAGCCTGCAACAGACGGTGCGTAGGCAGCGCAGCGCTCAGCAACTGCGAGCCTGCAACAGACGGTGCGTAGGCAGCGCAGCGCTCAGCAACTGCGAGCCTGCAACAGACGGTGCGTAGGCAGCGCAGCGCTCAGCAACTGCGAGCCTGCAACAGACGGTGCGTAGGCAGCGCAGCGCTCAGCAACTGCGAGCCTGCAACAGACGGTGCGTAGGCAGCGCAGCGCTCAGCAACTGCGAGCCTGCAACAGACGGTGCGTAGGCAGCGCAGCGCTCAGCAAATGCGAGCCTGCAATAGACGGTGCGTAGGCAGCGCAGCGCTCAGCAACTGCGAGCCTGCAACAGACGGTGCGTAGGCAGCGCAGCGCTCAGCAACTGCGAGCCTGCAACAGACGGTGCGTAGGCAGCGCAGCGCTCAGCAACTGCGAACCTGCAACAGACGGTGCGTAGGCAGCGCAGCGCTCAGCAACTGCGAGCCTGCAACAGACGGTTCGTAGGCAGCGCAGCGCTCAGCAACTGCGAGCCTGCAACAGACGGTGCGTAGGCAGCGCAGCGCTCAGCAACTGCGAGCCTGCAACAGACGGTGCGTAGGCAGCACAGCGCTCAGCAACTGCGAGTCTGGAACTGACGGCGCCGGGTCACTTCGGAGCAAACCCAGCAACACGCTTAGCTGCCCGCTCAGCGACTGCGAGCATGCAACCATAAGGGGCTGGGTCACTCTGGTGTAATCGCATAGGCGATGTAACTGTAGTGCCTCTGACTGGGAGGTCCTGGGAATCGAGTTCCGTAGGTGGAATGATTTTCGACACTAGTTATCTTCAAAGGGGACACAGGGTATCAACTGATACCACGGCAGCTGACCGAGAAGTTCTAGGGTTGGGGTCCCGACGGTGACAGGATTTATTACACTAACTACCGGCAAATGGGACTTGAGGTATCAACTGATGTCAAAACAGTGTTTCTGACTGGCTGGATCTAAGGTTCGAGTCACGACGGTGATGGGGGTTTCCACCCTAGCTATGTAGTTAGGTCGAATTCATTTGCCGTCTGGAGCAGAATTCTTCTTTGTCCTCCCTTACACACACATGCACAGCACATTACACTACCACACATCTCCGGAGCGCAGTCGTCAACTTCTATCTTCGGCCACCTGAGGCGGTGCGATGCTGCTGCGAGATACCTGCCTGGAGAACACCCCTACAAGCCGATGTAGGTCGCCGCTAATCCATCGAGGGTAGTTCGTCATCCAGCTGGGGAAGATCGCCGCCACCTTCATACAAACATGCACTACGCTCACAGGACTAATGACTTTGGCAGTTGACAACCACTCTATCAATCGGAGAATTGCTTGGAGCCTAAGGACTCCACACCGATTGAGGAATAAATTGCACATATTATCGAAGGCAAGCGGGTTTCATCAACCATATTTTGGAAACGAAATCACCAATAAATTCTCATAACGACCTGATTACACTATTATCATAGTTAACTCTTCGCTAATTGACATTTCTCATATGGTGGCAGAATAGCTTTAACCTTCTCAAATAACGTAAGCTACCTCATCTGTACTATCCCCTTAGATAAAGTAACGTTGGCTCCGGTGACGAAGTGATTTTTTAAGTAACTTGAGGTTGCCGGTGCCAGACAATCTCTTCCGCCACGAGGAAAAGTCGATGGATGCAAGCACATGAAAACGTTGTACTAACAGAGTAATAAAATATAGTCTTGAATCAATCAAAATTCATTCGTTACATTAGATACGACCACACGCATGAGGTAGAGAAGAGATTTTTTAAAGTCACCTGCGGACGGTTGAGGTTGCAGCTGCCCGACCACCTCCTGCGCCTCGAGGAGCATGTCGCTGGTGGCGGCCACCACCGTGTTCCTGCGCCCCTCCCTCGCCGCCACGAAATCCAGCCCTCGCACCCACACGCGCGCCTCCGCGGAGAACGTCAGCAGCGAGAAGGCGTCGCACTCACGCAGCTCCGGCAGGATCGCTGCCATCGCCTCCTTCATCTGGAAGCAGCCGACATTTCTTAGGTCATAGCAACTCGAAAAGATTACTGGTGTTCATTAAATGTACGATGCAATTCATGTACAACTGGCATCAATTTATTTACAATTATTCCCGTCTTGATTAATTTATTACAATTATTATTTATTTACAATTCTGCTTATTTACAATTATTAATAACTGCTCTAGTTCAAATTGTAGTTCAGTTTCATGCTACCAACCAGTTGCATCTTGCTGCTGTGCATTGAATGTCCAACGTCAAGCACGAAGATAACATGTTTTGGCGTAAGTAAGTGACACTCTTGTAGGGAGAAGAAGTGGACGAAATATCCTCCTTCGCTCATCAGCAATTGCGACGTGTCCGTGTGCTCGACATCGTACTGAACCTGGTGATGAAATAGCATTTTTTAAAATTAATTTTACCAATAGAAATTATTATCATTTATGGCCATTAGTTTTTCATCCTTTATAGTTATAAATTCAGGTTATAGTAGCTTCATCTAGGACATTTAAAGAGCCATTCATTCTTGAGAAATTACATCACTTTAAGTCTTTAAATTTCTGTGAATACATTAATCTTTGAGCGCTGAAAAGAGGAAAGTTGTCGCCTTGAGACGTACCTCGAGCAGCCCCCGCACACCGTCGCCCATAGCCAGTCTGCGCTGCGTCTCCTCGTCCGCCTCCCACCGCACCAGCGCCTCCGTTGGCGACTGGCGCTGCACCTGCGCAGAGAACCACCGCACCACTCAGCCCTCCTCCCTCCCTCTCTCAGCCCTCGCCACGCGCCTCGCTCACCGTGGCCAGCGGGTCGTCGGGTCCCTCAGCGGCGGCGTCCACTTCGCTGTCCGCTGCCCGGAGCTCGGCCACCCGCACCAGCGTCAGAGGAGCTGAGTCCCGGATGCGCGCCTCCACCAGCAGCCGCTGCACCACCTGCGGCACCAGTCCCTGGCTCAGGGGGCGTGGCTGAGGTGGTGAGGGGGCGGGGGCAGGGGCGGGGGCAGGGGCGGGGGCAGGGGCGGGGGCAGGGGCGGGGGCAGGGGCGGGGGCAGGGGCGGGGGCAGGGGCAGGGGCGGGGGCGGGGGCGGGGGCAAGGGCGGGGGCGGGGGCGGGGGCGGGGGCAGGGGCGGGGGCGGGGGCAAGGGCGGGGGCAGGGGCGGGGGCAGGGGCGGGGGCAGGGGCGGGGGCAAGGGCGGGTGCAGGGGCGGGGGCAAGGGCGGGGGCAGGGGCGGGGGCAGGGGCGGGGGCAGGGGCGGGGGCAGGGGCGGGGGCAGGGGCGGGGGCAGGGGCGGGGGCAGGGGCGGGGGCGGAGGCGGGGGCAAGGGCGGGGGCAGGGGCGGGGGCAGGGGCGGGGGCAAGGGCGGGGGCAGGGGCGGGGGCAGGGGCGAGGGCAGGGGCGGGGGCAGGGGCGGGGGCAGGGGCGGGGGCAGGGGCGGGGGCAGGGGCGGGGGCAGGGGCGGGGGCAGGGGCGGGGGCAGGGGCGGGGGCAGGGGCGGGGGCAGGGGCGGGGGCAGGGGCGGGGGCAGGGGCGGGGGCAGGGGCGGGGGCAGGGGCGGGGGCGGGGGCAAGGGCGGGGGCAGGGGGCGGGGGCGGGGGCGGGGGCGGGGGCAAGGGCGGGGGCAGGGGCGGGGGCAGGGGCGGGGGCAGGGGCGGGGGCAGGGGCGGGGGCAGGGGCGGGGGCAAGGGCGGGTGCAAGGGCGGGGGCAAGGGCGGGGGCAGGGGCGGGGGCAGGGGCGGGGGCAGGGGCGGGGGCAGGGGCGGGGGCAGGGGCGGGGGCAGGGGCGGGGGCGGGGGCGGGGGCGGGGGCAAGGGCGGGGGCAGGGGCGGGGGCAGGGGCGGGGGCAGGGGCGGGGGCAGGGGCGGGGGCAGGGGCGGGGGCAGGGGCGGGGGCGGGGGCAAGGGCGGGGGCAGGGGCGGGGGCGGGGGCAAGGGCGGGGGCAGGGGCGGGGCAGGGGCGGGGGCAGGGGCGGGGGCAGGGGCGGGGGCAGGGGCGGGGGCAAGGGCGGGTGCAGGGGCGGGGGCAGGGGCGGGGGCAGGGGCAGGGGACTCACCTGGCCCGGGTCGAGCATGAGGCGCAGGCGGTAGCGGCCTTGCTCGCGCGCCAGCAGCTGCTCGTAGGTGAGGTTGAAGGCGGCCTTGTCGCGCGCCGCCACGTGGAGCGCCACCGTGAAGAGGTTGGCGTGGCGCGCGCTCAGCTGCACGTGCGCCGCCTTCTGGTTCTCCGCTGGCGCCTCCTCGCGGCGCTCCACCACACTCACAGGGCAGGCGGTGCCTCCCACGGTTCTACGAGCAAAGAAAGTATTTCCGGTCTTTAATATTACTTTCGTGATGACTGTTGACTCTTTTTCATGTAACTGTTACAGTCGTGAAACAACAATTTATAACGTAGGCTCTCGGTTGCCTATTTCCGCGCGTTCTGGGAGCAAAATTGCTTGTTGATCTGTGTTCAATTAAAATATGAATTCTGTAATAATAAATATTTTAAATTAAAGTTGAAATTATTATGATAGTGAATATGAGAATGCAAATTTAGAATGATTACATGTATTTCCAATTTGTTTACATTTTGCGGCTTATTTGCTTAAACAGATGCAAGGAGGTTACTTATCTGTAGAAATAAAATAGCATGCTGTTCTTTTCACATTAGTTCTATTAACATGCACAGTTTTAGACAGCGTTATTCGAATTTCTCAGCAGGGTAAAGGAACTGGCAGGGACCCGAATGACCACAAATCATTATGTCCTTACTGCTGTATTGTGTAGTAAGAAGAAGAGAATGTTCTAATGTTGTACACTTAGGAAGTTGAAAAGAAATTCAAGCTTAAAGGAAGCATCGAAAAAAAAACCTGAAGTTTCCCACTTAAAGTACGGAATAACTTACTTTAGCTTTTGTCAGAAGGCACTTTTGAAAAAGTCTGCTCTTTTGCGAAGAAAATTCACACATTTTCGTTTAAGAGGGAAGAAATGCAATCCATCGCAACACTTGCTGTGGTGCAAAGAAATTCAAGCTTTAAGAGGCCTCTGATAAAAAAGAATATTCTCAATGAAAGTACGAAATCCTGTGATTTAGTTCGTGGTCATAAGGCATTCCTTCAAAAATCCTGCTCTTTTGTTAACAGAAAATTCACATCATCGTTCAAGGGGGAAGAAATGCAGTTCGTCCCCACTCTTTCTGTTGGGAAAAGAAATTCACGCCTAAACAAGGTTACTGAAAAACAGAACATTTTCACTTAATAGACTAATATTTTAGTTTAGTTCCAGGTCAGAAGGCAATAATTAAAAACTAGTAGTGCTACAGAATGACACACACTTTCCCGTATTAGTTTTCTATTTCCTTTGTTCTCGTCTACCTATTCGTACTTGCCACGTACACTTGCCAGCTGCCCAAATTACTTTTTAAAAAAAATATTTTCTTAATTTTTCGGCTTCTTAAAGGTAGAACGGAAATATTATTTTAAGAATATTAAAGAACAGTGAAACCGCGTCCTAAAAGTCAATTTTCTTTGAAACATTTGGAGCCGTTTTTAAGAAAATGGCGTTTAAGTGCCACTGTAAATGCGAAATTTTAAGCTCGAAAAACTTTATTTGAAGTAATTTGAAGAATTTTCGCTCACAAATACAATGATGTATACAAATTGCTACAAATATCCATATTTACGGCGTGAGAGATATAAAATTACATTTGTATATTTTTTAAAATTCACAGCAAAATTAATTTTATTACATCCTAATGAGTGAAATTAACAGTATATGCACGAAATGTTTGAAGATAAAATTTGGAGCGTTTTAAGAAAATCGTGTTTGATAATATTTTTAAATAGCACTTGCATGCAATATTGCGCGAAAACTAATTAAATTTTCATAAAATGTAAATGACCTTAATGAAAGAACTCACTGTATCTAACAAATTTTATTTGAAGGAAAAATCTCTGTCTTCAATTTTGTAGTTGTAGGAAGACGCCAAATAAATTCAAATTTTTGCAAATTTCGAAAATTCAGAGTTAATCGTGAAATTAGGACCTATGCCACCATTTTAGTCTTTTCTTACAAGAAATTTAAAGAAAAAATTTGGAGCAGTTTTTGCTTGCAAAGTACCCCCAAATTTTAAAGAAAGTTTTTCAAAATCTCAAAGCTTTGACTAGAGCCAGGTGGACAGGAGTTTCTTCAATTTGGAAAAAATCCTACGCATGCTTTTGGCGCTAGTAGTGTTCACAGACGGATAGACGTTTTGAAAAGAACCACGTTTTCGGTATCAAGGGACCCCAAAACGTATTTCCGTTGAAATCTGAAATCGATTTTCATTCCATTATCATCCGTATTATCGTATTTTTTTAAAATAATTTTTTAATAATTTTTTTGCAAAAACGTACAATATTGCCTAGGAACTGAGTAACTGCTACTGAATCACATTTATATTCTTACGTTCGACTTCTCACATTGACATTCTTAAGCGTGCTAATGTCGGTTTTCAAATGACTTTGACTAACTTACTCTTATTGAACGTAACACCTTATTCACATAAACATAGAAAACATTAACCTGTTAATGCTTATATAGATTCGCCTACAAAACAAATATAGCAAGTACAAATGAAGACTGAATGAGAACAAAATAAGACCGACTTTGTGGAATTTAAAGCTCTTCAAAAATTAGGGGCAAAAATATGTGTTTAGCAAATCCGGGAAAGAATCCAATGTAGTTGTAGAAGATTTTGCGAGCGAAATTTTGGAGGATTTTTCTGCATAATAGCAAAAAAGTAAAACAAAACGTAGCTGTACTAAATTCTTCATCATTCATTTCCTTAAGGTATTTTTATGGCGTTTACAATTTTGAAATAATATTACTATTTTATATCCCCTATGGAGGTAACATACAAAGCAATTGGGTGTTGAGAATTTTTGAAGACGTATAAAACATTATCAGCTACTACAATTTATTGGTATGCCCAATGCTAGAGACTAAGAATTTATTTGAACAAAGCATACGCAATTTGTAGTCGCTAATAACCATAGTTGTTGATGCGACTTAAAATAAACAAATTTAAAAAAAGCTACGCTTGAGAAATTTCCAACAAACTAACATATTTTTAAAACAGTTTACGACGTCGGCGACGCCATATTCAATCAGTAAAATGTATTTTCTGATAAGATAATCGATTGGTATAACTCTCACCTTTCACGCGGCATTCCTTAAGTGTGTGGAGTGGGCAGTCATGTATTGTACGTGTGCGTGTGCGTGTGCGTGTGCGTGTGTGTGTGTGTGTGTGTGTGTGTGTGTGTGTGTGTGTTTGTTGACTTACGTATCCGCTACCGAATACTCACATTTCAAAGCCTGAAATGAAAGCTTCCTCGGGAAGTAGTACACTGAACGTCAGCTGCTGGGACTCGTCGGCAGGGTTCTCCACGACACCCACCACTTGTGTCCGGGCATAGCGGTGAAAGACCTCAGACCGTATTTCCAGAGCCTTAATGTCACCACTCTGAGGGCAAAATACGAGACGGTATCATAATGATGACTTGGAAGCACTATATATTTATTCCTCTAAATTACTATTTCTATTTGTAAGGTTTCAGAAGCATATTTTTTATATTTAACTTTTAACAATTTGTATGCAAATAAGTGCTTTCAAAGAGAAGAACTGTAATAAGAAATCTATATAGTCAGTTCAAGCTAGTGAACTATTATTTTGACGTAATAAATCAGTTGGGAATCCCCCAAAACCGCACCTCTCTCAAATTATTCTTTCGTCAGCTTGAGAAGCTGTGCTCTAGCTGATAATGCGTCGAAAGTGTCAGTTCAGTGAGCGCAGTTGAAGTTAGAAATAGTAGTCACGTGTAATTTAGTTCGTTCTTATATTGTCATTATATATTGTTAGAACTAACGCAAATAGTAATTAAAAGCATGTGAGAATATTGAAATAAAACCTTTGTTAGACAGTTGAGGCCATGCACATCGAAGGTAGATGGAAAGCCTACAACTACAAAATATCACACTGGTCATGCTCTTCACAATCATCATTCAACTAAGCTTGCAAAATACCAAGTTTTAATAAAAGGATAATCCGTGTAAATAATATTTCTTTAAGTGGAAATTTTTTAAATTTATTTTTCTTGAACAAATGATTTCCTACAAACGTTCGTCGGTTGGAAGAGTAAATATATTTATTAATAGAGATTATAGGCTCAATAAAACTTAGCCAACATTGGTGAATTAATTGCATATGATTTCTATATCGTTTTTATCGAACACGACTCACTCCAATTTAATTTGTCACGAAGGTCAAAATAATAACTCACATTACTGAATCAGCTATACTCACAATTGTTTCGTCTTTTTTACAAGATCCTCGAAGGTCCATACTCTGCAAATCGAAACTCCTATACTCTGCAATATAAAATTTACAAGGCGTGAATGGAAGAGCCACGAACGTATTATAATAAAGGTGCTACAAAAAGCCTAGTCAGAGTTCGTCTATCTAAACAGTCAGAGCTACTTCTCCGGTTTTCCTCACCCCCTTCTCGGCTACCATCTATCGGCGATGAGGCTTCCCTGCGGTAAATACCCCTCCTCCGGGGTCAATTTTCAACGAAGAGCATCCTCGCGCTCCCCGAACATCACGCCCACGTGGACCTTAGGCCCATCTCGGTGCTGAGCCATCTTTACATGAATGCCCGTGGCAACCCTTGGACCCACCTCGGTGCTGAGCCATCTTTGCATGAATGCCCGTGGCAACCCTTGGGCCCACCTCGGTGCTGAGCCATATTTACATGAATGCCGGTGGTGACCCGTGGCCCAATCGCAGAACTTTATCTACTCTTCTTAGTACAGAAAGCCAGTTTCCCAGTTACACACACATGCCAATTGCATCCAATTACACAAGCAGTTACCTGGCAAGGTATGGAAGAATTGGGGCGTGTGAGTTAGTTCCACGAGAGACTGGGAATGTCTCACATGCCGGAAATACAAAAGAAATGGAACATGAGCCTGTCATAACACAATTTATATTATGATATGATGTATGATTAGTTTCAGTGTTAATTTAATATATTAAATAGTTATTTTTGTATCAAGGGGGTTAAGTATATGTTTTTGCCCCTCAGGCGACTTCCAAACCCGATGGCCACTGGCATCTAGTAACGCCCGTGGTGCATACAAAACTTTATGGTTTACTAGTTGGTTGCTGAATAAAACGAGAATTCGAAACATTTTATAATATTTCTTGCGTCTAAAGTGAAAAGACGCATTGTAATAGTCATTTGTCACTATGACGTCAGATAAACAAATCACTGTGCTTATCTAATTACTATTGTACACGAAGTCTAGGCTTCGTGCTATTGTATAATCGTTATTGGACTGATTTGTTCGTAGAAAATGAAAGAATATTGTGAAGTTCCTGCGGAAATTCTTGCAAAAACTAACAAAACTACGGATGGTTTCCATTAAAATCTCAAGAAATATATGAAACTGTTTATGGTGTATTTGAGAGTTACTAGTGTGAATAACAGTGTAAGTTGCGCTGATGAAATGGTACTTTAGGTTATTAGCCTCTATTGCCAAACGTTATTAAGAATATGTCAAAACACCAAAAAATAACATTTCGAGAATGTTAGCCAATATTCCTTATACTTTTTATTATTACTACTAGCACTTCTACTCGAGGAGAATATAAATATGCCCCTACAAAAGGTGATACGTAACAGTGAAATGTGAGTGACTGATGGCTATTGTAATTTCACGGGTACATTCCAAAATTGCAACTTTCATATCAATTAAGGAAAATAAGGTTTACAACGAGTTATTTTACTTATTTGAGCATTATGCCATTTTTTTATTTATTTGCTTGCATCTTAACTTTAAAAATCGAATTCATAAAAATGTTGTATCTGTTGTGTTGGTATTAAAGCTGGCCATAAAGTATTCAAAAGGCCCTAGTGCATAAAGATTCAGAAAGGCCCGCAAGGGTATTATGTATACCATTACGTGTTTTGTTTCAGGTCCGTAAACACACAGCAATGAACTAGTAAACTATAAATAATTTTACGTATACGTAGATGTTTATAAATGACACAAGTCAGTCGGCTTTTTTAGGATAGGGATTTACGACAGGAGTGCCAACGTACGGACACTAGACGTAGATTTGAAACCCCCAAAAGGTATGAATGTTTTCAGTTGCACTTATGGAGTGGGGTAGGATTCCCAGTCCGTTATATCACATCATTTCCTTAATCCTTCCAGCCCTGACCCGATGTGTGGTTGCGAGATTTGCGAGCGATTTGTGGTGTAATTCAGGAACACGCTCCCTACACGTAGGACAATAGAACAAGCAAAGAGATGCAGCCACGGGCTACCACGGGCGAATACTATAAATGGGGCAAGAACGACATGCACGTAAGGGTAATATGGGCGTGTTATGTAATATGTTCGGGCATTGGAGACCCCACTTCACTGAGAATTGTCTCCCTTTACTGTGGCCTAGATACTAGTCGCGCGACTTTTCTTGACGTCTCCCAGCGCGAGGTGCGGGGAGAGGAGGCTACTGCCTACATCACATCAGACGGGTGTTGCCAACTGTAACATTATTCTACAACTTCACAAAAAGAGAATGCAAAAGTTTTGTAACCCTGTATTGGAAAAAGAAGCCTGATACCCTGGAAATATAGAAATGCCTTCCATTGGGCCATGATTAGGGAAGAGTATTTTAAAACCATGCAACAAATTCTCTACTCACTACAAATGGTACAGCATTTGGTGCAAAACTAAATATTTGCCTGCAAATATCAACATAAATTAGACAATTATAACTCCTTTTCATACAGCTCCATTAGGTCACAACAATGACATTAATTCACAGATATTCGCGAGCGCAAAGTGAATTCCATTGTTGCAGACCTTGCATTGTCGCTATTCTGAGAGCTATTAATTCTTTTTACTCATTTCAAATATTTCAAAATAAACAATTTCTAAAATATTAATGTGTAAGTCTATAACAAAGTTCGAATATAAGAAACGAAGAAAGAAATAATATACAAAATTGCACATTCTAATTTACGACGCATCCAGCTGTCCAAAGCGCAGTAAATTTACAGCGGCCTATTACGTTTGTCACAAAATTAAAGAAAAACTACTCGTATTTTGAAAAAATTAAGCATGACCGTATTTATTTTATTTATTTATTTGTCAATTCGGAATTGCCACATACTCTTTCTTGCCAGCTACCATCTATCATCGCCAAAAGTACATTTTTTTGTCATTTTCTTAATTTTTCGGTTTCCTATTGGTAGAACAGAATCATTAATTTTAGAATATTAAAGAACACAAAAACCTAGCCGTAAATGGCAATTTTCTTTTAAAAATTATGTGCCGTTTAAGAGAAAATGGCGTTTTAGCGCTACTAAAAATGCGAAATTTGAAGCTCATTTTCACAGAAATTTTTGACTTTTCAAAATACTTTATTTGAAGTTATTTGAAGCACTTACACTCACAAATATAATCATCTTTACAAATTGCGGATAATGTGCATATTAAAGAAGTGAGAGATCTTTCAAAAAATTGACATTTATATAATTTTTGAAAAAAAACAAAAAAACTCAAAATAAACTTCACGCTATACTAATGAGTGTAATTAGCACTATCCGTTACAAAAGTTTCAAGAAAAAAATTGCAGCCATATACGAGAAAATGACGTTTGAGCATTTCTGAAAATGCCGAAATTTGAGCTACTTTTCACAGAAAACGGTAGTGTTTTCGAGAAACTTTACTTGACATTATTTAAAGCATATATACTCGTAAATATAATAATGTAAAAAAATCGCCGATAATGTAAATATTAACGACGTGAGAGACAAGTAAAAAAATTTACATTTTTGTAATTTTTGAAAAAACCAACCGATAGACCAAAATGGCTTTTATGTCATTTATAGAGTACATTTACCACTATCCCTACCAAAAGTTTAAAGAAAAAAATTGGAGCCGTTTTTGAGAAAATTTTGTTTTTGTAATTTTTTAAAATTGCACATATTGCACGCAATATTGCACGAAACTACCAAAATTGTGAAAAACATTTACATGACCTTTATTAAAGAACTCAATATGCAGAACAAATTTTATTTGAAGAAAAAATCTCTATCTTCACTTTTGTAGTTGGAGAAAGACGCCGAAAAAATTCGAACTTTCACAATTTCCGAAAATTCAGAGCTGTACGTGAAAATCGGATCTATGCCATGTTAAAAAGTGTATTTTCCTCTATTCATACAAGAAATTTAAAGAAAAAATTCGGAGCCGTTTTTGAGAAAATGTTGAAAATCCCCGGGGGGCTTCATATAAAGTACCACCAAATTTTAAAGAATCTTTTTCAAAATCACAAAGCTTCGACTAGAATCAGATCGACTGGAGAATATCAATTTTGAAGAAAATCGACCGAACGGTTTAGGCGATAGCGTTGACCACAGGCGGACAGACGGACAGACGGACGACTCTTAATTTAGCAACTGGTTTTATCCACTTTTTCGTTATCACGGCCCGGGAATGATTTTTTTTCTGCCAAAAAACTCGCCATTTTTTCGCGCAGCATTATATATTTTTCCCTATACTACGTATAACACTCCGTGTGTACGTACGTATAAGGGAAAGTAAAAATCACTAATAACAAGGAAGTAATATTAGGATCGGAAAGTAAACGATCGTAGTGGTATAACCCCCCAAAAAGGCCTATGAAAGTGAAAATAAGGGGAAGTGAATGATCTTGTGAACGAGTAGTTGATTAACGTTCATACAAAAAACTTTCCAAGTTTTGTGTTGCAAGTATGATAAAATGGTTTCTTCTCGCAAAAGACGGGAATGTTTAGAAGATTATCGACGTTGTTATTTGGAATTAGTAGTAAATGTGGTAGACAAGTTTCGACAGCGTCGGATATTCAGGAAAGAATTCAGAAATTATTTCGTTTGCAGCAAGTAACAACAGAATCTAAAAATCGTATGTCGACTTCAAGAAAAACACCTATCATCACGCAATTATTTCACCTACACACATTCAAATAAAAAATCTCTTAGTTTCTCGTATTATTGGTGATGGTTGATTAATATATTACAAATTTTACACTATTAATACTTCATCCTTATCATTAAACTCTTAATCAAACGATGACCGAGAAATTCGAAAAAAATATATACCTAATTTTTTTAAATCAAAAAATTTAATAAGAATCCCACGTCAACAATTAATTTCGATGTATAGTGCTCCACACGTACATTTTCAAAAAATAAAAGAAGGCCAAGAATAGGCCAGGACTTGAACTCGAGTCCTCTGTTTCTTGAATCAAACACCCCACCAACTGAGCTAGCTCTTCCCGTACTCACTTTGGCACTATTTTGCACATTAGAAGGTTGGTGACACCAGACTATTCTCTCTATAAATTGCAAAAGCTACTCGTGTTTGTAAAACAAACTTGTAAATTAAATTTATTTCAAAATTCAATTTTGAATCAGATTGCATTAAGAAATACATCTCTAGCTTGTGAATTGAAGAGATTCGGGTTCGAAGAACATTTCATTGTCACCATATAACTCAAAAGTATGGGAAAACTACTAAAGTTTGAAGAAACTAACATTAAAGATATAATATTGAAGAATATATTGCATTAAGAAAGAAATCTTAATGTGTCATTAATAGTGTAGTTGTGGGAGGATATGGAAAAATTTTAAACTTTTCAATGGTCGAAATCCCAAAGGTTTTATTGAAAATCGGACCTTCTGCCATAAGGTGAAGCGAAGTTCTACTCGCGGAAACAGTTAATAAAAACTATGGCGTAGGTATTAAGAAAATCTCATTTTTACTTTCCCGTTTACATACGTATATACGGAGTAATACACGTAGTATAGGAAAAGTTATGTAATGCTGCGCGATAATATGGCGGATTTTAGGCAGAAAACATTCATGGCCGGGGCCTGATAACGGACTACTGGTGCTCCATAATGGCACAGACCTTCCCGTATTAGTTTTCTATTTCCTTTGATGTTGGCTAGCTGTTCGGACTTGACATATATATTCTTGCCAGTTGCCATCTATAGCCGCCCAGATTACTTTTTTAACATTTTCTTAATTTTTCAGTTTCTTAATAATAGAACGGAAATACTATTTTACGAATATTCAAGAACAGTAAAAGCTCGTCCTTAATGGCAATTTTCTTTGAAAAATTTGAAGCGGTTTTTAAGAGAAGGCGTTTAAGCGTTTCTGCAAATGCAAACTTTGAAGCTCTTTTTCACAGGAATCATTTGTGTTTTTGAAAAAAATTACTTGAAGTCATTTAAAGCACATTAAGTCACAAAGCAATAGTGTTTACAAATTATGGGAAAGGTGTATATTCACGGTGTGAGATCTTTCAAAAAATTACGTCTGCGTAGTTTTTGAAAAAACAAAAAAATACCCCAAGATAAACTTTACGTCATATTAAAGAGTGCCAATACCACTATCCGTTCGAAAAGTTTGGAGAAAAAATTTGGCGACATATTTGAGAAAATAGCGTTTTAGCGTTTCTGAAGATGCAGAATTTTGGGCTAGTTTTCACAGAAAATGGTTGAATTTTCGACAAACTTTATTTGACATTATTTAAAGCACATGTACTCATAAATATAATGTTAACAAATTGCCGTTACTGTAAATATTAACAACGTGGGAGACAAGTCAAAGAGATTTCATTTTTGTAAGTTATGAGAAAATAAAAGAAAAGAGCAACATGACGTATAAGTCATCTCGTAGAGTACATTAGGTACTATCACTACCAAAAGTTGAAAGAAACAATTTTGGAGCCGTTTTTGAGAAAATCTTGTTTTTGTAATTTTTTCAAATTACACACATTGCACGCAATATTGCGTGAAAACTACTAAACGTTTCTAAAAAATGTTTCGTAATGTGTCAAAAACGTTTCTTAAAGAAAGAACTGACTTTGAAGAACAAATTTTATTTGAAGGAAAAGTCTCAATCTTTAATTTTGTAGTTGGAGGAAGATACTGAAACAAATTCAAACTTTTTCAGTTTTCGAAAACTCAGAGTTAACCGTGGAAATCGAACTTACGCATACTTAATAAGTGTATTTTACTCTGTACTTACAAGAAATTTAAAGAAAAAAGTTTGGTCAGTTTTTGAGAAGAGTTTGAAAATATGTGGAGGGCTTCATGTAAAGTGCCCCCAAAATTTTAGAAAGTTTTTCAAATCCTGTAAGCTTCGACTAGAGCCAGATGGATAGGGGGTTCGTCAATTTGGAAAAATCCTACGCTTGGGTTAGGCGCTAGAGGGACGGACGAACAGACAGACGTACAGACAGACTGACAGACGGACGTTTTGCTTTCAATTGTTTTTTTGGTATCAAGGACTTACAAAACAGGGATTCTGGATACACCACGTGTTAGGGGATATTTTTTTCTTAATTTAGCAACTGATGTTATGCACTTTTTCGTTATTAGGGTCCGGCAATGAATTTTGTTCTGCGGAAAATTTGCCATTTTGTCGGGCAGCACTTCATAACTTTCCCTGTACTACGTATATTACTTTGTATATACGTATATAAACGGGAAGGTAAAAGTGGATAAAATAAGTTGCTAAATTAAGAAAAAAAGCCCCCTAGCACGTGGTGTGGTTAGAATTACAGCTTTGTGAGTCATTGATACTGAAAATCTTGCTCCAACAACAAAATTGAAGATAGAGATTTTACCTTCAATTAAAATTTGTTCTCCAAAGTGAGTTCTTTCATTTAGGTCCTGTACATTTTTTGAAAATTTAAGTAGTTTTCTAGCAATATTGCGCGAAATATGTGCAATTAAAAAATACAAAAACAAGATTTTCTCAAAACGGCTTCAAATTTTTTCTTTTAAATTTGGCAGAGATAGTGCCTAAATGTGATGACATAAACGTCATGTTGCTCTATTATTTTTTTCTTCAGAATTTACAAAAATGTAATTTTTTCGACAAGTCTCTCACGTCGTTAATATTTTCATTATAGACAATTTGTTCACGTTATTATATTTACAAGAATATTTGCTTCAATTAATGTCCTATAAAGTTTCTTGAAAACTCAACCGTTTTTTGTGAAAAAGTAGCTCAAAATTCCGCATTTCGATAAACGCTCAAACTCTATTTTCTTAAAAATGTCTCCAATTTTTTCTTCACATTTTTCGAACGGATAGTGCTAATTAAGCTCTTTAATGAGTAATAAAGTTCATTTTGGAGTTTTTCTTTCAAAAATGACACAAATGTAATTGTTTTGAAAGATTTCTCACACCGTTATTATGCACGTTTCCCACAATTTCTAAACACTATTGTATTTGTGAGTAAATGTGCTTTAAATCACTTCTAATGAAGTTTTCGAAAACCCAAAACATTTCTGTGAAAAAGAGCTTCAAATTTTGCATTTATAGTAGCGTTGAAACGCCATTTTCTTAAAAACGGCTACACATTTTTCAAAGAAAATTCCAATTTAGGACGAGCTTTCACCGTTCTTCAATAGTCTTAATATAGTACTTCCGTTCTACTGTTTAAAAACCAATAAATTAAGAAAATGTTTAAAAAAGCAATTTGGGGCTATAGATGGCAGCTGGCAAGAGTATATGGCAACTCCGAATACCTACCAAAAGAAATAGAATACTAATATGGGAATGTCTGTGCCATTCTGTAGCACCACTAGTTTCAAATTGTTATGGCTTTATTGAGTCTGTATGTGCAAAAGTACTGAGACATTTTGTAAGCAAACTTCGCTTTAATCGATCAATAAAAATATAAATAATATTTTGGAGAACATTTCGATATTTTCATAGAGGCTTCATGTAAGTATTGCTCAAAATTAAAGGGGTTCTTTTGTTTAGTGTGAACTGATGAAAGAGAGATTATCCATTTTCGAGAATATTTAGAGATCGGTTTTGGCCTCTGTGCGCTGCAAGATATTTTTTTGTTTTTACTACCTGAATGTCGAATGCAGTAAATGTTGCAAGAGTTTACAACCAACACTTTTCCAGATTTGGGTTTGATCAAAATAAGGGTCTAAAACCAAAAAAGTCAACGCCATACTTTTCTCAAAAATTTTTCGATAAATGTTTGTTTCCGAAACTTCTTCCGGTGAAATTCTGAGAATAGTCTAAATAACAAGTGTTCGATATTTTTTTATGATTTTTCCGATTATTCATTGGAAACTATCCACCTGCGCCTGTTAACTCACATTTTCAATGATTTTTTATGCACACGAATATATTCATATATTTTCAAAATAGCAAAAATTAATCCAATTCATAAAAAACAAACAAAAATTAAATTCACAATTCTCCGCCAATATATCTTCCATCATTTTATTCAAAAATATTTATTTTTGAATTATAAATTATAAATATTTATAGACCCGGTACTGTACGAGAGAGCCCATTCCAATGTTGCTGAAGGTTGAGATAAAAATGCACAGAAAATAAAATAGTACCTTTCATTTTATTGTGAAAGATTATTTTGGTATTTTCCTTCAATTTAATTTTTCATTGATTTCGGCTTCTTTCCTGTCCATTCATGCTGTGGAGAGGAGGCATCCAAAAGAACTAAATATGCAAAATTGTAAAGAAGAATTATCATAAAAGTCGTATTTTGTAAAATACTGCCTAAGAACATAATCCGGATCCAATCTGTCTTCCTTCATTTCCTCGTCTTTCATCTATCATTCATATGCACCCAAACTGTCCCTCATCATTTCCCCTTTTCTCATCTGCCCGTACCCAAAACACGTCATTTGTAAGAATTTACATGTCTTCAAAGAAAGCCGTGTCCTCGTAAGACACGCAAACCTGGTTTAAAAGGCTTAGGAAACATCGCTTTGAAGATATTCCTGTGTGTTACAATAATCTTTGTACGTCATAATCGGCAAACTTCAAAAATCTGTACGATGTAGGATGAGGTGTAATTCTTTGCGTGTATACACCTGCATGAGGTGTAATTCTTTGTGTATACACCAGATTCACACTTACAAGTTCTGTGTCGATGGTTTCTTTTAAACTGCCAAAACTATCGTCTTTCCTTAGCGTGTGACATACTTATACAAAGAACTAGAAAGTTAAAAAAAATTATAATTTGTAACTAAATCAAGGTCAGAATATTACTGGGTGCTACCAAAATGTATGCAAATTTATAATAAAGTCCAAAATAAATACACAGAAGTGTTTCAGTCATTTTCAAAGTATATTTATAGTCAAGGAGATTCAATGTGGTGGGGCAGGTTTTTATTATTTTTAATTGCAGCCCAGCAGTTGGAAAACTCTGAAAAGAAAATCACAACAATTTGCGTTTTAAGAGGAACTTTTAAGATTTTCTGGAGCCTGTTCAGGGTTCTAAGACACAGTAAAAATTACTTTTTCCCTTTTAAAAAAATGTTTTTGTATTTGAATTCGATCTTAGAAAATATCAAAAAATGTTATTCTGATTACAGAAATTATTTTCTTATTTATCATATTTTTCAGTCAGATAAAACAGTGTTAAATTGACGAAAAAATTAAAATTCAAAAACATGTTTTAGGCTGAAGAGGCGTGTGGATGGTGGGACGGGGACTAAGAAACTTTTCAAAAATATTATTTTTGTGTCAGAATTACTGTGTGTGTATTCCTATGTCTTTTGGTTTGTGGGTAACTTTTTACCATTATTACCAGGGGTACCCTTTACATTTGTAAAGGTTGTAAGTTGCACCAATGGATTATGTGAATTCCGCGATTAAAACATATTTTAGACCCACCAATAACATTCCTAAATAATGTGTTTCGCATTAGGAATCACATAATTCTCTAGTCAGAGAACGGCATTTTATCGACGAATGACCGAAAATCTAAGTACAATTGTCAGTAGGACTATTGATGAGTATTCAAAAGACAGCGTTTGAAAACTCCAGTCATTTCATCATTTCTATCTCTTGATTTGCAAAATGTGTTCTCAAGTTAATGTTGAAATATCAGTTCCGGAACCCGCAGACTGAAGAGAAATGCGTTGGTAACCCTGAATATTTGGTCGCAAAGCCAACAGCGATAACACACAGTTTTCCTTCTTCCAGGCCTTCAACGCCGACTTGCGTATTAAATGTCACCGAAAAGTGTGACCGAACGTAAATGAATAATGAATTTAAGGCCATTGTGTTATTTAGATTTTCTTTGCAAAATTGTCTCTGCGTGAAATACACTACATATGAACATAAACTATCAATCAATAGGGAGTTCATTTTAGAGCGTTGCATTGTATATAGTGGCATCCCATTTCAGCAATAAGACATCTGTTCATTAAAATTTAAAGACTTGAATTTATTTTATAGTTTTATTTATTAAAAATTCAAAAAAACAAAAATTATAAATATGCAACGCAATATCACCGAAAATACGTCAGTGGACATATCCAATAACAGAATTAGCAATTTTCTATAAAAAGTAAAAAATGTAAAAAATATAAAAAAATATAAAAAAGAGCAAAATTCAATTTTGCAACGATATTTTACAGAAGAGGATCCCTATTTGTATTCCATAGATTATATTATCTTTCCGAAATTTTCAAAATTTAGAAACAATATTGACAATTACAATTTTGAAATGTTTTATGTCTTATGTGGTTCTTTAGTGATCTTTTATGGATTAGGGAAAACAGTGTTTGCGTAGGTTTGCTTATCTAGAAGAAGTGAGTGTAACACGATTTAATTCCAATGTCATGTGAAAAACATTGTGTGCATTGCTTGTCTTCCGAAAATAAAAATATCGTAACGTGAAAATACAAATTGTTGTACTTTAAGTCCATTGCTTTGGGTTGAAAATAAAATATAAATTACGTGTAACTTACACATTATATTGATGTGTGTATATCCCAAGTGATTACGCAATAGACTAAAGTTGGAGTTTCTTGCTTTGCAAACATTCAGATTTAAAAATATTTTATAAGAATCATGTATCTATCTATCTCGTTCCTTATCCTCACGTAAAATTACTCAAAGATGAGGTATCACACATGATATGTAATGTTCTCGCTAAGGAACACCATGTAAAATGCAATCACTCTTACGTTATTTGACGTGAAATAATTCTGATCCCCAAAATAAAAGATCAGACCTCATTCGTTTGCTTAGAGCTGCACTTCCTAATAATGTCTGCAGTTAAAAACTTACATTGTGACTAAATGAACTTTAAATATTCTTATTTTGTTTATTATTTTACATATCAAATTATTTTTCATAAAAATAGTCATGTTCCGTAACAACACAGTATTTTTGCATTTGGTCTTCTGAAAAACGAACGAAGAAGTAATTCACAACTGAAAGCTGCTATCTCGGAGACGTGTTTTGAAACTGACTCTGAAACGTATTTTTTAAAGTTATTTATGTTTTCTTATAAAATAACTAAATTAGGCAGGTAACTGTGACAAATTATTTACATTGTATATTAAATATTACTATAATAAATGATGAAATGTAGATATGGAACCTATTACTAACTGTCGAGTGTTATTTTTTGCGAAAAAAGCGTATTAAAATTGGTTTTGAAATGTGTGTTTACTAGGAAATTGCATACCTTTATTTATGTAATTAAATGTATATACTATAACTTATGTAAAACTGTTCGTTGCTTTAATATTTACTTTCAAATATTTACCATAATATAACTCGCTATTGCCGCCATTTTTTAATGTTCACGATGAATAGTCCCGCCCCTCTGAAATAAAGCTAAAGCGGATTGATCAGTTCCATCCCGTAGGGCGGGGCAGGGGTATGCAAACGGAGGTAAAGTTCGGCTCAGGACATCGCCCATATTTTGTGAGACCGAGGGTACATTTTTTTGGAATAGTACACATGGTTAATCACGAACAGGGATAATCGATACAGGGCTAATAGGAAGTCTACAGTACACGACTGTTTTAAAAATCTAGTATTGAATAAATGATTGTATAAAGAACGAAATCTCTAGGTGAAATATTGGATGTTAGGACGACAAAAATTTCATTTAATACAATTCGAACATTTACTATTTAAGAGCGCATTACTCGGTACTCGAAGGGGGAAAAATTAAAGAAATTTGAAGCCATTTGTAGAATGTTTTGCAAATGAACAATGGACAGAAGTAGACACAGAAATAAAAAATCTCTTGTAAAACAGACAGGTATCTAGTTCGGCACGATCATCTAAAAAACTAGTGGTGCTAAAGCACCACGTACTTTCTCGCCATTAGTAATGGATACCACAATTTTTTTTCCGTATTAACATCTCAGTCATCATTTTTTGTAAAACTCATTTGAAATCGTAGCACATTTGGTGTGAAAATTAAATAGTTTCAAGCAATAGATTTTTTACTCAAAACTTGAAATAAAAAGCACGAGAAAGTAAAAATATATTTCTGGCATTGAATTTATTGTATAATGCATGAAGTGTATTCACGAACATAGAGTAGTAATATATAATAGTTATTATTAAACACTATGGTATTCCATAGTATGTAATATTCTATAATATTACATTATGAAACGATGATGTAATGATGGATATTACGATACGAGCGAGAAACGAGCGAGTATCGTAAAATTCACAGGAGTGTATTAATACCCATTACATCGAGTTTCATACGGTACTTTTTCTACGACTTATGGTAACTTTTATAAGTTAAGCTTTTACATTGAATCGTTTAGTGGCAGTTGACATGCAGGATTCAGTCAAAGCCACCTATCGGACAGCTCCGTACCCACCGCAGGTGGCTTTGTTTCACCAGACAGTTTTATTACACCAGATAATACTCTCTACCAGACAGCATACGAAGGAAGTTGGTGCAATAATCCCGATGTCACCATTTTTGCTTTAACACTTATTTCTGGGGGTCTCAAGACCGCCTTTGATTCACCAGACGTTTTAAATATAACTATTTTTAAGGACAACCACACGGCAGCAACAAATAACCTAAAATGACTTGCGTTCAGATCTTAACCTTAAGGGGCCCATAGACGCTCAATATTATTGCGCTATGTGGGTTGCACAATATTTTGGACGATGGCCCTAGACGGGCAATATTATTGCACAATATTTTGGTTTCTGCAAATAATTGTATCGCGTGGAGGCGATATTGGTGGTTGGGCAATATATTGTGCAATCGCGAACACAGACGTACAACCACATGGCAATGTAGTTTAGAATCAGTCCCAACCAGAAATTCCATGAAAGTGAAGCCATGTTGAGTGATACTGAATTGTGTTGTGTGATGATTGCTGTGGCCGCCAGTGCGAAAAAGAAAAAGAACTCGCGAAAAAGTAGAAAATCGGCCAAACAGTGGTTTATTGAGAGGGAGAAGTACTAAATGCACTGAGACTAATTGGACCAGATGACTTTCCCAACTTTTTACGGATGAATGGAGAATTATTTGATGAACTCGTTGCTTTGGTTACTTCTCAAATCGAGAAAAGGGACACTGTCAGCTTGCTTGGCAGCCATGACGATGCGTACTCGAACACGTGTTGATACTGACTGACGGGATATTGCGAAATATTGCCCACAGACGGCACAATCTTTTCCCGTTTGAACAATATATTTTCAAGAATTTGAATTTCCCACAATATATTGCACAACCTTTCAATTTCGTCTACACACGATCAACTATATTGCACAAACCCAAATATTGCGCAATAATACTGAGCGTCTATGGGCCCCTTCAGTCAAATGTTCTTTTCAATAACTACCACTGCGCTAGTCAAATAAGATCAAAGTGAAATTACGTTTCAATTTATTTTAAATAACATTTCAAGTTAAAACTAATAATAATAAAATGAATTAAAACTACGAAGCAGAATATAACATTTAACACAATTTTAATGGAAAAAATCGAACGAAACCTTTATTATAAAGATCCTCAATGATTAATGAAGCGTCAATACTTGGTTTGTATGCTGATCTGTGATTGGTCAAGAGCCTGTATCATAATGAAAACTGTATCGAAACGGCTATCATTATGCAACTGGTTGCAGCCATCAAGTGGTAGCATTATACAATGCGAGTAGAAAAATATATAAAAAAGTAAAGTAATAATTTACATTTTTCAATATCTCTAAGCTTCGACTAGAACCAGATCGACCAAGGAATATCCATTTTGGAAGAAATCGTATGTATGGTTTAGGCGCCAGCAGTGTTCACAGACTGACAGACGGACGGAACTTTTTCCTTTCAATTGGCTTTTCGGTATTAAGGACCCACAAAAGAGGAATTCTGGCTACACCACGTGTTAGGGAATATTTTTTTATTAATTGAGCAACTGGTTTTATCCACTTTTTTGTTATCACGGCCCAGCAATTAATTTTTTCCGCCGCAAATTCGCCATTTTTTCGCGCAGCATTACATAACTTTCCCTATACTACGTATATCACTCCGTATATACGTACATATACGGGAAAGTAAAAATGTTTGCAAAATCAGACATCTCAACGAACATAAATGCACTTTATGCTATCTAACGTCCCAATTTAATAGAAAAGGTGTGGGTTTTAAGGCAATTAAGTTTTTTCTGCCGAAAATCCGCCGTTTTTTCGCGCAATATTACATCACTTTCCCTATACTACGTATATTACTCCGTATATACGTACGTATACGGCGAAGTAAAAACTGTTTTGGGGACAATCGTACGCACGGTTTTAGCGTTAGAATTGTTCACGCAGTCTTTTTTATAACAACACTTTTGATGTAAGGGACATCAAAACATGTTTTTACATCACCTCACTGCGTGAATTTTTACTTTCTCGTATACGGACGTATACACGGAGTGATACACGTAGTAGTATAGGGAAAGTTATGTAATGCTGCGCGAAAAAAGGGTGAATTTTCGGCGGAAAAAAATTCATTGCCGGGCGCTGATAACGAAAAAGTGGATAAAAGCAGTTGCTAAATTAAGAAAACAAATCCCTCATACGTGGTGTAGCCAGAACCCCTCTTTTGTCGGTCCTTGACACTGTAATGATCTAGGATCATTCCTGGGTTATTTACAGTGATTTTAAAAATATTTAATAAAGAAAGACCCACTAAAGTGGAATGGAGTGTATCACAACAGGCACTATGTTTTAGAACGGAGTATAGGAAAAACAAATGATGACCGTGTTGCGCAAAAACAGTCATTTTCATTTACTGAAATGCCCGAATAAAAACGTGATTGTGTATCAGAATTAGACAGCTCCTAAATAAAGAATAATTTTAGTGTTTGTTGTATTAAAATCGAACCACGGGTTGCGTTGTTATGACAATTTTAGTTAAATGCAAAATTCAAGTTCTGACGTCATTCATGAAGAAAATTAACATTTTCAAGAATTTCAATTAAAACTGGTGAATTGTGCCGTACTGGGAATTACGAGGCAGTACATTCGAATTTCGGCTAATTTATGAAAATAGTGCCAGAGTTAGGACGCCGGAGAAGATTATTATTTAAAAAGTTTCGATTTACAATTTCATAACTAAAACAGAAACATTTGAGTGTATGAATCCCTGATAAAATATCATATGTAAATAAGCGTTCTTCAGCGTAACGGGCATAACGGAATTTTGACATTGGGATTTAATAGCAATTTTTGAAAAGTGTCAAGCAACCAGAAAGTAGAAAATAGTATTATTTACATTGATGTGGAAAAGTCAATAATGCCAGCGAACGGGTTTTGTTTAGCAGGATATTATATAATCTTCAAGACAACAATGGAAGATGAGATGAATCATGGACGGGTAGCAGCACGCGGAAGCTATGCACGAAAAATAGTGTTTAGATTTTTTAAAGTTTGGTGTTAAAAGACATTGAAATTTTCATAATAGTGATTCGGATTTTTAAGTGTCACATTACGCAATGTTGTGTCAGTCTTAGATAATTTGTTGAACATTTAAGTTTTTATGTTTTCCGAGTTTACATAAGTAAATCGCGTGGAGACCGTGTTCGCGAGAAAAATTAACTTTGAACATTTATTTGCGAGTTATGAAGTAACATTTTGTGAAAGTTTTATTTCAAAAACCGCTGACTCGCGAACAGAAGTTTGATTTTATCATAAAACGAACTGATTCGATCTGCCGCGGACGGAGCGCGCGACGTGGTGATGTGGATTTCATATATGTTTGGAGAATGGTGACAACGGGAAGCACGTGGGCGTCATTGTTTACATTGATGGAGCGATCGTGCAGTCTGTAGAAGGAAGTTGGTTCGGAGCCCAGGAACTTAAGTCTGACGTGCTGATATCAAGCAGATGGCAACATACAGGGAAGTGAACCAATTTTCGTTCATTTCGATTTTCCAAGAAAGTAATAAATTGTTCAGGGCCAAGATTGGTGCTTAATATTAAGAGGCAATGAATGTCCATTCCAACTAGCAAATCAGTCAAATTCAGAAATCATTCAAACGAGAAAATCATTCAAATCAGCAAAACCATTCAAGTAATTTAAACTATTAATTTGAATTTGAAGAAAGCACATGCAAATTAAACGAGAAAGTCTTTTCAATGAAAATGTTAATCACTATTATTTTGTGCACATATTTGATGACGGTTTGTTTTGTTTTTGTGTTGTGTATGTGTTTTCCAGGGTATATTTATGTTACAGGTGTTGTGCGTATAGTGTAATGTCAATTAACTGGTTAGGACTAAGGTCCACGAGAGTTAAATTTTGGAATTTTTTTATTTTAATTAAACGCACAATTGCCGACCTAGTTTTTTTATTTTCTCACACAAGTGTGTTGTCATTTCAGTAGATAGAATCCTGGTGTCATTGCAAAGAGGCTACCGTTTACAGGTAAAATCCGTATGGAACCGGTCACAACCCACTGATTATAAATTTCTGTAATTTTTGTGTATTAATTGGAGGTAAAAAGGTCAGGTACCATCAGATCAGATAGATAGTAGATCGGATAATTGAGAGACGAGAAGTAAAAAAGATTACAATACCGAAAAACCAATTGAAAGGAAAACGTCCGTCTGTCCGTCCATCTGTGAACACTGCTAGCGCCTCAACCATACGTACAATTTCTTCCAAAATGTATATTAGCGCCGGTCAAACAGGTTTAATTCAAAGCTTTGAGATTTTCAAAAAGATTCTTCAAAATTTGGGAGTACATTACATGAAGTTCCCCAGACATTTTTAACTTTTCTCAAAAAGGGCTCCAAATTTTTTTTTTAATTTCTTGTCAGAATAGAGTAAAATTACACTTATTAAGATGGCATAGGTCCGATTTTTACGGATAACTCTGAATTTTTTTAAATTGTGAAAGATTGAGTTTTTCGGAGTCTTTCTCCATATATAAATTTAAAGATAGAGATTTTTCCTTCAAATAAAATGCGTTCTCCAAAATGAGCTTTTTGTTTAAGGTCATATACGTTGTTTTGAAAATTTTAGTAGTTTTCGAGCAATATTGCGTGCAATATGTGCAATTTTAAAAAAATACAAAAACTAGATTTTCTCAATAACGGCTCCAATTTTTTTCTTTGAACTTTTGGTAGGATAGTGGTATATGTACTCTATCAGATGACATAAAAAGCTATATTGCTGTATTCCATTGTTTTTTCAAAAAATGCAAAAATTTATTTTTTTTACTTTTCTCTCACGTCAATAATATTTACATTAGCGGCGCTTTGTTCACATTATTATATTTATGAGTACATGTGCTTTAAATAAGTCAAGTAAAGTTTCCCGAAAACAAAACCGTTTTCTGTGAAAAGTAGCTCGAAGTTCCGTAATTTCGGAAACGCTCAAACGCCATTTTCTCATAAATGTCTAAAAAACACTTCTTCAAACTTTTCGATCGGATAGTGCTAATCCACTCTTTGACATGACGTAAGGTTTATTCCGAGGGATTTTTTTTGTTTTTTCAATAATTACACAAATGTAATTTTTTTGAAAGATCTCTCACAGCTTTGATATGCACATTACCAGCAATTTGTAAAGATTATTATATTTGTGAGTGTATTTGCTTCAAATGACTTCAAGTAAATATTTTGAAAACTCAAATTTTTTCTGTGATAAAGAGCTTCAAATTTCGCATTTTTAGTAGTGCTAAAACGCCATTTTCTTTAAAAGGACAACATTTTAAAGAGAAAATTGCCATTGCCATTAGGTTTTTGTGTTCTTCAATATTCCAAAATGAATATTTCCGTTCTAACATTAGGAAACCGAAGAATTAAGAAAATATCAAAAAAATGTAGTTTGTGCGGTGATAGATGGCAGCTGGCAATTGGCATGTGGCAATTCCGATTAGCTAGCGCAGACCCAAGGAAATGGAAAACTAATACGGGAAAGTCTGTGCCATTCTGTAGCACCACTAGTTACTTTTCAGTATACTATACGTACGTATAGTGTAAGGAATGTTATGTAATACTGCGAGAAAAAACGGCGGATTAACTGTAATAAAGAATGTAATAAGAAAAACCCTTATTACAGTGACCTGGCAACAAGAAGGTGAAGCAATCCAGATGTTAAATTAAGAAAAGGAGTCTCCTAACACGTGGTGCAGTCAGAATCCCTATTTTGTGGGTCCTTGGTACCGAAATACCAATTAAAAGCAAAACGTCAAAAGCCGTCCGTCCGCCCGTCCGTCTCTGTCTCTCTGTAACGCGACTAACCTAACACTAGCGACTAAACTGTTCAGCCGATTTTCCCCAAAATTGATCCTCTCCGATTGATCTAAATAATCTCGCGATGCCTTGTATTTCAAACCGATATTTTAATTTTGGAGGTTTTTTTTATATGAAGCCCCTGAGACATTTTCAAAAATTTCAAAAAAATGGCGCCAACTATTGCGACTAAATTTTGTTGGTGGGTAGTCTGAAGGTAGAGTAAAGCTTACTGGCAACTTACTCTTTTTCTTCTTCACTCGAAATGTTGACCTGCCCAATGGGGCTGGCGAAGAATAGATGCGTTGGGATGAGGGCATACTGTGGAATAAATGTTGCGAAATCGATGAATCATTGCCAGGATCCGCACACACATGTAGAAATTATGTGTAGTATTCAATTATTACTGTTATTAATAAAACACATGAAATTTGTTATGGCAAAAAAATGGAAAGGAAGATTTTCCGTTCTCCGTCTAACATACAAGTAAAAGTTAACGTAATCTGACACCAAAATCTTCGAACCCCATCCATTGCAACTGGATTAGAAAATTCGCTAGTATTGGGCAGATTTTATTTAAGTTTGATATTTGAGTGTGTTTGTTGACTAGCATCCACTTTGTGCCAAGAGACAGGGATATGAACGCTCGTCATCTTTTCTCCTTACATAAAAATCGAACTTAATCTAACCTGCACATTAATTGGGGACCGGCCATTGAGCGGCTTGCACAGATCGCTTGAGTAACGCCCATTGGTCTGGGAAGAGAGGATTCGTCAGCATCGCGCAGGTCGGCGCCGCCCGTCTGGTCGTCTGGCTTGACGACCACCAACGAAGTGACGGACGTGACGAAGGCGTAGCGCAGCGCCAGCTCTCTCGCCCGCTCCTTCGCCTGCGCGTCGCCCCCGTCTGCGCGCTCCAGCAGCTGCCGCACCTGCCACACGCACACACACGTACAGCGCTCACGCCCACGCTCCCACATCGCCTCCCCCCCACGCCACGCCCACTCACCGTGAGGTACGCCCACAGGCGCTCCACGAACGACGCCTGCTGCGGCTCCAGGCGCTGCACAGCCGCCGCCCTCTCCAGCGGCGCCCGCCCGCCCCCGCCCCCGCCCGCCGCCCCGCGCACCGTCGCCTGCAGCCCGCTGCCACCGCCCACGCCCACGCCCGCCACGGCCAGCTCCGCGCCCGCCAGCAGCACGGGGAACGCCGCCTGCGTCAGCGAAGACGCCTCCACCTGCGCACACACACACTTGACGCCTCTGCGCAGCGGCACGACAGCTGCAGGGCGTCGCGTAGGCGCTCTGCTCACCTGGTCGTCGGCGTAGTGGAAGATGACGTCCGCCAGCAGCGGCGACGCCACGCGCCGGTAGAAGTTGCGCAGCTGCAGCGCAGCGTCCGCCGCCTCGTAGATCTTGCGCGCGAAGCCCTTGCCGCGCAGCGACAGCTGCTTCAGGAGGTTCAAGTCGGCGTCGCGGCCGAACGCCAGGCTGTAGAGCGGCGCGGAGGTGGCGGGGTCGCTGGTGGCCCCAGTGACGGCGCGCAGCAGCTCGTCGGGGGCGCAGCGGGGGCCGTTGGGCTGGCCGTCCGTCAGGAGGATGACGAGGGGCTGGCGGCCGCCTTCGCCTTGGCGGCCCGCGCGCACCGCTGCGTACGCCGCTTGCAGACCCTCGTACAGGTGCGTAGCTGCACACACAGCCATGGGCTTGACACCAGAACGGGTTTAATCACCTCTATTCGCTTTATTACACGTCGTACTCTTGAGATATACATTGATTAATCATTACGATTACACCTACCAGATAATATTTTTTCTCTGATATACTACTACACATAACAGATGAATAAAAATATATTGGGAGAGGTAACGGATCGTTATGAATTTTAACGGTCGTCTCCTAAAACAATTACATCAATTCAAAACAAATAACTGTTATGATACCAAAAGTTGATTAATTTCTTCACAAATTCAATGCAAATATATTTCTTCTTTATAATTATTATCAAAGTAATGGCATATCCTAAAAATTGAGTAACACACAGTTGAGATCAGAAAAATATTTACTCGGCTATCGTCTCAATTTAAACAATTTAATAGCGTTCGCTATTATTCGTCTCTAGATTTGTTTCTCACCGTTCAGGTGGGGGAACCCGGGCAACCTAAGTTCCTTTGTCAACCTACATGCTTGATCCTGTAAGTGGCTTACTGCCTCCTGCGCCTGGACGACCATCTCTGGGCTGGCGTCCACCACAGCGTTGCCATATCTCTCCGCCGCCGGCAGAAATCCTCTACCAGGCACCCACACGAATGTATCCGTAGAAAACGTCAGCAGCGAGAAGGTGTCGCTCTCTCGAAGCTCCGACAGGATCGCTGTCATCGCCTCCCTCACCTGCAAAACCGCGGTCCTTGCGAGAACAAATACTACCAAACCAAACCACTTTGAAGCAATTTCCTGCGAAAAATTCCTTTTTGAAAGCATACGAACCCACATTACCCGGAGCTCAACGCGGTAAACACAACTCTTTTGCAATGATGGAAATGCACTGCAATATTCGATACATTTTAATCAAATTAGGTCGTTACATCATTAAGAAGATTATTACTAAAGATCGGGATTTCCGTGCAATTGCATCTTTTGTTTGATAACTGAAAAGTGGATGAAACGTTGACAAAAATTTGAATCACGAAACGGACGTTATTTTAGTACTAGTTTAATTTTGCACGATATTGCACGTTTTAGGTAATGCTGCCAGAAAATTGCAAATGTTGGGATTTTACTGAACGAATTTGCAAGATTCATAATTTATTAAATTTATAATTATTTATTAAAATATAATTTTTATATTATAAACTTGTTTTAATGTATCTTTTTAAATGTTTTAAGAAAACGTTTTAATGACATAACCCAGTAATGCATTCGGGTGGTCTGTGAAACCGTTCAATATGCACTAATACCGCATTTTGTTGCCCTATGAACTGAACTGCTTGTTTATGCATTTCATGATGCCTATTGTCCAATTAAAATTTCTGACACAGCCAACACTATGTTCGAGGTCTATCTTCCCAATCGGATCATATATCCGTTGTGTCAGTCTTCGCTGAATTTACCAATTCGAGATTGCATGCGCGAGTCACATTTGACCTTAAGTTCGGGCGTGAAGCTTGGTGGCAAGCGCATTGCGTTTCAAATTCATCAAAATTCTCGGAATAAATTATTCCCTCGGAAATCAAAAGAGAATAAACGCAGTTTTGACTGCTTTTAGCTGCATGTACACGTACGCCAGAATGAGGCTCGGCACACAGACAACTGTAAATGTAGAACGAAACTTTCCCTGTCTGAAACATAGATTGATAGAAGATATCATAATTCCTCAGAAAATAATTTGGAAATATACATAATTGTGCCAGGCGGCTTAGCTCATTGGTCAGCTTGCTCTCTTTCCATGACGCAACCCCGGGTTCGATTGCCGGTCGGGCATGTTATAATGTGCGTTTTCCTTGCAATGTCCCAGTATATGTTGCTGTGTGAATGAGAAAACTCATTTCTCATGTTTTGAGAAGACGAGAATACGGCAAAGGGATGTCTTCGTGCTAACCACATGTACCCCCTTGGCCCATGGCCGCGAGGCCAGGACACTGCTGGAACGTCATGGACCATACGCGGGCTATCGCGCCAAGTACAAACGTAATTGTAGATTATTACGTAACCAATTAACATTTCTTCGGTAACTTAATTATTTTTTATTTCTGAAGGTTATTTGTTGTTGTATTTTTTAATTTTTGTATTTACTTTCTTGTATTTTTATGCTAAATTTATTTTTGTGCGCATAATATTTAAAATGTCAAATATGGTGTGATTAAACAATATGTACAAAATTATAATTAAAAACACTAAAATCATGATATTTCAATGACCCTAAATATCACATCCTAAATATAAAATATGTTTATAAATGGATTAACTGGAGTTTTTAGACACATAATGTTTTGCAAAGTTTTGATCTTTTTGAATAAACTCTGTGGTGGCAGCTGAGATTTTGTGGTATTCCATGATGAATTTCAAGGATAAGAAGGTATCAACCACAATAAAGGATGAAATTTTTTAATATTTAGAAAATTTCGTCAAACATGTTTCCGGAGTGTTTTTCCCATCATCAGTGACTACAATAGAAAATTCAGTAAAAATTAAGCAAATGAAAATTACCAATGTACATAAACATATAGAGCTTGAAAACTAATTAATTAAGGTGCTTACCCAAGTAACATAGATTAAACACTCATAATTAAATGTTATAAACGTACATCGACCAGTATGCCATCTTGTGCATCGCACGTGGTTCGAGAACAGACTGAAGGAAAAGGGGAGGGAGGAAGAAAAATAAAAGCTAGTCAAATAAATAAATTTAAAATTGGGCTGGATTTGAATTGTGATTGTTCATTGAGACAATTTATATTTGGATTTTTGTACAGTTTTAAAATTTCAAAATTTTCTAAAACGTTCAATTTAATACCTTTGTTTTCCAAATGTAAGATTTTAAAGTTGATATCTGGGTCGAAAGAGTGGTTATTTTGGATGAGATGGTTGGAGAAAGTGGAGAAATCTTGTTTGAGTCTCCAAGATCTTAGATGTTCTTTTAATCTACAGGTAAACATTCTACCTGTTTGTCCTATATATGCTGAATCTTTCCATGAAGGGTAAAGGCGATTTGTTGCTGGGAAGTAATGATTGAATGGTGTTAGGGGTTTTATAAGATACCTTTATGTCATTTTTTATGAATATTCTACCTATCTTTTGGGATATATGGAATACTTATGAACAATACAATATACCAATATATGGAATACTTATGAACAATTTCTTTTCAGAGGAGATATTTTGAGGGAAGGCTTCCTTAGTTATTAATTTAATTTCTTTTTCTTTTATGAATTTCTTAATGGTGGAAGTGTTGTATCCATTGTTTTCACCAATTTGTATAATGGTATTAACTTCTTGAAAATCTGATTGTGACATGGGTATGTTGAATAGTCTGTGTATCCATGAATGGAATACTGCAAATTTATGTTGATAGCCATGGTTTGAATTGAAGGGAATGATCAGATCTGTTTGGGTGGGTTTTCTAAAAATTTTAAAATTATGTTTATTGTTCTGTATGAAAATGGTTAAGTCTAGAAAATTTATGGTATGATGATTTATGGTTTGATCTTTTTATTGCATGTTTTTGCACGTTTTGGTGTTTTTACTGCAAGTTTTACAGAGTTTTACTGTACGAAAATTCGATCTTTAATTATTACAAACAAAATAGAATTTTAATTGTTGAAAGACATTTTTGAAAGGCGCGTACATAAAATGGACTTTTACATTATTCAGGTACATGGAATTACGTTGTATATTCTTAGTGATAATTTTAATTTGTAAATTGTGGCATTCCACCGACCTGCTCTATCTTGCGACCGTTCATGGATCCGCTGACGTCTAGCAGAAAAAACCGCATGTTTCGGCATGGGCGGCAGTTCGCCATCGGGAAGGGAGAAGAAGTGAACGAAATATCCTCCGTCAGCCACCAGCAGCTGCGAGGCGGCGCTGTGATCCACATCGTACTGCACCTGGTAAACAGAAAATGTTTAAAAAGAGTATTTATTCCATTAAATCAAAGTAAAAAATTTCATTTTTATATTGGTGCTTTATAAGAAGACTATCAACCGCCGATTGTTGAAGCTGTGCATTGGACTTACCTCGAGCAGTCCCTGGAGCCCTTCGCCTGACGCCAACTGGCGCTGGGCGTCCTCGTCAGGCTCCCACCGCACCAACGCTTCCCCCGGCGCCAACCGCTTCACCTGCGCACAGAAACACTCCTTGCACCGCACCATCTCCCACCACACACACACACACACACAGCACCAGCTCAGCCCTCGCAACGCGGCTCTCTCACCGTGGCCAGCGGGTCGTCGGGCCCCTCAGCGGCGGCGTCCACTTCGCTGTCCGCTGCCCGGAGCTTGGCCACCCGCACCAGCGTCAGAGGGGCCGAGTCCCGGACGCGCGCCTCCACCAGCAGCCGCTGCACCACCTGCGGCGCCAATCCCTGGCTCAGGGGGCGTGGCCTAGGGGGGCGAGGGGGCGGGGGGTGGCGAGGTGGCGGTGGCGGGACGGGGGCGGGACGGGGGCGGGACGGGGGCGGGACGGGGGCGGGACGGGGGCGT
Source organism: Acheta domesticus (assembly GCA_031308135.1). Lineage (NCBI taxonomy): Eukaryota > Metazoa > Arthropoda > Insecta > Orthoptera > Gryllidae > Acheta > Acheta domesticus. The sequence goes on from JAHLJT010002406.1 coordinate 15,765,933, forward strand.
GACGGGGGCGTGACGGGGGCGTGACGGGGGCGTGACGGGGGCGTGACGGGGGCGTGACGGGAGCGTGACGGGAGCGTGACGGGGCGTGACGGGGGCGTGACGGGGGCGTGACGGGGGCGTGACGGGGGCGTGACGGGGGCGTGACGGGGGCGTGACGGGGGCGTGACGGGGGCGTGACGGGGGCGTGACGGGGGCGTGACGGGGGCGTGACGGGGGCGTGACGGGGGCGTGACGGGGGCGTGACGGGGGCGTGACGGGGGCGTGACGGGGGCGTGACGGGGGCGTGACGGGGGCGTGACGGGGGCGTGACGGGGGCGTGACGGGGGCGTGACGGGGGCGTGACGGGGGCGTGACGGGGGCGTGACGGGGGCGTGACGGGGGCGTGACGGGGGCGTGACGGGGGCGTGACGGGGGCGTGACGGGGGCGTGACGGGGGCGTGACGGGGGCGTGACGGGGGCGTGACGGGGGCGTGACGGGGGCGTGACGGGGGCGTGACGGGGGCGTGACGGGGGCGGGACGGGGGCCGGACGGGGGCCGGACGGGGGCCGGACGGGGGCCGGACGGGGGCCGGACGGGGGCGGGACGGGGGCGGGGCGGGAGGCGGGGCGGGAGGCGGGGCGGGAGGCGGGGCGGGAGGCGGGGCGGGAGGCGGGGCGGGAGGCGGAGCGGGAGGCGGAGCGGGAGGCGGAGCGGGAGGCGGAGCGGGAGGCGGAGCGGGAGGCGGGGCGGGAGGCGGGGCGGGAGGCGGGGCGGGAGGCGGGGCGGGAGGCGGGGCGGGAGGCGGAGCGGGAGGCGGGGCGGGAGGCGGGGCGGGAGGCGGGGCGGGAGGCGGGGCGGGAGGCGGGGCGAGAGGCGGGGCGGGAGGCGGGGCGGGAGGCGGGGCGGGAGGCGGGGCGGGAGGCGGGGCGGGAGGCGGGGCGGGAGGCGGGGCGGGAGGCGGGGCGGGAGGCGGTGCGGGAGGCGGGGCGGGAGGCGGGGCGGGAGGCGGGGCGGGAGGCGGGGCGGGAGGCGGAGCGGGAGGCGGAGCGGGAGGCGGGGCGGGAGGCGGGGCGGGAGGCGGGGCGGGAGGCGGGGCGGGAGGCGGGGCGGGAGGCGGGGCGGGAGGCGGGGCGGGAGGCGGGGCGGGAGGCGGGGCGGGAGGCGGGGCGGGAGGCGGAGCGGGAGGCGGGGCGGGAGGCGGGGCGGGAGGCGGGGCGGGAGGCGGGGCGGGAGGCGGGGCGAGAGGCGGGGCGGGAGGCGGGGCGGGAGGCGGGGCGGGAGGCGGGGCGGGAGGCGGGGCGGGAGGCGGGGCGGGAGGCGGGGCGGGAGGCGGGGCGGGAGGCGGGGCGGGAGGCGGGGCGGGAGGCGGGGCGGGAGGCGGGTCGGGAGGCGGGGCGGGAGGCGGAGCGGGAGGCGGGGCGGGAGGCGGGGCGGGAGGCGGGGCGGGAGGCGGGGCGGGAGGCGGGGCGGGAGGCGGGGCGGGAGGCGGGGCGGGAGGCGGGGCGGGAGGCGGGGCGGAAGGCGGAGCTCACCTGGCCCGGGTCGAGCATGAGGCGCAGGCGGTAGCGGCCTTGCTCGCGCGCCAGCAGCTGCTCGTAGGTGAGGTTGAAGGCGGCCTTGTCGCGCGCCGCCACGTGGAGCGCCACCGTGAAGAGGTTGGCGTGGCGCGCGCTCAGCTGCACGTGCGCCGCCGTGCGCCCCGCGCGCACCGCCTGCTGGTACTCCGCTCGCGCCTCCTCGCGGCCCTCGATGCGCGCGGGGTACACGCGCCCGCCCACGGTGCTAAGGACACACGTCGCACCCCTTAACACTGAACACCTTGATTTTAAAGTACCAGGAAAACACTATGGATTCAACGGTCAAAATGTTTCTGAAAGAGGTATACAAGTGATAAAGGTTAATATTATCAGTGGTAAAATTGTAAATTGAACTTTGCTCTGTGCTTCCGCCTAGAGTATGCTCTGAGGAAGGTCGCAGTATGGCGACTAAAACGTTAGCATCTGTGTCTAGGACATGCAATCTCTCGAACAGCTAAGTATATAAGCCATGGATATAACTCTGCCAATGGGGATGGAAACAAATCTCCCACCATCGACTGCATGGGTCATCAACAACACAACGCCCATCTCTATCTGCAGTTTCAAGACTGCTTCATAGCACAACGTAATCATACCTGGTGGCACCGAACAGGTTAGAAACCAATCTCCAAACAATGGCGCAGTCAGTGGGTCGTCAACCATAAGTGTGTAAACCAAACGGAGAATTCGGTAAAAGAGGTCATGCAGAAAAAAAAGGCATAACAAGCGCTGACTCAAAAGCACTCACTAACAAATACTTACATTGCGAAACTCGAGACGAAAGCCTCATCTGGCAACACTGTCTTGAAAATTACCTCCTGCGACTCTTCGGCCGGGTTCACCACCACGCTGTACACTTCCGTGCGAGCGTAGCGATGATGAACATCCGTTCGAATCTCGAGAATTCGGATGTCAGGCTGCTGTATACAGAAAACAAAAACATTAATCCTAACTAAATTAGTTAATACTTTGTGTAAAGATATAATCTTGGTGGAGTGTGCAAATCACATTAAAATATGTCGAGATATAAGCATCAAACAAAACATATTTCGGTAGTAGAAATCTTGTTTAGAGTAAGGACAACAAATAAATTTTATAGGAATATAATTTTTTATCTCAGATTTGAATTTTACGAGAAAATACATGACCTTTATTATCTCGACATATTTATTAAGAATCAAGCCAATTCTCTACGTTTATTGAATAAGTTAATAATATTAAAACATGCAAATTTAATTACTTATTTTCAGTGTTCCCAACGGACAACCATGTTATGTTTCCATAGGGTTCGACTGTGCAAGGATATCATATTTACCATGATGTCTCTACTTTTTCAAATACGAGGTATGTGAGCCAATGTGAAGCTAAATGAAGAATTTCAGGTCTACAATATTACTCTGCAATCGCACATTTTGACCCACTTACCGCTTCATTTTCTCGCTGTTTTTTCGTTCACGCGTTACGTTTACGTTCACGTATTACATCGTAAGAAATAATCTGGCGCCAAAAAACTGAATCATCAACAGAAAATCTTATTCCTAAAATCTGATAACGAAATAATGGATAAATATTTTTTGCATGTATTCTTCGCGTATAATAACTTCCTTAAGCATTATGTAATCAGAAATCAGGTTTTGTGGGTCCTTGGTACCCAAAAATCTTTCTTAGAATCTTTTGTCCGCTCATTTAAATCCCTTTGAAAAAACATTAACATAAGTAAAATTATGGAAATAACTTGAGGTAGAAGTGAACATGGTCGTGTCTATTTTGGGTCACGCCAGGGTTAAATTCTAATTAGTCGCACTCGTGTGAAGCACGTTTCTTATTGCCCTTAATGCAGTAATAAGATTTTGTTGTATGGTGCGAAACGAAAAAAAGAATTCCCTATCTTTTGAATTAATTCTAAGAGAGTTTTGTTTATAAACTTTTATGAGATTCGGGGTGTAAAAAGATATTTCGTTCAAACTAAAAATGTCTGCTGCACAAATTCTAAGTATGTGACTGATTACTCTTCTATCCCTGATTATATGTTACCAAGGCAGCGAAATGACCAGGACAAATTGAAAAAATAGTATTAAACGTTCAGTCACTACATACTCGCACATTTGCAGTCTCTCCCGCGACCAAACAACAACTGAACACAGCGTTAATATAAGAGTTACAGCCATCAGTCGTTTAAACAGTACAACACTACCACATGGACTCCACAAAAGAAAACTAAATCATAATACTCCCTCAAATCGTTTTTTAACTGTGTGACTACCCCAATCCATCCCAACTAGTTCCATGTACCACCTATACTTAGCAATGTGTAATCACTTGATTAGGAAACCAGTGATCTGTTTCCTTCTTAAGCATTCCATCAGCCTAGAGCTTATTTCTCAACATTCGATAAACGACGTTTGGTTTGGTGTAAAGTGTACAAGGTGCCAGGTGTAATTTTCAGGATGAATTTCATCTCACATGCAGTTGCGTCACAAAACGGCCCCTTTGAGAGAAAAAATCCCTCGTCGCCCAGTTCTGTAACCCTACAATATCATTGTAACAAAGTTACTCTTTCGACGTATGTGCTAAAACGTATTAAGTTCTGTGGCGAACAGATAATACGGTTGCACTCTTGACTAGGATGGTAGTTAAAAGCTCGGTGAAAGAGGCCGGAGTGCATTCCAGCGAGAACATCCATGGCGTCAAGAGGTTATTCGAGTCGTACTGGGTAATAAATGATGTGCCACGAGACTGTCGGAAGATTTTTGGACGAGAGGGTGCTGCTGGAAACCGGCCGAGAGCGTTATGATTTCGCATATCTGCGTCCTGCCATCATCACTGATAAGTAGATGAGATTATTTGTTAACTTTGTGCTTCTCTTGTTTTGTGTTTTGGAAAGTGATATAATTCTCACAAACTAGTTGACTTTAGGGGATTGAGTTGTATATGGGGCGACTAAATTAATTCGCCATAGCCGTTGCGACAGTTCAGCGACATTATTAGTGTTACAAGGAGGAGTTGTTTATAAATAAAACATTTATCTTCGTAGACTGATAAACTTTCCTTCCAATTGTGGGGTAATTTTGGCAGTGTGTTCCTTGTGTAAGTGCAATAGTTAGTACTCAGAAAGCAATTAAAAGCTTTGTAAATTGGGAATCTGCCTTTTTCTTACAATTTATGCATAAAAGGTAAAGAAGGTTTATTTATTTATGTACATTAGGAATTAAATTTCTATTGCTGTGTGTGTTGGTCAAATTTGGATGTACATTTTTTTATTTGGAAGAAAGAAAATTGTTTAGAAGAACGTACAATTCTAAATTGTTCTGTTGTAAAGGCACCTATGTGTTGTACATGTTGTCTGGAATGTTAATGCACATACCAAGTTTATTTGTTGAAAGTGAATAGTTACTTGAATAGATAAAACAATTTACTAATTAGTAATGTTAATGAACATTACAAGTTATTCGTCCAAGTGAATAAAGCTTTGAATATAGGCGAAACAATGTACTTGCATGTTTCCAAGTAATTTTTTTTTTAGGTTTGTAAACCAAAAGAAAATAAATTTGAAGGGTAATTAGGTTTGGATCACTGAAGTTTAAAGCACCTATTAATGGTTCTGATGCTTTCATTCTATTGAAAGCAATTTTTTGTGTGTGTGTGAGTAATTACTTGTAAGAAGAATAAGTGTGCATTGAATTTATGTTGATTATTGTAATTTATAGTGAAATATATATTTTTTGTGTACAATCCAGTGTGTAAGCATGACTAATAACCTTACAATCAAGATCCCAAAGCCCAGAGATTATACATATACAATGAAGTATAATAGGAAGTAACATAAGAAGTTTAGGCATAACTGGAAGTTAGGCTGTAGTGCGTACACATCCTTAAGCATTATTGGGGAAGGTGTACGGTTACAGTTCGATGTGACTTAAATATTTCGTCGGTCTTCCCAGGACTAAAATCACGGCCAATAAGATAATCTACATCGTTTATACCTGAAACAGGGAACATAGCAGATACGTTTCCATCGACAGCTCACGGCCTTGATTCGTCTGATCGTCCCGTAGCTGTGAGCTTCAGCGATAAACGGTGTCGGGAGACCCGGTGCCACCATTGGCAATCGTTATTACTTTCGTCCACCGACAAGAGAGTGCAGTCCGATAACAAACCTAGTATCGTTATGCTCCTTTTCTAGAGTCGAGCCGGAACTAGCATATTTGGACATGGAGATCTTGGCGAGCTGAGCTAGCCGCAGAGACCGATCGGAATTGAGTATTTTTGTTCCCCGCTCTCCGAAATGGCCTGCACACGTCGAAATGGATCACGTTCTCCGTTTGTCGCTCGTTCTTCTTTGTGAAAGAGGGACTTGTTACCGTGGGCATTGTGTATTTTTTTAACTAAAAAATTTTCCTTTCTTTTTATAATCTTAAGACATGTTTTCCCAAATTGTTTTCAATCAATTAAGCTGTTTATGGGACATTCTGCAAGTATTTCTTGAATATATTCCGGGACCGTGGATGATCTACACTTATTTTCCGATTTTATTTCGCTTATCTATTGTGGTCCGGAAGAACAAACAAAATTGGGAGGTCGGAGAAACAAAAAAAATCGAATTTTCGCCCCAATATTGCTAGCTCAGAAGGAAAAAACACAATCCCCTGCCAACCACGTTGCGCACATACCGAGTACCCTTACGGTTCTGTTCTCGGCATACCTCAGTACTGATCTTACTCATCGTGGTGTGTCGTGGACCGCACACCTGACACCATTGTCGTGGAGGAAGGGGTCTGGCACCACGTGCAGGGGAGTGGAAGGACGGTCAGGGCAGAAGGTGCCCTCCGGGCCGTTCCTTGTTCTCTTAACCCTTAACCTCCGTAGTGCGATTTTAGTCACCTTAGCGTCGTAGTGAGCCGTCTCTGAGACCGCCGAATTGAACGTCCGTGTTTTAAAAACTTAAGATTTTTATTAATTAATGCAACACAACCTCGTCTATTACATCTTTGTTAGTCCCCCTTGAACGTGAAATTGGGCTGAACTAAATTATTACAACTTAACGATCTCACACAATTGCAAATACATTTACGACTGATAATTAGGGAAGTTCAAAGGAAATTAAAACAGACACCTTTTGCAAAAGCTAATAGCACATCAATTTTTAAACATCTTAAATACAAGGATGAAAGAACATGAAAAAGTATGGAAATGTATGTATGAAAGTAAATATGGAAAGTAAGTGTGCAAGTAAGGAAAAATCACACCAACACCGCATTACGGTCTCGGAGACCGCGCCGCAAGTTCTGTCCCTTACAGACGCCAGGCGACTGCCGCAAGGGCACGGGAAACGCGCCGGAGAAATAAGAAACCCCTGCAGATAAGACACAAAGCCCTACCTGGAAAACGGTGCGCTGCGCCAGCAGCAAATAAAGCCGATATCGCAGCGGTCTCACAGACCGCACTACGGTGATTAAGGGTTAAAGGCCTAAGGCGGATGAGAGGGAGCAATAAGAACAGGATGAGCCCAGACATGGCAAACAGCAGCTTATTGGGGAGGTGTTACATAGGGATATAGTCCAGCCTCGGCGAGGACGATTTTGCAGAGGGTATAACCATGCAGGACATGTTAAATCAAGGTATCATCGCATAGCAATAGCCCTTGGTCAGCAAATATAAAACTAGTAAAGAAAATCACGTCGGGAGGCGAAACAAAGTACAGACCATGAATAGATTTTAGAGCCCTGACCATCCCCACACCTGACACCATTGTCGTAGGGGAAGGGATCGAGCACCACGTGCAGGGAGGTGGAAGAACGGTAAGGGCAGAAGGTGTGTTCCCTACTCCCTTAAAGGCCGAAAGCGGATGAGAGGGGGCAATAATAACATGGATGACCCCAGTCAAGGCAAATAGCAGTTTGTTGGGGAGGTGTTACTTACACCTGATGTAGCCCAACCTCGGCGAGGATGGTTCCGTGGAAGAGCGACTTTGCAGCGGTCGTCGGACGGGTTGGCGATACTCTTTTTATTTATTTATTTACGTCAAAAACAGTTAAAAACTGCGTATGACGAGCTATTGGGAGAAGTGAATTTTGTGCACGTTTGCATAATTCTGTGGTCTCTATCCTAAACCATATTCTAGTCGAATTTTGAATACAGAAAAGAGAGTTTTTTTTCGAGTTTTGTTGACAAAATATTCGCTCCTATATAATAAAATATATTTTCAAAGGTAAATTAGCTATAAATTCCTGCCCTGAACCCTCATGTTCTTTATGAAAGAATAATACTTTTTGCCGCGATAATATGAAAAACGATCATTTGAATAACTATATTTCCCACTGAAATTCAGAAGACGTGCACAAATAATGAAGTTACATTTATGTCCAGAAGCAAAACAAGGGACCATCTCAGCATTTGCTCAAGGATCAGGGAAACTGGACGAAAAACCTGATCGAGATGGGGGCCATCAACCCAGAAACTGTGGTACAATACTTGTTACAGGTTCTTTAGAATTATACAGTCCAAATGATAAATAATTACATTAACTATCATTGTTAAAATTAATTCTACTTTCCTTTTTGATGCTCGGTATACTCTCGAATTGTATAGAAACAGTTATGCAGCAGAAAAGATTTTACTTGGAACTTAAACTTTTCTATTGAATTTAATCGTTTAATGTCTTCTGACAAAGTGTTGTAGAGTAATGTACATGAATTGTATGTGAATTTTTTGTAGTGAGCTGTTGATACTGCCACCTGGTGAATATGATTACTACGTCGTATGTTATACTTATAGACATCGGCGTTTGCAGAAAATATATTCCCGTCCTTAAGTCATTTTTGACAAAAACTACTGATTCGTAAATCAGGAGACAAGGTAATGGTAAAATTCCTAGATTAATAAAGAGTGACTTACAAGAATCACGTGGGTTGGATTTGCTTATTATTCGTACAATTCTTTTTTGTAATCTGAAAGTCTGTGAACTATAAGATGTGTTTCCCCAAAATATTATGCCATATCTCAGGCGGGAGTGAACATTGGCAAAATATACACAACGAGCTGTATGAAGGCTGACGGAATTTGAAAGAATTCTGAACGCGTAGCATAATGAGCTTAATTTTGTGTTCAATTCATTTAAGTGGGCATTCCATTTGAGGTTTGACTGAATTGATAGACCTAAAAATTTTGTTACATTAACATCAGTCAATGGCACACCGTTCATTTTCAATGGAGTACAGAATTTTTTATTTGATATGGAAAACTGCATTGAAACTGTTTTATTTTCATTTACTTTTAATTTGTTATTACGGAACCAATTTGAAACGTCTGATATTGTACTATTTACGGTTTCTTTGTTGCAAAGAATATTTGTATCATCCGCAAAGAGAACTGTTCTTCCGTTTCGAATCGCTAAGGACATGTCATTTACGTATAATAGGAAGAGAATAGGGCCTAAAATCGATCCTTGCGGGACTCCACGTACAATTGGCAAAGAACCGGAAAGGTGTGTACATAAGGTTCCATCATTCCAGTAAGGTATTTCTACTCTCTGAGATCGTTGTTTAAGGTACGAACATAGCCAATCTAGAGCAATACCACGGATTCCATACGAAGGTAATTTTGAAAGTAAAATGTTATGATCAATGACGTCAAAAGTTTTTGAAAGATCTAAAAATATTCCAATAGTTGCTTCGTTTTGATCCAATAATGAGGCAACATCCTTAAGAAAAGAAAAAATGGCTGTTTCCGTAGATTTTGATTTCCGGAATCCATGTTGGCAATTTGAAAACGCGTCGTGTTTATTGAGAAAGGTTTCCATTCGCACATAAAAAAGTCTCTCTAATATTTTTGAAAAAACTGACGAAAGAGAAATTGGCCGATAATTTTGAATTTCATTTTTGTTGCCTTTTTTGAAGAGCGGCTTAATCTTAGCTGTTTTAAAAATATCTGGAAAAATTCCGGTGCATGAGGATGCATTAAATATGTGAGTTAACGGGTGTATAATGGCTGGCGCGCACGTCTTTAACAAACAATCCGGAAATTCATCTAAACCGGTCGAATATTTATTTTTTAATTTACCGATTATTTTGAGAATTTCATAGGAAGAGGTTTCGGAAACGAACATAGTGTCTAAGACTTTTAGGGAAACGTCAGATGTTGAATTTTGTGGCTGAAAACCCTTAGTGAGATCGACAGCAATTCTCGAAAAGTATTGGTTAAAGAGACTAGCCACTGTTGCATGACTCTCAGTGGCGAGGTCGAGAAGCTGCTAGTAGGA